>JAYESD010000008.1:3783618-4201118 GCA_036927565.1 Tuctoria greenei
GTGTGTTGCAAATGCCACCACCATTGCAGGCACACCACGCTCAAGGGCAAACTGTATCTGATTTTCATGAACATCTTTTGGAGCTATAGATAATGTCAAGACATCACGTGACATTAAGTAAGCACCAAAACTTGCTACTCCACAGCCAACATCCAGGACAACTCTGGTATGCGAGCCAAATGCAACATCTGGTACCATCTAGAGAAACAGGAGCTCTACTTAGGACAGTGTCATGAACGAATTTCAAGAAATTTAAAATACTATCTCGTACCAAACCTGTGAAATCTGGTCCAGGTACTTATTTGCCCCATGAATGAACTGTGTCCCTCCTCCAGGAAATCTAAACTTATCATTAACCTTGGTAATCCAATTCTGCCCTCCTTTGTCATCAACCAAGCGTGTGTGGGGCACATTGTTAAACCACACCTGCAGTTCACCAAAATACATTTTGGGACGTCTTTTTCATAATTGATGTTTATGGTGCTCAAGCTAGGTAGCTCAATTTGGCTGGTAATACACACATTAAATGCTCCTGAAACCATGTTGTAGTTCATTTCAGCTATCGTTTTAGATTCCTAAGAGAAATAGCAGTGCATACAGGTTGCCGTGATACGCAATTTAGTGAAAAGCAAATGCTCACCTCGTCTCTGCTCCGAGGCCATGGGATGGGCGCCTTGTACCCTATGGGCGCCGGCACCAGGCAGCTGAGAGCCTTATCCTCGGCAGGGCAGTGCCGCTCAAACCGCTCGCCGCTCTCCGTGGACGGCAGCCGCTTGATCTCCTCCTCATTGTCGAGGCAGGGTATGTACTCCCTCATACTCTCGGGGCAGACGGGGAACTTCGCAATTGGAATCCTGGCCCTGGTTTCGGCACCATCGTTGCTCGCTTCCTGCTGCACGGACTCGTCGGTGGCCAGGTCGGTGTCGTTAACGCCAGCGGCGCTACCAATGTCGAAGTCGTCCCGCATCGCGCCGTCCTCGCCGATGATGCCGAGGCGTGCGGGCAGGGACGGGGACAGAAAGGCACGCGGTGTGGTGGGGGTGGAGATTAGAGAAGGGTCGAAGGATACGTTGGCGTTGGGGGGTGACGCGACGGCGCGGTACGATGCGGAGGAGAAGAAGAGAAGGCGCGTGGAGGAGTCGGGCCAGTGGTAGCCGACGAGGAAGACGACAGCGACGACGATGGCGAGGGTAGCAGCGCGGATAAGGTGCGGGCCGCGGAGCAGGTCGGCGCCCGGGGACTTCATGGCCGGCCCCCCGGTGTCTCGGGAGGCGGTCGGCGGCGCGATGCCTTTGCGCCGTCCCGGAACGAGGCGGATACGGTGGAACGCGGCCGAGGAGTGCAGTGGAGGTTGAACTGGGCTACTACAACTTTATTAAGGCAGGCACTGATTGCTACAGCTCAGACTTATCATAAACGCAACAGTTGTCGCTTAGCACGGCTTACGGAACAGTTTTTTTAAAAAAAAAAGAAAAAATAAAATAAAACAGGTAGCTAGACAACTACGATAACTTTTAAGGATGGGGGAGTAGTTGTTAATCTAAGTTAAATATTTGACACTCTGCATTTTGAATGAGATGATGTGTCGTTATAAGGTAAGAAACGTATAAAGTATCCATGATGGTTTTTTATATTTATATTTATTAACTTAGAATTAATGTCATTTTTCTATTTTGTTTTACACAATATTTTTCTGAAAACCCTTTTCTACACAATAATGACTATTTAATGTAGGCTCTCCAATGCAGAGTGTCACCAGCTTTTAATTTCCTTTTTTTGCCAGTAACATTGAATATGTGTGATAGGCTATTGTTCGGTATTTATGGATCTTTGTTGGCTATAGCAATGGGTATTTATTACCCACATACCTGACTTGGAGTACGTGTTTGAGTATGAATATATATCCGTGACACGCGTTCAGCCAACGGGTTGCATCTAATGGATATTTCTTATTGTATAAAAAAACTATATCCATACTCGTATATTAGTACCCGCACTGACATGTGTGCTAAATGAAATATACACGATTATGGCTATTCCAAGCGGACATCTATGATGCGAACACGTTGGAGCCGACCATCTCGGTTTCGAGTTTGTCTTCCTCGTCACCACGATGTTGTCGCACAATCTCACCACCACCATGGTACCACATACTTACTGATCACTGCCTCAATCATTTACTTGTCCATGTCTTGTGTCATTCTTCGATCTGTCTCTTGGCTCGCTTGGTTTTTTTTTATCAATTTATCGCTCAATATATACTGGTCAGATAACGCTTCAGGTAACAACATAACGAGTAATTGATACGAATAACGGTTTTTATCCGTCGCGAGTAATAGGTACGATTTTGAGTGAGGATATGTACACATGAATAATATCCGCGAGTTTCTTATCTGTTGTCAACTTATAGTTTGATTGTGTATATTCTCATGCTCGTTGATAAACGTATTCATGTTATGTTTCAGTAGTAATAATATGACATAACAGTACAACAGATACAATATGGTATTACAAAGTAAAACATTTAGGGCGCGTTTGGATGGTCAAAACGATCTGATTTCTCAGCAGAAACGGTCAAAACCGTGCCAAACGACTTTTTTACGAAACGCTTTTGTATTGTATCGGCACGAAGCGATTCATACTTTTGACCTACGAACTCGAAACGTCAAAAATGGTGTTTCGCTGGTGAATCACTTCCGTCTGTTGCACCTCCCCTTGGGCTCGGGCTCTATCTACAAAAAATCTGCCACCGCCCCTCTCTCCTGTGTACACACCGCCGGGCGCTGCCCCATCGCCGTAGCTAAAACGAAGCTTCTATTGCCCCATGCAGTGGCCGGTAGGGAAGACAGTTTTGAGTTCTGACAGAGGGGGACAAAGGAGGATGGATGCGACGTCCAATTTTGTATATTTATGAGCCTGCTATGCTTTCATGGAGCTGGATCAGAGTTTGGACATAGGGGCCATGGAGGATAGGCATGAGCCAGACGAAGGTTGGCGATGAGGTAAGATGCTGTTCTTTTGGGTCATCATGGGCCTTCCGTAGGTAGTGGTCTGGATGGCTTTTCGTTTTTTTTCTGTTCTTTTAATTAGCTATTTTGTGATTCAGCTTTTGTATTAGGTAACAACTTTTATCTGAAAATTGTTATATTTTGTAATGACATATAGATGCAATGATACTTATAAATAATGTGTGTTGTTAAAAACTTCATTACACGTTATAATATAACAAAAACAATATAGCCCATCTAAGAGTAAATGGGTCATTTCAATTCTTCTCTTCTCTATACTGAAACTAAAATTAGAAAACTAGTCAAACGCTTTCTAAAATGTTTCTGTTTCAGATCTCAAAACGTTTTTAGTAGAAACTGAAACGTTTCGGATTCTCGAAGAATTAGGAAATGTACCAAACATGGAATTAAAGTATGTTGTAAAATACTGAGATTTTTATTTGAAGAAAATGTTTTAGAGTGTCACTAGCGCGAAAGCTGGCCATGGACACGTCAGCGCTATTCTCCTATATAATTTTATTGGTGGATGCCGCGAGGGCTGGTGTCAAATCACGACCGACCACGTCCCTCCGGCCCAGGCCTCCCACGACCGTCTCTCCTCCGTGGTGGCCTCTGACTTCCAGAAGCTTCCGGCCGCTTCCTGGCCACCAATGCTCGCATCGATCCAGCGGTCCCGGGAGCGCCACGTGTCGGGTGGGCCACGTTGGCGTCCGATGTGGCGCCCCTGTCCCCGAAGAAACTGATACGGCCCAAACCTCGCAGCTCACGCTTGGAAGGCAAGTAGCCGCCGCTTCCATTTCACTGCAACCCAACCAACGCCTTGCTCGCTTCGCTCCCAGCCTCCCACCCGCGGCCTCCAGCGATCGAGACGGAGGCGATAGCGGAGAAGTCGGCGGTGGATTTGGAGAGGCGGGGGGATCCTTGAGGCGATGAACGGCCGTGGCGGCGGCGGAGTAGTTGGAGGAGGAGGAGGGGAGGAGGAGAAGTTGGAGGACAGCGGCGGCGCGCGTGGTGCGGGCAATAAGGAGCGGGTGGTGCTGATGTGGGGGTACCTCCCGGGCGTGTCGCCGCAGCGCTCCCCGCTGCTCGGGCCCGCGCCCGTGAGGCTGCCCCCGGCGGCGGCGGCGGCCGGCGGCGATGGGTGGAGGGACGTGTGCGGCGGAGGGTGCGGATTCGCCATGGCTATCTCCGGTGACGTCTTCTGTCTTCATCCTCATTGTTCCCGTGCTTGTATACTGTTGCTTGTTGTTCGTTGGTTGGGCGCGTCGGCCGTGGTAGATCTGTCCGGGGGTGTCGTCCTGTAAGGTTCACGTGGTTGATTATTGGGAGGAATCGCTAGTGGTGGGATTCCTATGAGAGATATGACGAACAAATGATGATTGTTAAGGTATGGGGCACATAATTTCTGTTTTGAGGAAAATTGCTGTCGAACTTTGCTAGTTCCTACGCGTCTGAACCTGCTGGTCACGAACTCGATTTCTGGAGCTTGCGTTGATCGGTAATCCGGGTTCAGAGTCTAAACTGAGCTTAGAGGGGTTTTCCAACTGATATCATGCTTTCAGCATTATAGTTACTTAGTGGTTAGCTTGAATGCGTGAAATGGGGATTTGTTTTTGAGAGGTAGACAATGCAACAAGTTTATACATGATGGGGTGGGGCACACAGTTTACCAAACATTAGTTCCTCAGTTTTCATGGAATTTGATTTCTGTTCCGCAAGGGTCAGCCGTTTACTTCAGTGACCGAAGAGCATGAGAAAAAGGCCTTAGATCGATATGTGCCTCTTAGACATGATTATAGGACTAGCTGCTCACATCTATTCGGTGACTTTGGCTGCTTGTGCTTTGTTGGTTATACCATCTTCCATAGAATTCATGTGCAATCTAGGTTTCTAGTTCTGTTTCAGTTATATACATCTAGCATCATCCAGGAGATTCCATCTGTTCACTGATATGCTAAAATGCCATTTCTGCACGTATCTGATGTGATTATGTGAGTTGTAGTCAAGTTTCACCAACTCTGACCCTGATCATCATTCCCTTCAGAGTCTGGAAAACTCCTCACTTGGGGTTCTGCCGATGACATGGGACAAAGTTATGTGACTTCCGGGAAGCATGAGGTAAAGATACCGTAGTGATACTTTATGGTTTCCTGAACCATGATGGAGGACTTAGAACCTTTACTAAAGATAGAATGTTATACTTCTCAGGAGACTCCAGAAGCATTTCCTCTACCTAGTGGTGTTGCGATTGTGAGGGCAGATGCAGGATGGGCCCATTGTGTTGCAATAACAGGTATTTGGTGATCCGAACACCCACCTTTGGTATTGACATACCTCATGATTGTGGTACTAATGGTAGGATTCTTATAAATGTTGTGCGAGAGCAGGTGAAGGGGATGTCTATACGTGGGGTTGGAAAGAATGTGTTCCGACTGGAAGGGTTGTCTCCGACCATTCATCTGCTGGAACTTTGGAGAAGGATGAAAGACAAAATGCTATGTCCACTGACCAAGGTTGTGATGCTAGCTTCCTAACTTGTTCCATTTCTGCCTAAAAAAGTATAAGCTTTTCTACATCGATTGTTTACAGACATAACAAAGGCAACTCCATTACAGTGAGCCCGAGGTCACAGGTGTCCAGGACAAGCAGCGGAGCTGCATCTGGTCCTCCCGAAAGTAGAGGTACTGAGGACAGCACAAAGCGACGAAGGTTGTCTTCTGCAAAACATGGACAGGAGAGTTCAACATCTAGTGATGAAAGTCTCTCAGCACCCCCTTGCGTCGTGACATTTAGTACAGGAGTGAAAATAGTGGCAGTGGCTGCTGGTGGTCGTCATACATTAGCATTATCAGGTAACCTGCATCTGGCTCTATGGCTCTTCTTTTACCTTTGCTAGCGAACACTTCTGATTAAAGCAAATTTCTCCAAAGCTTCAGATTTTGGTCAGGTATGGGGTTGGGGATATGGTGGAGAAGGGCAACTAGGTCTGGGTTCTAGAATCCGAACTGTATCCTCTCCGCATCACATACCGTGCATTGAATCAACAGTATATGGCAAGGATCAGCCATCAGCAATGAAAGCTAACAAAACTACTGAAGGCCACATCAATAAGGTCATGGGAAATTGCGTGAAGGCTATTGCCTGCGGAGGCCGCCATAGTGCTGTAGTAACAGGTCAGTTATATTTTAAGTTTTATTCAATTGAGTTCTTTCTTGTAGCGGGCCTCTAGTAATGTATCTTAATATTGGCATATTCCATTGCGAATTCGTTTTGCAGCATTGTTACAAGAAGTTTTTTCAGTAGACTTGACATCGCATCTTTGATTTGCTGCTATTTTACTTTCCCTTCAGAGAATCACATATATTTATAAGTCTTGACAATTTCTTTTGTTTCTAAACATGATAAGGGGACCTAGCCATAACAATTATTAACCGAGAACGTAGTTTGAGAATTTAATTTGCTGCTCTGAGTTTTCTCAGTTACTTTGGCTTGTAGAAAGACTGTCGATGTATTTTCGGATGAATTTCTGCCAGAAGTCCCTTTGCTGTTCTCGGGATTTCACATTTAACACCTAAAACCTGCTTGCAGACTCGGGAGCGCTTCTGACATTTGGATGGGGGCTTTACGGACAGGTCAGCATCCTATCTGGCTAGTTTGTATGGATCAATCAAATTTGCAACTCTAATAACTCAACAAGCACATTTGAGTAGCTAATAAATGATATCTAAGTATGGGTGGTCAATTCAGCTTTGAAATTTTAACTATGGTTAGAGTTGGATAGAATTTATTTATCAGAAAACTTTTGGATTGGAACCTAGCTGATACCAAACACATATTCTAATTTAGATCACATTATAGTTCAAACCAAACGTGTTCACATGATTGGAGTTAGACATATTTTTTTTGTAAAAAAACTGCCTCCGTTTGAATATGGAGAAAATAACTTGTTTTGATCTTCTTTTTGATTGGAACCTAGCTGAACCAAACAGACATGGCAATTTGGATATCACATTATTGTGGTTGAAGCCAAATTCAGGAATTGCATTTTTGCAAGTCTTTATATTGTGACATATTCTATTAATGCCATGTTATGTGTTGCAAATTAATTTAAGTTGCTATATATGTCTTGTAGAGAAGTTCTGTAACATTATGTTTACAAGTCACAACTGTGTTCTCTCTTCTTTCAGTGTGGTCAAGGGGATACAGATGATGTCTTAAGTCCAACGTGTGTATCATCTATCCTTGGAGTCAAGATGCAAGATGTTGCCGCAGGTTTATGGCATACTGTATGTACATCAATAGATGGTGATGTCTATTCCTTTGGAGGAAATCAGTTTGGGCAGCTTGGTACTGGCTCTGATCAAGCTGAGGTATGCAGTTCTGGATGTTACTAGATGCTGGTTACAGAATTTTGTATTTTGAGAGTCAGCATAGTAATTGCCCTCTGAAATTTATATAGCTGTCCATTTACTCATCTTCGCCTAAGAACCTGAATGAAGCCTATTGTTTTATTTCAATGCAGACTGTTCCGAAATTGGTGGATGCCACAAGCTTGGAAAATAAGAACGCCAGAGCTGTTTCTTGTGGTGCTCGGCACAGTGCTATTATAACAGGTACTCAACAGTTCTGCGTTTCGTATTTTTGTCGTAGGATCTGCAGTCGTAACTGTATGTAGTATCCAATATCTTTTACATTTTTCCATGGAAGTCTTCTATATTATGACAAAGGTACCTAACGTGACCTCATTATGTGATAAATTGATGGTAAGCTATGAGACCTATAGTACCATATGGCGCCCCTGCTCGTTGGCTGATATAATATTCTTTTGGCATCTGACGAGAGTTACAAACTTCTGCAGATGAAGGCGAGGTCTTCTGCTGGGGATGGAACAAGTACGGCCAGGTCGGTTATCCCTCAACTCTCTTTTCCATACTGATGAAACTAAAAAAAGGAACAAAAATAATTGGAACGGTTTCAGATACTTGAGTTTGTCCCTGCAGCTCGGCCTCGGCGACTCGGTGGACAGGAATGTCCCTTGCAGTGTTCCCGTGGACACGTACCACCCACTGAACGTGTCGTGCGGTTGGTGGCACACGTTAGTTCTAGCGGAGTCTCCTACTTGAAACCTGACGAAGGAATTACCCTCTAGTTTGACAATTTTGTTAGGAACGTGTTAGGCTCATGCAGGTGCGGTGGTGCTGCATTCCGTGTATATACATGCAAGTGCATACAAATGTGTGTATTCATTCTTTCCGGTGTGCTCTTCAACGCGCTACATAGACAGTTCGTGTCGCACAGCGTATAGAGTTGAATAGGATTTCTTTGTGCTTGAACAAACTGGGTGCCATGACGTTTTTTTTTTTCGGTTATGCTGCTCGCAATTCCATAGAGACGCTGACCAAGAGAAGGCCAGAGGGGTATTCAGATTTTAGCATACTGCTGACTCAAAAATGGAGTCCTTCGATGCTGGAGGACAGTGGTAAATAGACGTGATAGTGATATCGAGCAACTGTACTTTTCTTTAAAGTTTGGTTTGTGGTCATGTTGATGACAGTTTAAGCTCAGGTTGCGTTGGGTTAGTTTATTTTTAACTAAAATAGCTGTCATAAGACGATCATTTAAAATCTAGAGGGGACACTTGTCTTTTGCACTGTAACGTGCGTCCTATCCTTGGACTTTTGCACTGCCAGCAAACCATCCATGGCAGTATTAGTTCGAAATTACCTTGGTAAATTCTGGTTTAAGAAGCCAAGCAGCGGCAGTATTTTTTTTCTTTTAAGAAACAAAATTAGTGGTTGTTCCAATTCTTTTAGATGATATATGAACTAGAAGAACGCTTGTGTATAACCAAAGCGGTTGGGTAAATATCTGAGTAAACGGAACAAATATTCCTGCACAGAAGGCCCTATGGAGCTCATGTCTCAAAAATTTGCATCCTTTCTAGTGTGTAGTTTGCTACAAAAATGAGCTGGTATACAAAAAAGAGCACTACAGACAGAGCATACACACAGCTATTCACAATGAAGCGAGAAGGCAAAACATCACGATAGCAGATGTAGCACAAAACGCACAAGAAAGAAATGCAAATGCTGTGGCGATTTCAAATCTACCACAGGGGAGCTGGGGATCCCTGCTGCAGAAGTGTACATCCCTATCGAAGAGCACAACTACACCGCCTGCTGAGCTCGCTGCAGCGAATGAAAGAACTGCTGTTACCTGAATCAGATAAACCAATCGTTCAGAGCTTCTGAGAAAACAATTTTCAGAGATACATCATATTGAATAATAATGACATTCAATTTAGTTTGGAATATGATGATGAATCATATTGGATGGTAGCAGAAAACAGGTTAGGCTTAATAATGATGCCACATAAAGAAAAAAAAACTGGTAGAAAAGCATACCCAATCGCCAACGACAAATAAGCTCAGGAGAAAGGCTTGCTGCAGATCTTTCTTCAATATCAGGGCATAGCTATCAAGACAGCCAAGCCCCAAGCTCCATAATGCTTGCAGCCCCATAGAAGCAATCAGATAGCTGAAATTTAGTAGCAGTGACAAAAAACGGTTGCACAATCAGAAGTCATACTGAAGATAATGCACGACCAGAAAAAAATCCGCCGTTACATGGGCACAAATGGTAGATTAACCAGATATTTGCACGCACACTTTATAGACACACGAAATCTTACTCCACTGTCCACTGATCAAGTTGTACTAGTGAATGCTACACGCTATAAGACGCAAAAAAAAAAAAAAAAAAACATAACAGTTGCAATGAGCTACCGCGTGCTTCGAGGATCAAGACAAACAAGTAGCGAAAGTAACCAGCAGAATCATGCTTATATCCAGCTGACCAGCAGCATAGATACCGCGTCTACGACATCAGATGCTATCAGATCTGCGGTTCCAGTTTCAGCGTAGCTAATCAAATCGCGAGACCAAGAGAGGGAATAAAAAAGAAGCGCGAGCTAGGCGCGGGGAGCAGCAGTACCAGAAGGCGGTGTAGTTGGCGAATCCGGGTGCGGAGGCCATGACGCAGATGCACGCGGCGGCGAAGACGAACTGGCCCGCCCGCAGCGCCAGGCCGCCCCGCGTCCCGGGGCGGCCGGCCAGCTCCGTCATCTCGACGGCCTCCAACCTCCGCCTCTCGCGGGAGCAGGAGACTCCGGAGCGGCCGGGCAGCTCGTCGGCTCTCGGACGACAGGCGCCGGGCGGGTCCTCGGTGGGCGGCGACGCGCGCGGCGTGTGCGAATGACCGGCGTAAAGTTGGGTGCTCGCTGGTGCTACTGCTGCCGGAGGATGAATTAGGGGATTTGGAAATTTTCAACGAAGGCGGAGACGCGACTTTGTTGTGATGGATGGGAAAGAGAGAGGGACAGAGAAAGGTGGCGGGGCGTGTCTGGGGAGAGCGGCGATCAAAGTGTGCGCGCGCCTGCACCGTGAGTACTGAGTAGTAGTACGCGTACCATTTTTTGAGATTAACGGGTAGCTTTCATCGATGAAACCCATAATTTACATAAGGGTAAATCTGGTGCTACATCAGATCAAACCGATTCATTGAAATTGATCGGCTGACTGACGCTGGCGTGTGCGCGTCAACGTTAGGAGGCGTTGGTTTGCGAGGAGGCCACCGACCACGGCTCCCCGTCTCCGAAGATGCAGGCGGTCGAGCATCCGGGAGAAGAGAGAGAAGATCGTGCGTCAGGTAACAAAGGAGGAGTTGCCCGCCGGCCAAGAGCAGACCGTCACACCCGGATCAAGCTGCCGCCCATGCATGGCGCCGACACTGTCGGTCTCTGAGTTCAAGGGCAGCAGCGTTCCCCGTGCCATCCATGCTCCGACGTCCGGCCTAGTGCACGGCATCTATGACACGAGGAGCCGACGCTCTGTTGCTGACTACCCTCGCACACAACTCGGGGAGATCAGATCAGAGACAGGTGCGGGATCGGTGCCCCGGCGGACGGATCAGGATCTCGTGACTTAATCTTCAGTCACCGACATGTAGGTCCGGAACCACATGTCAGTGATCAAGTCACAGACTGCACTAAGTCAGATATCCGTATTCCCGGCGGACACAACCCAGTTGCGCGCACACCCTTTCCATCCTAAAAGCTGGGGATAACCGTGTATTTTACGAGACGACGACGTTGCAACGCTGGAGTACTTGCGATATGGCCGCGCGCCGAGGAGGATAGAGCGGACGGGACAGGCTCGCCGGCAGCCGCCTACAGGATACCCATCTACTGCAAGGTGAAGCAGAAGGATGTGCTGACCGATCGAGATGCTCGTTAGCCGATGTGCCCGGCTGCTCTGCTGAGTTGATCTCTGATGGCATCGAGCAGGCAAGCGGCACCGGCCCGGGAAAGACGAAACCTGTAATGCGTTTGCTGAGCACGAGTGTTGTTACTCATGCAGTGTCTTGCTGGATATGTGTTCAAGAAACTAAGAAAGAGATCGACCTCACCTTGGGGATTTCCCGTCACTGCTTACGTTTACTATGACTGATTGCGTATCCCAGTACTGGTATTGAAGATAGTAGCCAACCGGTGATGTACGATCAACGTGGCCTCGTGGCAACCCGAAATCGGTCTCCACTCCTGGTCTCTTTCGTCAACAGCCCACGCCTAAACGCCTCGGCGCCCAGTCGTCACTGTCTCTCGTCTCGGTTCTTAAAAAAAAAAGTGGCGCTGTGCGGTGGCGGTGGCTGTGCTAAGCAGAAATGGCGGTCTGGGCAGGGACCGGGAGGAGAGGAGAGGAGATGATGGGACTCGCACAGAATGGCCAGCAACGGTATTTTTGGGTAAAAAAAGTTAAGAACAATGCACTGGAGAGACATACAGATTTTTTATGATATATATACGGAAAGTTTTCAATAACATTAAAGAAATTAATCCTATAACTGATATGGATTACGTATTTCTCTATTTGTAATTTCTGGTATGCATGTGTTTCTATTTTCGTACTCTACATGCATTTCCTCTTTACAGTTAACAGGAGGAGGACTTAAAAACTTACCAATGGAGCAGGGAAAATTTAAATTTGTTTGTGAAGTGATGCCTGAAAATAAATAGAACGGTGGAAAAAATAGTTGGTGGAGTAACATTTTGAGAATCCCTTCAATTCGTGACATCAGTGCTGTTTCTGAATATAGAGATTACAAGTGTTATTATTTCACGAGCACCATTTCAAACAAACCATGCTGTTTTCTGTATTCCCCCGGTGACAGGTTTTCCGTTCCAGGCAGCAGAAAAGTTCAGTACGGCAGTTAAGTGAGGCGATAAGTTGAGTTCAGGGTTTATTTTGCATTCCACGGAGATGGGAATGCTCACGAGAGCTGGAATGCGCAAAGCTCTTTTTGGCAGGCTCAAAGATCCGATCCCGCGTGCTGGTAGTGCCCGGTCCGTGTCACGTCACGGCTGGGAACCGGAACGCGACCCCACCGCGTACCACCACTTGCCACTTGGCGCGCACCGCACCAGCCAAGTAGAAACGGCCACCACCACGAACACGCCTCGGAACGAATGAAAACCAGCGCCGCGCCGGCCCGCCCGCCGTACTATATATCGCGGCCCGTCGCCACGGCCGGTTTCCCGTGCTGCGTTCCCTTCCCCTTCCCGTCCCGTCCCTGCGCCGCCCCAGGCTTCCGATTCCCCTAGGCCCTTGTGCGCGCGAGGGACCCTGAGCGAGGCAGAGATGGCGAGGCACTTCGTGCTCAGCACCGGCTCCAAGATCCCCTCGGTTGGGCTCGGCACCTGGCAGGCCGACCCCGGCGTCGTCGGCAACGCCGTCTACGCCGCTGTGAAGGTCCGCTCGATCCCCTAAACCCCTACCACTCTCTCTCTCTCTTCTCTTAACGTGCTTCGTTCTTCGGGTTCCTTTGTGTAATCCTGGTTGCCGTTTTTCGGGGGATCTGTTTTTCCTCGAGAGATTCACCCATATCTAATCGTTTCCGGGTTGTTCAGGCGGGGTACAGACACATCGATTGCGCCATGATTTACGGCAACGAAAAGGAGGTAACTATTTTCTCTAAATCTTTGAGTTCCTCCTGTTTCCCGTATATTTTTTCGATCAAATGCGATAAGAGAAGAAGTAGCAGAATATCTGTACACGCAAATATTTAGATATTGCAATTTGCATGCCATATCCCTTCGTCCCGTTCCACGTGTTATTACACTAGGAATCTCGACCTGGGTCCGTTCGGTTCAAAATTTGTCTGTGTCGAGGCAAGTGGCAATAAATATTTGTGCAGTGTATGGAGTTATATGTGAAGGGCCGGCCTGCCGTAGTTGTAGAGTCTTCACTTGTGTCCTAGAGGTTTTAGGTTTGAATCAGTCTCCTTGCAAATTAAGTAAAGGGAAGACAGCTTAGAAATTCTATTCCTAAGACTCTCAAGCTTTTAACACTAGGTACACCTTTTTTATAGAGTTATATGTGAACCTATCTAAAAGTACAACGGGTGATATTTTTTTATTAGTCTGAAGCCCAAGGAGCAAATCCACTAGGCATTCTTTCATTCTCAACTCACGAGATGTAATTTTACCTCCTACTCGAAGGCACCCCCTCTTCAACGTTGTCTTGATTTAAGTTGCATACCAATTGGAGTAAGGTGAGAGTTTAATATCTATTTCTTGTACTTTTTTTCTTCAGATCGGTTTGGCGCTGCAGAAGCTATTTCAAGAGGGTGTAGTGAAGCGTGAAGATATTTTTATCACCTCTAAGCTATGGTGAGTTCAAATCTCTAATGATGGTCTGGTAGTTAAGTTGTTGCTGTTCAAGTTGTGTATATAGACGTCTGTTTGAAGTGTTTAAGCATCCACGTCTAACTGATTTGTGGTCGGCTTATGTTTTCAGGAATGATCGTCATGCCCCTGAAGATGTGCCTGAGGCACTAAATGAAAGCCTGAATGACTTGCAGCTTGAGTACCTGGACCTTTATCTTGTGTGTATCTTTCCTATTTATATTTAAGAATTATCTTTCTCCTCAGCATGCAAGGAAATTTGTTTGCACTAGACTGCACTTCAAAGTTTATCAGAATTACTGGCTCAATTTGTAATTCACTACTTTATAATGTGGAAACTTGAAATCTGGTTTCCTTCATCATTTGTTGAATCATATTCCCAGAGTTCTGTCATACATTCATAATAATAAAATTATAGGCAATCATCCATATGCATCCATGGATGCTTCTCTATCTTATTTTGATATGAATTGATTTGGCATTGTTGACCTTTGGATGCATATATTTCTTTAAAGATCATGTCTGTTTTGGTGCCTTTAGCACACTGCATAAAAGATTATATTTGTTCAACATGTCTAGTCTTTTTATGTTTTTCAATAAAGTTTCTGTCAGGTGCCTGCCTTGATGATTACCTATTGAGACTGTTTAGCATGGTTTTATGGGATAATTTCTATTAAAAATTCTAATAATCTGTACATTTCAAGATCCATTGGCCATTTAGTATCAAGAAGGGAACGAGCACCAGCCCTGAAAACTTTATCCCACCCAACATCCCAGCCACTTGGGGAGCAATGGAAAAGTTATATGATGCCGGCAAAGCTCGTGCAATCGGTGTGAGTAACTTCTCATCGAAGAAATTGAGTGACTTGCTCGCTGTAGCTCGTGTACCTCCTGCTGTTGATCAGGTGGAATGTCATCCTGGCTGGCAGCAAACTAAGCTTCATAACTTTTGTCAGTCGACTGGTATTCACCTCACTGTAAGTCTGCATCACTTTTGTCTTTTCAACTCTGAAAAAACTTTGCTCTTGTTTTTTTTTTTATAATTTGATATCTTTGTTTTGCAGGCTTACTCGCCTCTCGGTTCACCTGGTACAACTTGGATGAACGGAAATGTTCTTAAAGAACCAGTCATCATCTCGATAGCAGAGAAACTTGGGAAAACTCCTGCACAAGTTGCCCTGGGCTGGAACATTCAGATGGGACACAGCGTGCTACCAAAGAGTGTAAATGAAGAAAGGATAAAGCAAAACCTTGATGTTTATGATTGGTCTATTCCAAATGACTTGCTTGCAAAGTTCTCCGAGATTAAGCAGGTAAATACACATTTAATCTCTTTATAACATGCTTGAATTGTGTTCAATTGTTATTTGTTGATGATAATCATCAATATTTATCGCTTTGTCCCTTGTGCTGTGACGCTTGCTTGTTTGGGCAAGAGGAAGAAACGATCATCCTTGTTCCACAAATTTTTCTATTTGATCTTTGATTTGCTGAACGTCTTGCCTTCCATTAACTGAAGCTATCAGCTTGACACAAATGTCCTTGTTTTCCTAGTTGGTCTGTTGTGTGTTGGTTAAGGAACGGATCAGGCAAAAGTTGTGAAGTTTTCCTGACTCCTTATTGACAACAATTTCAAAGACCACTTTTACTAACAGGACAGTTAATCGCATACCGTATTATGTATCTGGGAATGTACACCTATTCATTGCATTTATAATTTCTTAGATTTGTTTTCACATTCTCCTTTTCTTTGGCTAGGCAATCCCATAGCACTCTTTGAATGCATCTGACGATCTTATTTGGTGAACTTCAGGCTAGGCTGCTCAGAGGCAACTTTGTTGTTAATCCAGAAAGTGTTTACAAGACCATCGAGGAACTTTGGGATGGTGAAATATAGGAGCCGCAGGTCTGATCCTGGACAGGGAAGAGGGAGCATCACATCAGGACCCATCACTTATTTCGCATCTCATGATCATCTATGAAGAAAGTAGAAGCATGGCTCAGTTCTGAAAAGCTCTGGGTTATGTCATGTCAGTACTATTTTTTTAGCGTAATGTCACGTTAATACTATTGTCACTTGGGATCTGGTTTTTCTACTTACCGTGATCTAAGCACTTGAGCATCGCCTGTTCTACTTGTTTTGTATCTGGCCCTGGAAATTGGTATTATATCACCCTGATCTACGTAGCCAGGAGGATCTGTCTCTCAAAATTCCAAAAACAATTCAGATGCTCTGCCCCCAGTGCGTCCGTTATCAAACGTTGTCAGATTTGCCGGCCAGAGATGCTGATCCAATCAGGAAGTCACGAGCTACAAGATTAGCCAGTAAAAATAAAGTTTGGTGCCCTTTGTCTTAAATAAATAATTCCACGAAAATCTTAAAAATAGCCAGCACTGCAATAGCGTGAGGAACCAAATGTACGTACGAGTACCAGTTTTCTAATGTAAAAGGATAAAAGACGCGTACGACAGACCAGACAATAGCCACGTGCGAATACATTCAGAAGATTTTTTTTATAAAAATGTTTTTCTTACGACAATGGTAGGTGGCTGCAGTGTTGGTCTGAATGAAATCACATTGGTGTCAGTTGGCGGCTGCTCGTCTATTGCCGTGTGAGGTCTCTTTGGCTGGCATCCTAAAAAGGTGTGTCCCAGGCAGGAGCACCCAAACGAACCCTCGAGAATCCTAGGGTTCACATGTGAGGTCTGAACTCGAACCAAGTCCTGAACCAAAATCGCAGAAATACATCGTGGTTCACTTGTTGCATTGATGTAGCGCCTCCTAGCCGAAAACCCGTGCTGTTTGATGCCGGCGTGCGGCGTGATTTGTACGTACACCCGGTTCGAAGAGATCGTCGGCGTCGCCCTTTCACCGGCATGCTGCTGCATGATCGGTGTCGTTCTGCAGTTGTGACTGCGCTTTCGCGCAACTACAGCGCACGCGCGCACGCACCTGATGGTCGTATTGGGGTGTCGGGGTTGAGGCAACTACTTACTATTTGCGCTGTGCGCTGGAATGGAGCCGCAGGCCCGCAGCCATGGAGATGAATCCGTCTCGATACGCTTAAGATTAACGTGGGGGCTTCATTAGGAACGTATTTGGAGATGTAATCTTCCTAAAATCTAAAATCGTGCGTAGGCGTTGTCCTGGCAAGATCGCACTCCAGCACTGACATGTTTTGAGCATGATATGCTGCCCTTTATTACTCCTCAAACACGCATCAAACGGCACCACACTGAAAACTATCCCTGCATGACTGCATCCCAAGTACTAAGATGCAGAGGGAACAGTACTGAAACCGGGAACTAAAACCAGAAGGCAATAAGCTGATCATCCGCAGCAGCTGCATGCAGGCATTCATCAGACGACGGGAACATTAATCAGGCCGTGTCCCAGCTACGCCGCCGGCGTGCACCGGTTCTTGCAGAAGTTGGTGATGCGGTCCCTGCACACGAAGAGGGCGGCGCCGGCGCTGTCGGCGAACTTGTCGCAGCTCTTGCACGCCGGGTGGCAACCGGCGGGCGACGCGTCCCTGCACTGGCACTGCGGCGGGAGCGACCTGGTGCACGCGCCGCAGTCGTCGCAGCAAGGCCAAGGAGTCGCCTTCCTCGCGGGGGCTGCGGTAATGCACCGACAGCTCAAGTTATATTGATCCCACACCAGTAATAATAACTTACTAAACAGATTCACGTGACGATGGTGATGTTGGACAAAGGAAGGATAATATCTCACTTAAGCCCTGCGCCAGGGGCACGGCAGCGGCGAGGATGATGGCAAGAACGACCGTGAGGAGCAGCGCCTGCTGGGTCTTCATGCTAGGCAGCAGGCAGGGGAATGGACACTCCTCCTAGCTAGGCCGGCTCTTTCGTAGTGCTTGGCTCCTCTGTACTCGGATGTGGAAGCCTAATTATAGAAGGAGGGGGTGCCCCGTGCCCGACAAAGCTGCGTGCCCGCTGCCCGTTACTGAAAAGAGAGCAATTGTATAGATTATCCAGGCACACCGCACACGAGGAATCTAGTCAGAAGCTTTTTTATTTTAAATGAGTTTTCTCTTGACGCATGTGGCTGCAGTATTGTTCTGAATCACAGGATTTTTTCACCTACGCATGTGTGGACTGATTGGTGCTAGCTTGGCTGTTCATTTGACATGTGACTGTTGAACTCTTAAGGCTGTTCACACCGGAGTAGGTGAAAAAAGGCTAGGTAAAATTTACAGTACGATAAATTACTAGTCTAAAAAAATAGTCGTCCTTTCCAGTAACTTATAAAAGATTATCTATTGTACTCCATAGAAAATTGTAACTTTATCTTTAACTTATTGTCAGTAAAATAATATTTTTTTAAAAAATAAAATAATGTTGTCGATTGATGATAAGAATTCAAGAATGGAGGGAATAAAATCTAGACAAGTTAACTGTAGAAAGCAGGGATGTAGGACTCTCATGCATGTTATGAGAGAGCGTGAGGCCCAATGAGTTGGCAAAAAAAAATGGTATTTGTTTGACGTCGAGCAAAGTATAACAGGGATTATAATAAATTATGAACTTGCCTGCCATGTCAAGTTACTTAACAATACAGCTTTGAAAAGTCAAACTGATAATTAACGTTAACACGTATATGTAAAATGCATTTTGGAGTTTGTACTGCTGCTAAAAATGAAGGTGGAACAAGAGAAAAATTCGGCCATACATCTCCAACTTTTAAAATTCATACTAACCGCTATTTTTTATGTGCATACTATATTTAAAATTTGTTCTACGAAAAATTGGAGTTTGAACAGAAAAATAAGATGTTTAACACTTGCTTGTTGCTGTTTGAGGAAAACGTAAAAAAAAAAAATTAGTTGTCTGAGCCCAGGTTCGAACTGGGGACCTTTAGTGTGTGAGACTAACGTGATAACCAACTACACCACCCAGACATACGTGCTATACGATTTCTAAATACTTATGAATACAAAGTCACGATGGCAACAGAGGGAACCTCTTTGGATCCTAGTAGTATCCTACAGTAGTACTGTACGTACTGTATACGCTCCTCCATAAAAATATCAAGCGCAGATCACGGGCCCGTGTGCGTCGGGAAGTGTGGAGTCTGTACTGCACTGCTACTGCTAGCTACCAAGATCCATTTGTCGCTCGCATCGCGACCTATAAGTCTATAACCTTTGGGGCATCGTCAGGTGGTGCTTGTTGATTGAATCTTGATGCTGCGGAGTGAGGAAAAACCGTGGCAGGCAGCGTGGTGGTGTGCATGTGACACGGCTCTGACGCCTTTGTGGATTCCAAATTTCCCGCGGCACAAGACAACAACAGTCGGAGGACCTGGGCACCAGCAGATATTTGAGTGGTTGAATCGCTCCATGTATGCATGTTAGGGCTCCTTTGTTTATCTCTCCGATTGATCTGCTCTTCCATGATTAGTGGACTGCAAAGTAGTAGTACTAGCTGCAAAGTAGTAGTACTAGTACTTTAGTAAAAATGGTGCTCGCAGTCGTCAATTCGCCTTTTTCCTTTGTCAATCAGCTGGCGTTGTGCTATATATGCCCTCTTTTTAAGGCCTAGCTAGCGAACGAGACACGAGAGTAGAGGATTCTTGCATTGTGATGGAACTCATGATTATTGGAGATGATCAGATCCTGCCACATGACTTGTTGGTAGCACTAGCTCAGACGCGATCATTATTGCCGATCGACGGTTACAAAAACGCGTATGTGTATGCACTAGTGGTTGGAATTGGCGACTCTCATTCGTCGTATAAATCCAACATAATAAGGTGCGCCATGCATGGCGTCGAGACTGAGATATCACGATTTCCGTCACATCGATCACGGGGAGTATTTACATCTTGTGAACGGTACTGTGCGTGTGATTGATATATGACGTTTCCTATTAATTAAAAAAGGATCTAAATCCAACATAAGGTGCCACGGTGTCCCAACAACTGCTTGATGAGAATAATAGCATGAATAGGGCTCTGATGGATCATGGGTCACGTCTTAATACTCCTAGTAATGTCTTAGCCAACTTCTAGGCGAGGGCATTGGGAAAGGCCCACATGCATGGTCACCATCTCAAAGTTCGTATGCATATGCATAAGAGAGAGGGAGGTAAGAGCCCTGGTATGCAATTTCAGTGTCCACAGAACCCTGAGCTTATTGAACAGGGACGTACTGAACACAAAATTGGTCGACGTTCAAGTTTACAAAACAGAAGCAAATTTTACCACGGCTAGCTATTACGTTCATACTGTATTAATTACCCAGTTTTATTTTTTAATTTGTGGTACCGTGGCACACAGGAGCTGTCATGATGCACTTCTTGAATGCTTTGCGGTGGAGTATTCTAGATACCCAAAACCTCCCTCCCCTCGTGTGACGCAACCACCTAAGCTAACCCTGCGCCCTGGCACGATATTTTTGGCAACGGAACCGGCCTAATTCCACAAGCCGTGTCACACGTGGCGGATGGTGGTAATCCGCCGAAGCTGGCGAGGGGCGAAGCGAGCCGATTGTCACGGGCCGTCCACGGGCCCAGCGCGCCGCAGACGATCCAGGGGGGCGGGCGGGCGGGCGGGCGCGCGGCTCATCTCGCCACATGCGGGGGCGGCGGAAGGGGCGACGCGACGCGGCGTTATAAAAGGGGGGACGAGACCTCTCCCACCCGGCCACCCACCCGCCGCAGCGGCTTTCCATTCCATCCGCGTAGAGCGCGCATTCTGTTGTTCGGCATTTGGCGTCGGCCGCCCTCCGCGCCTGCTTTGCTTGCCTACCTGCTCAGGAGAGAATGGGGAGGGGAGGGATCGGAGGAGGGGCGGTGGCGGTCGACATGGAGACCGTCGACTCCACCAGGGCGTTCGTCAGGGACGTCAAGCGCATCGTCATCAAGGTGACCTATTCGTCCATCATCTATATACATCATGCATCTACCGCTGCCGTTGCTTCTCTCGGCTTCGCCTCTCTCCTCTCGCCGTGCCGTGCGTGCGTGTGTAGTCGCCTAGTCGCATCTCGTCTCGTGCGAATGCTGCCATTGCTTCGGCTCTTGACGCGCGATCCTAGGTTCAGCGAATTGTTTCCCGAGGAATAGTTTAGTCGATTTCGATCTGATGTCCGCGTCACGTGATTTTTGGCGTGTTCTGAAAACGGTTCAGCAATATTAGATGGCTAATCGACATTTTGAAAAATAAATCTCCGAAGAAGCATCTTCCGGAAACATTTTCCTGAAGAAGTATTTTAATGATGGCTAGTGTATTTTTTGAAAAAATATTTTCTAACTTTTCGGCGTTAAAATTATTTCGAAATTGTCGTGTTCTACGCCACTAACTCAAAGCGTTGTTTACTAACACTGGGTTTGAATATATCGTTTGTTTGCGGGTTTCCCGTTCTGTTGAATGAATGACGTGTGAATATGCGGATGGTGACGCTAGACCGTGGAAAAAACAGCGTAAATTGTCTATGAGGAACGGAAGTTTTTATTGAAGTGATACACTGTTGTGATTATTAGGATAGCATGATGTAGATTTTGACATGTTGGCGTTAAATATAGCTAATAAGGTTCAGTTCTAGATTTTTAGGGCTACCAGTTGTATATCTATATTTAGAATGCCTCCAATGTATTATCGTCCTGTTCCCTGGCTTCATTTATTTACTGGGCACCATTTATTCACTGGCTTCATTTGTTGGCTGATGATGCAGGTCGGCACCGCCGTTGTAACCGGGCAGAATGGCCGATTGGCAATGGGCAGGCTCGGGTCTTTATGTGAACAGGTAACAGTTAATGTGCTTTGACTACTGGAATTTGTGTTTTCTGCATCCCTTCAAACGTTAACTTTCTTCCGTTTTCAGATTAAGCAACTGAACTTTCAAGGGTACGAGGTAATTCTGGTCACCTCTGGAGCTGTTGGTGTCGGGAGGCAGAGGCTCCAATACCGCAAGCTGATCCATAGCAGGTTGCAGAGAGAGTGGCTTTCAGACTGTTCTGTAGCTTAAGTATTTTTGTATGATTGCTGATCTTTCTTATTGTTTGCAGCTTTGCTGATCTGCAGAACCCGCAGATGGACTTTGGTGGGAAGGCCTGTGCTGCTGTTGGTCAAAGTGGCTTAATGGCTATCTATGACACGTTATTTAGCCAAGTGAGCTCGCTTGCTCTATGAATTTCTCTACTAGGAGTTGAAAGGTCAATGTTACCCTTTTGCTAACAGGAAGATTATTTGATTGCAGCTTGATGTAACATCATCTCAACTTCTTGTGACGGACCGTGATTTTAAGGACCCAAATTTCGGGGAGCAGCTTCGTGAGACTGTTTTTTCCTTATTAGACCTCAAAGTAGTACCGCTATTTAATGAGAATGACGCCATCAGTACTAGGAGGCAACAACATGAGGTGTGCTTCTCTTAACACATAACCTTTAGTTTTATTTTTTGTGTATAATTATTATTTCTGCAGCTGGACCTTAATTGTTGGTTATATATGAATCTTCCTTACACTAACAATCGCGGCTGATCCGTTCTTAGGACATTTTCCAATATATTGACTATAATATAACACGTAACTTGCAGGATCCATCTGGATTATTCTGGGATAACGACAGTTTGGCTGCTCTTTTGGCAGCAGAACTCAGCGCAGATCTTCTTGTCATTCTTAGCGATGTGGAGGGTCTTTATAGTGGTCCTCCAAATGATCCTCAATCAAAGATTATACACACGTACATCAACGAAAAGCATGGAAAGCTAATTAATTTCGGAGCGAAGTCTAGTGGAGGAACAGGCGGAATGCAAGCTAAAGTGGCCGCCGCTGTCAGTGCTGCAGCAAAAGGCGTTCCTGTTGTGATTGCGAGGTTAGTTGAACCTTTTTATGCTGTTGCTACATAAAATGGAAAAATATGGGTAACGATATGTAGATTTAAATAACGGTGAATAAAAATAACATAATCCAGTAGGACCCCAACTTTGCGAGTTTCAGTGTAATATTTGATGAAATATTGTTGAAGTATTTAAAGGTCCAATCATAGAATCCAGCATCTTGAAAATGCTGCGTACCACACCTGATGTTGTTTCCTTTGTTAAAAAATATTATCTAGCAAAGTCTGATTCATTATTCACATGTAGCCATGTAGGCATGTGTAGTTATTTTAGAACTGTGAATGTAATACAAGCAAATGTACTTATGATTGCTTTCGACATACTTCGGAATCAACTCTGACTTTGTTCCTATCTATGAAGTGGTTTTGCAACAGATAGCATCATTAAAGTTCTGAAAGGAGAAAAAATTGGTACTCTGTTTCACAATGCAGCAAATTCGTGGGAATTTTCCAAGGAAGCTACTGCCCGAGAGATGGCAGTTGCAGCAAGAGACTGTTCAAGGCGCCTACAGGTACTTTTTTCAAATAAACAACTATTGGATATTTGAAATCACTTAACATTTCAGGTTTTCTAAATGCTCCTACTAACATATTATGTTACATGTGCAACCTAAACAGAACTTGCCATCAGAGGATCGTAAAAAGATTTTGCTGGATATCGCTGATGCTCTAGAAGCAAATGAGGATTTAATTAGGTCTGAAAATGAAGCTGATGTTGAGGCGGCACAAGCTGCAGGATATGAAAAATCTTTGGTTGCTAGAATGAGACTAAAGCCAGGAAAGGTATCCCTCTTCTTGAATCTTTCAACCATATAACTTATTTTATTTGCTCAAATGAAGTGTTACCTTCTTGAATTTACACTATTAATTGGTTGAACATTTGTATAGATAACATACCTTGCGAAATCCATTCGTGCAATTGCTGACATGGAGGACCCTATTTCCCACACTTTGAAAAGAACAGAGGTGAGGATATCTTAAAGGGGAAAAGGAGACAAGGTGTGATACCATGATCCTGCAATTCATATCTTTAACCAGTCAAGGACTCCTTTTGTAGGTTGCTAAAGATCTGGTTTTTGAGAAAACATATTGTCCCTTGGGTGTTCTTCTGATTATTTTTGAGTCTCGTCCAGATGCATTGGTTCAGGTAATCTTCGTTTCATAAGTGAGATGTGCAGGCAACTAGATGCAATGTCAATAATAATTTATGATTCATACTCTATTGTACAGATTGCATCGTTAGCAATACGTAGTGGGAATGGTCTACTTTTGAAAGGAGGAAAAGAAGCTATGAGATCGAATGCAATATTACATAAGGTATTTCACACTTGCTTATTGAACCAATAGTAATACAGCAATATGTTTTTTTAGCTTAAATGGGATTTTCATATTAATTTGTTGCTTTTCATTAGATTATAACTGGGGCAATTCCAGATGCTGTTGGTAAAAAGCTAATTGGCCTTGTAACCAGCAAAGATGAAATAGCTGATTTGCTAACGGTGAGAATGCAACGGAAATGTTATTATGTCAATTATGTGCATAAAGATGTCTAAACTCAGATCTTTGCAGCTTGACGATGTGATTGATCTTGTCATTCCAAGAGGCAGTAAGAATCTGGTTTCTCAAATCAAAGCATCAACCAAGATTCCAGTTCTAGGTCATGCTGGTAAGCTATTTTCTAAACATGTTAGTAGAATGTTCATATTTAAGAACGAGTTGGAATATTATATGTCACTGTGATTGCGGTACAAATAATGTTTTTCATTTTTCTTCAGATGGCATCTGCCATGTTTATATCGATAAATCAGCTGACATGGAAATGGCGAAACGTATAGTCATGGACGCCAAGGTTGATTATCCAGCAGCGTGTAATGCAATGGTACATCTCTAATTTAGTTGTTTAATAATAGTCTAATAGCATTTCTTCATCAGCCCATGTTCATCTGTTATGCTATTTTACTAGTTTATTATTGTCCTATAAACGCTTCCTAAAATAAACTTTATAATCTCATTCATATATAGTCTTGCTGACATGATACCATGACTTTGCTATTACTTGTTTGTTTACTTTTTATTCTTATTACAAATTTATATTTAGGTTCCAGTTTCATTTTTATTCAGTTGCACCAACTCAACTGTATCTGCCTAAATGACAAGTGTTTTCCTGATGACAAATATGATTATTCAAATTATATCACTTTTCCAACATATTTTTGCTGAAGAAAGCAGCAAGTAGTTTGTGCAACCTTGTTTTTAATATATTATTTAATTTCATATGTAAGGTTTGATTTGCACCGTGTATCTACCTGATAACATATTAAAAATATATTATCAATTTTGGAAAGTGTTACTTGTATTCATGATATTTTGTTTATTTTGATGTGAAAAACAACGCACATTCTGTAACTTCTATGCAGGAAACACTACTTGTTCATAAAGACCTGAACAAGAGTGGGGGCCTTGATGATCTATTGCTAGAACTTGAAAAGGAAGGTAAAGTCACTCTTCAAGTGAAACACTTGAATGAACGACTGAATTAGTGGCAATTACTTAATTCATTTCATATTTCAGGGGTAGTAATTTATGGTGGACCTGTTGCCCATGACAAACTGAAAGTACCAAAGGTAGATTCATTTCACCATGAGTATAGCTCAATGGCTTGCACCCTTGAGTTTGTTGATGATGTACAGTCAGCGATTGATCATATAAATCGTTATGGAAGGTATGTGGATTCCATTTTGAACATACCACCTCATCAATTTCTTACTTTGAATTTGAACTAATTTATTTCTTTTCAGTGCACACACGGATTGCATTATTACAACTGATGAGAAGGCTGCAGAGGCTTTTCTGCAACAAGTTGATAGGTATTTTAAACTGAATATTTGTTTCAGTGGTTTTTGTTCTCACAACGTATACACAACATCATGTGTATTTTGATGTACTGAAGTGCAATGACATTTTCTCTGATTTGAAACAGTGCTGCTGTGTTCCATAATGCAAGCACAAGGTTCTGTGATGGTACTCGCTTTGGTTTAGGTGCAGAGGTACTTCATTTTAACTGAGCACATTATTTGTTCTTTCAAATGATCCATACTTATTTTTGGGACATTCCCTTGTATGCCACGAAAAAAAAAACACTTCAAATCATCACATATGCTATCTTTGTGTCAATATCACATATGCCATCGTTGTGTCTCTGACAGGTGGGTCTCCATCACTGACATGTGGGGTACAGTAGCATAGTAGGGGTTTTAGTATAAGCCAATGGCATACAAGAAATTATTCCCTCATTTTTGTATAACTGAAACATTATAGTGAGGTTTAAAACCACCCTGACAAATTTTAGTGAGGTAAAACTGAAACATGATTGGTGCTAACATGGATGGACTTTTCAGAAGACCGCAAATGTAAATTGCTTTAGTGTAGTATTTTACAAGCAACATTGCCTAGGCTTGTTAAAGAAAAGAGTAAAGTATATCAGCGGTCCCTGAACTTGTCTAGGTGTGTCATCTAGGTCCATGAACTTTTGAAATGAATATTTGGGTCTATAAACTTGTTAAACTGTTTCATTTGGGTCCAAAATACCGAAAACACCCTTATGTTTATTAACAAAACTGTTATGTAAGCTTAATATTTCATATTTATTCTCTCAAAATTAATTTTGTTAGCCCCTAATATGAATTATGATGAAAATGTTGACTTTGGAAGAGAAAAAATATAAAAATAAAACTCAAGTAACAATTTTGTCAATAGTCATAGGGGTATTTTCAGTATTTTGGACTCATCTGACACATTTTAACAAGTTTATGGACCTAAATATGCACTTTAAAATTTCATGGACCTAGATGACACACTCATACAAATTCAATGACCACTGATGCACTTTACTCTAAAGAAAATTAAGATAAACATCACACATGGTGTAAACTGAACTAGATTATGAGATATTATTAGATTTTAGGCTTGAAATGTCCATGTTGTACTTTTCTTCAAATTATTTACCTCTTGAACTTTTTCTGATGTCTTACCGTAGGTTGGCATTAGTACCGGGCGCATACATGCTCGTGGACCTGTTGGTGTTGATGGGCTTCTAACTACACGCTGGTATATTTTTATCACCTGGATGCTCCATATTTGTCATTTTTCGCTTCTTGCTTTTTCATTTTTTTCTAGTGATTCAAATCCTATACGGACGTTTTATCACAAGAGAACCATTTTTCGCTCACACTGTTAGCATGTTCTGTATAACTATGCTTTTCTTTTTCACGTGTAGCATTTTAAGAGGGAGTGGGCAAGTTGTGAATGGTGACAAGGGAGTGGTATACACCCACAAGGATCTTCCTTTGCAATGAGGCGAGTATTTGTGTACACTACTTGGAAACAATGCCTTAACAAAGCAACTATTGTTACTAACCTTCAACTCTGTCGTTGCAGGCAACGAACCTCTTCAGTAGAGCGATATTTTGTAACCAATCGCTGAAGCCCCTTTCAATTATCCTGTTCTCATTCAACGAAGTTCTTAGTGCTATTAGAATCAAGAAATGGAGAGACAAATTGATCAAGGTTGTTGAGGGATACCTTGTATTTATATACAATGGTGATTAGTATGAGGCTACGTGTAAGTTGTATTTTTAGTTGTAACCAGATAGCTTCCTTTGATACATCTGTGCTACGGATGTGAGAGAGATGATGTACGGTGGTTTTTCAAATATGAAATACTCCCTCCGTTTCGAAATAATTGTCACCGGTTAGTTCAAAAATAAATTAGCCGGTGACAATTATTTCGAAACGGAGGGAGTAAGATTTAAGCGTATGGTAATAGAGTACTTCTATTATAATCCAGATATGATGAGCGCCTGAAATCTGTGATACACGCCTCTTCTGATATGATGCTGATCCTGGCTGTGGTTGGCGGCCGGAGCGTTAAAAGGCATGCTGCTAGCCTGCCCGGGTGCACGGTGCACCTGTTTTAGGAGATTAAATTCAAAATTAGTGTATAATTAGGATGGTTACAAGAATCATTAATGGGTTCATCGCTAACTGAACCAATCTTACAAAATGAACAGGTACCTAAGAGTATTCACCTTTCCAGAATCCAATTGCAGATCAGAAAGATACATAACTTCTCTAAAGGATCTAGCACACAGCAGATTAGTTCTGTACATGTTACATCCGTCGCTGGTGTCCATGCACGATTGCAGATTGTGTCATGGGAACACAGACTGCTACAATGTCTTTGAAGTTACAAATGTGTCAAAATTTTCGGGCAGAAGTTCTGATTTCTGAAGATACTCAGATGGCCAGAAAAGAGGATACGGTGCCTAGTCTAATCAATAGGTTAGGCTGTACAATGGTCTCAAGAAACCAAGTGCTCCTACTTCTTGGGACTTCTTCAGTGATCATCCAGTATTGTCAGTATAGCATAAAAGAGGGGTTCGCAA
Source organism: Tuctoria greenei (assembly GCA_036927565.1). Classification (NCBI taxonomy): domain Eukaryota; kingdom Viridiplantae; phylum Streptophyta; class Magnoliopsida; order Poales; family Poaceae; genus Tuctoria; species Tuctoria greenei. Next base: position 3,811,668 of record JAYESD010000008.1, read on the forward strand.
TATATCTTCACCAGTAATCCCCACAAGAACAAACTCCATCCCTGAAATGGTGAAACCGGTTCACATCCCTCACAACAATTTCCCGCTCTGTAAACTTGGAGATGAACTTGGTGACTGAATGACAGTCCTCACAAAGCCTCAGGTTCTTGGTGATCCTGATGACCTCTCCCCTACCAGTGTTGATAAGCCCAAAAGCAACGGCCAACTTCTCACTGTGACCAAGCAAAATCCTCTCTTTTTCCGCTTCTTCAATGTCATACAGAACAGACCCTGTGTCAGGGACATAACCCTCATTCTTCATCTGTGCCACGAACTCACTCATCAGAGCTTGAAGCTCCTCCACCCGTGTGTTCTTGTTGTCAACAGAGACAAATGAGTAAATCCTCTTCTTCACCTCTATCCAGCTGCAACCTGGCACCTTCTCCAGAGCATGCTCCTCAATTAGCTCCTTAAGCACATCAGCTTGGATCGGCAACTTAGCTCGAGCATAAATATCAGCTAGTAGGACATAGTTTCCGGCATTTCGAGGCTCAAGATCAAAGAGACGAGAACAAGCCATCTCTGCATACTCAACATGGCCATGAATCCGGCATGCTCCAAGCAGTGAGCCCCAGACTTGAGGGCTTGGTTCAAAGTGCATGCTCTGTATCAGCTCCACTGCTTCATCCAAATGCCCAGCACGGCCGAGAAGGTCAACCATGCAAGCATAGTGCTCCGCACGAGGTGTGACATTGTACTCCATCATGGACTCAAACAGCCTCTTTCCCTCGTCCACAAGCCCAGCATGGCTGCAAGCCCCAATTAGACTGATAAATGTTATGGTACTTGGTGAAATTCCCTCCTTGATCATTTCTTCAAACACTTTGATTGACTCTCGGCCAAAGCCATGCATTCCATATCCAGATATAAGTGAATTCCATGACACGACATTCCTCCTGCCTCCAATCCAATCAAAGATGTACCGCCCCACTTCAAGGCATCCACATTTGATGTACATTGCCATCAATGCGTTCAGCACTGACACAAGCGAGTCAAAACCCCTCCGAAGAATATACGCATGTAGTACCTTACCCTGACCAAGTGCATTCACCCCAGCACAAGCATGCAAGACGCTGACAATTGTGATCGAGTTGGGTACCAAGTCTGCATCAGAAGCCATCATCTCCTGGAAGAGTTCAACAGCATCACCAGGGCGCTCATTCTTGGCATAGCACCCAATCATGGCACTCCATGACACAACATTCCTCTCAGGCATTGAAGCAAACACACGCTCTGCATAAGTGACAATGCCAAGCTTTGCATAGCAGTCGATAAGAGTGGTGGCAACATGCGTGTGCGACGAGTAGTCACGGCGGATGGCGTGAGCGTGCACCTCGCGTACACGGGCAGCTGCTAGCTCGTGCGACGATGAAGCGGCGATGCAGGCTTTAAGACCGTGCGCGTAGCTGTAGCTGTCGAAGGGGACACCGAGCCGGCCCATGTCGGCCAGCCGCGCAAGAGCCTCCTCGCCGTGGTCGGCGAGCGCGAGCGCCTTGAGCATCGCATTCCACACGAAGATGTTCTTCGCGGGCGCCTCGTCGAACACCTGGCGCGCGGCCGGGATCGCGTCTAGCGCGGCGTAGGCGTCGATGAGGCGGGTCGACAGGAAGGGGTCGGAGCGGAACACCGGGTCGGCCTCGAGCCTCCGGTGCACGGAGGCGGCGAGCGCGGCGTCCCCGGCCCGCGCGGCGGCGAGGAGGAGCGACTCGTAGGTTCGCTGCGTGGGCGCGGGGAGGCTCTGGAGCAGCGCGGCGGCGCGCGCGAGGCGCCCGTTGGCGCACAGCGTCTGTATGAGGTGGTTGGGGTTCTCCGGCGACGCCGACGTGCCCTGGCCCGACGACGAGGGCGCGAGCGACGCCAGGCACCTGACGCGGGCGTGGCTCTGCCTGGGCCCGAACGGGCGGCGGTGGGGGAGGTGGAGGAGGCAGGTGTGGTGCGAGGTGGGGGCGGGTGCGGACATGGGGAGCGTGGGGAGGCGGGAGGCGAGGAGGGACGTCACGGTGCGACGGAGCGGGAGATATTTGGCGGGTTGGGTTGGGTTCAGCCGGAGCTCGGACAGCGGGTGGAGGGAGGAGGGAAGTGAGCGTCGTCGCCGCGCCGCTCCGAGACTGAGAGACGCGTACGGATTTTGCAGGATTTTTTTGTGGTTTTGATTGATGCGCTCCATTCCATGGGGGTCGCGACGCGCCAACGCGCGAGGCCGCTTATGATGATGAGCAATCCAGTTCGGATGATGATGATGGGCCCAAATCATGGCCCATGATAGACTACCCATCCAGGACCCATTTAGAATGGAAAAAAAATGCAGTTCGTCAACAGAACCAAAGGGCATCGATCAGGAACAGAACCAATGCATGGCTGGCAGCCTGGCACCAAGCTCGGGCCGTAGCCAGGTCACGCTAATCGAGTGGTTGGAAAAGGTCGGTGCCGCTTCCCATGACCCATGCCATTCGATGCTCTGCGTGTCATTTCCAAGCAAAGCAAAGCAAGCATTCTATGCAAACAGTATGAACATGTCATTTCAGAGACAAAAGCAAGCAGGTGATGTGCCACTGCCACTGGCAGTGGCAGTGGAAGTTAGTGATGGCAACCATCGGATTGGATTGGTCAAGGTATCGGAGAAAAGAGGGATCAGATTGGCCAGATCTTGGAGTGGGAAGAGCATATGCTTAACTAACGAGAATGAGCAACGGCATATTTTGCAGAAAAAAAAACGCTATGGTGTCTTCAATGAAACAGGGGAGCCGATTGGCGAAAATGCCGTGGTGGCAACACATTCTGGAAGAGCAAACCCAGTAACACTGATCAAATCCTTCGCCAGGAACAAGTGACTAACACTGCAGGAGCAGTTGTTTGTTGCAGGATTAAGACTACCGAACACTGAAGTGGCGGATCAGGTATCAGAAAAACAGTGATACCGACAGTTTTCAGTCACAGCTTGCAAAATTGTATTCCCTCTGTTCCAAAAAGTTTATCACTTGATAGTTCAAAAATGAACTACGAAGCGATAAACTTTTTGAAACAGAGAGAGTACTAAGTTTCTGGACTCTAGATCACCCTTGTAACATCACGTCAGCACACAGCAGCTTACGGTGTTACAGATATTCAGACCCGAACAAAATCCGAGTTCTGCACTGCTAACTTGCCAAACTGTTGAATCAGATATGATGAAATGATTATTCCCATCATCAGAATAAGAACGTGTTACAGAGTACAGAATGTCTTCAAGCCATCGAAGTATACAGGGATTAAATTAAATCGTAAATGCAAAATGAATATGCTTTGATTTGACAAGTTACACGTACTGATGCCAGAATAGTTCTTTGTAACAAAGAATTACGAGCCAAAAGGCTCTGGTAGACAATCCAAAGCATCTACAACCTATGCGCCGATGTGCAGCTCTGCAGGAAAGAACGCCTATCCTCTTTAGTTGTAAGTAGTTCTTCAGCTAGAACAGCATGAGCCTTTTGTGGTGGTGGCTGATTCAGCAACGTTAATTGTAGTTCCCTTCATGGAACGACTGTTGGCAGATGCAGACTCCTGTGTGGCAAGCGCCTTCTTGGTTACTGTCTGATGAATCTCACTCAGTACAGTATGGAACGCCTTCTCGACGTTAACTGCCTCCAGCGCAGATGTCTCAAGGAAGGATAGGCCTTCTTTCTCAGAAAATGTTTGGCCATCTTCTTTGGGGACTGATCTTAAGTGGTTTAAGTCTGACTTGTTTCCAACCATCATGACAGCAATGTTCGCGTCTGCGTGGTCTCGGAGCTCTCGGAGCCACCTCTGAACATTGTCGAAAGTCTGCTTTTTTGTTATGTCATAAACAAGAAGAGCTCCGACCGCACCCCTGTAATAAGCACTAGTGATGGCACGGTACCTTTCCTGACCGGCCGTGTCCCATATTTGTGCCTTGATAGTCTTTCCATTTATCTGTATCAGAACAAAATAAACTTATGAGATAAACTGCAGAATAAACTTCTGAGATAAACTGCAGAATAGGAGACTTCAGAATGACTGAACATCAGTGAGATCAGAACTCTGACTATACATATGATCCGGGATACAATCTTTTTATTATTGCGCAAGTCAACGATGCAAAAGTACAAGACTTCAGAATGACCGACATCAGTGAGATCGGAACTCAGACTACACATATGATCCAGGATACAAACTTTTCATAACTGCACAACTTGATAATGCCAAAGTACAAGTAATAACAAAACCTAACAACAATCCTACCTGAGCTCAAACTACCTAGCCATACAATAAGCAACAACAGAACGAGACACCGTGAGAAAAATCATCCATACAAAACATACATTGGATCAAAGGACAGATGAGCTAACAGGTTTCAATAGAGTTATTTCCAAATTATCCAAACATATCTTCACCTACACTTATTATAAGAATGGCAACAGATGCCAGCTCACTGCACTACAGCTAATGAAATTTGAATATCTGAATGGTGGGAACAAGCAAGCTCTAATTCTTGCAAATCATTCCTTTTTACTCAAAATTTCCATGTACATGTCCAGACAATATACTTTTAACGAGACATGAAAAATCCAAGTATAAGATAGATAAACTAGAACAATAGCATACTTTACACTCCTATCTACAGCTGACTATTCAGAACCTTGGCAACGAATAAAAAGAGAAATGAGGTTATTTCAAATTTTCTAATCACTGTACCAAACTGTTATCAACTATCAAGTCATGTCGTCGCGTATTATTACTCGCAGAAGGACAATTCGTTGAAGCTTGAAAAGGTACATAACTATATAGGCCAACCATAAGAAGAAAGGTTAGAACCAATCAATCTATAGTGGGAGGGAATGGATCGGCACCACTGCTAGATGTTGCAAGGGGTGTCGACACCAACTCTGCTGTGACCATTAACATGTTTTTCGTTTTACATTCAGGTTGTAACACAGAAAACTGATTAATTTGTCTGTACGCGAGGTGGTAAGTGGTAACCCCATCATGAAGACATGGTGCCTATTGCCCTACTCTTTTTTCGGATAAAAGTTTCCCAAATTATTACCACGGTGAATCAGAATTGTCAACATTCTAAACAGCTGTATAAGCATAATGTGTCAATATAGCACTATTACAAATGGAAATGGGGACTAAAACACATACTGCACTTGTGGCATAATAACAAGCTACCCATAAAGGCATCATCCCTGCCACCTGCGTCTTCCACGCAACCATTCATGTATGATCTGCATGGCCGCGTCCGAACTAAAACGGGAATTGCACCGCGTGAGACACAACGCTCGCACAGTCGCACATGACTGTCTCCTACCACCAAAGTCGGCGGCCCAGACAGATCACAGACAATCAGACGGGTGCAGGGCACGTAATGGCGCGGAGACGACATTGCAACCGTCGCACAGTAATGAGGCGCGATCAGGATCGGATCGGGGGCGCGCGGCGAGGGAGGGAGGAAGGGAGGGTACCTGGAGGGTGCGGGTGGCGAACTCGACGCCGATGGTGGACTTGGACTCGAGGCAGAACTCGTTGCGGGTGAAGCGGGAGAGGATGTTGGACTTGCCGACGCCGGAGTCGCCGATGAGCACGATCTTGAAGAGGTAGTCGTACTCGTTGTCCACCCGGTGCGCCATTCCCGGAAGAACGAACGGACCTTACCGCCGGCGGCGTCGTACGGGACGGGGATTCCGCGTGGGGATCCGAGGAGAAGTCGGGGTGGGCGGGCGCAGATCAGAGAAGAGAGAGAGAGAGATGGGTTGCGATTAGGGGAGGCGGGCGGCGACCGTGCGCTGAGCTGGATGTGGTTTCGCGGTTGATTTGGCGGTGTCCTCTGGGCCCAGCGAATGGACGGCTGGCCCGGTGCTGGTGCTGGTGCTGGCCCCCTGGCCGGTCTGTTGTTGTTCGCTTCGCGAGGGCTCGTGGGCTCGGCGCGTGGCGGAGCCGTCAGATAAAGCGAGTGGACTTTTTTGGGGCTTTGTATTGTTTTACATTTGAAGTTTTGGGCCCTCGGTAATCTATTTTAGGCCATGACATATTCGCACGCACGACGCAGTGTTTTTTAAACACCTGAGGTGAGTAAAAACAATGCTGTGTGACTTGGCGTCGCGCTATGCACGTAGGACGTCAAAGATCGTGAGCCCTGTGCACCAAAGAGCTTAGGACTGGAAGGTAGGGCGTGAGGTTCTTTAGCATCTTACGTACACGACACAACGTCAGGTCCGACCACAGAGGTGCAAAATATCAAAAAAATTATGTGGATTAAAATAACAGATCACAATCAAGTGATCTGGGAGGAATGTGATAGTCGGATTGTCGGTAGCTCGATGGCTGGTGCTTGGTTAGTGGGCTCTTTCCCGAGAGATGATGGGCGCAATTTTTCCGGCTTGTGTCGGCCTGGTCAGTTTTCCTGCCGGGCTTTACATAGGGCCCGGCCGGGAGGGGGCATCTTGGGCTGGGTTGAAGAAATTTAGTTTGGGCCGAGGACATCAGATGATCTCGCTTTTTCGTGGGCTTGCCTCGACCTGCCGGTCCAATCTCTATCAAGTCATACCCCGTTGCAGGAGTGCGCCTGACAGTTAGCTTGAATTGAGAGAAAGGCAACACGTATTGCTGGATGCGGTTACCAGTCCTCGCCCCCACCATGGTCACCACGCACCAACCAGCGCACCACGTGCGAATGCTTTTTTACCTGGCTTTGCTTTGCTTCGATCGATCTGCCACTGGCTTCTCGATCCACATATAAGCATCGTGATAAAAAAGCATGCTGTATGCTTCAATGTTCACGGAGAGAAAACAGGTCTGCATTTTTGTAGGACAGGACTGGCCTATAATTTGGTTCCGTTTTAAATGTGTACTCCCTCTGTCTTCATGAACTTGTCGTTTTGTAGTTCATTTTTGTACTACAAAGCGACAAGTTTATGGGGATGATGAGTACTTCCTCCTTTCTCAAAAGATTGTCACCTTTAGTTCAAAAAATGAACTAAAGGTGACAATCTTTTGAAAAAGGAGGAAGTAGTTTTTTTGCCAATTCTTCTGAACTTTCGTCGTTTGATGCGATCCGTCAGGCGACATCAACCAAACCAATTAAGGCGTCGTTTTTTTTCTCTCTCGTGGAGTTCGTTCGCGTATCGTTGTTGCCTTCGCTGGCCTCTCCGGTTACGCGGAAAGTTATACGGCACCGAACGCCCGTTTCGCTCGCCCAGCGAGAACGTGCGCCGTCGGGGAGCGATCGGAGAAAGCAAAAGGGCAACTAGCACCAGCATCTCACGTTTGTGGACGATAGTGTTTGCACTTGACTCCGCTCGCGCGGCCGTCGTAAAGCAGCACTTTGCTTGAAGCAGTAGCTAGCCAAGAAATCCACTTTACTTTCTGTGCACCGCGCCGAGTAGCAAGAGACCATGCGTGTAGAAAACGATCGTACACGAAGAGAAACGTGACCGGTCGGTCGGAGCCACGACACGCAGGTGCTGCTGGCCCAAGGCAGAACACACAAGAACATGCGGCGCGGATAGAACAGTTGAACAGCAGCACCTTCTCTCTCTCGGGGACTCGAACGACAGGCCTCTCCACTCGTGTCGTCAAATGAACCGCTCGTATTAATGATTGGCCGGCGCGGTTGATTAATTAGCACGTACGTACGCACGGGATGACGACAGCGACTCATACGTACTACGCAGATGGTTTATGATGAAGTGGTTAGGAAGAACACCGTAGATATCTCATAACCTTTTTCCTCTGCGCTTATAACTATTTAAATCATCAGCATCGAGCCATCGATGCATCTGGGTATATCTTTTTTATCTGAAAGGAGACCGACGATTTCATTCGAGAGAAAATAATAGGGAGTGGAGATGGAGATTGTTGGGTCGAATCATAATTTATTCCTCTCTCTCGTATTAGACCATACCAATCGAATCATAATTCCCCGCTTGACACATGGGGTTCGGGTATCGCGCATTTAAGATTTTCAGGCCGTGTGCATGTTCCGCACTAAACACTGCAATCAGTGCACAGGATTGAATTACAAGGTGATGAGTGATTCTCTCATTTGTTATCTGGTGTTGTGTCCAGGGCTAGTAATCACCGTATTTGTCCAAGTAACCATCAAGATCATAGGATCTCCAATCCTAAATCTCCGACACTTGACGACGCAAATTAACAAATAACGCCATGTTGAGTCGAAGCAGGCAAAGGCGGAGTGGGAGTGGTGATCAGTCAGAGACCATAAGCGGAGGAGAGTTGCATTTTGTTATGAATTTGGGACAGAATTAGTAATATATTTTAATATAAATTTGATGATATACTAGCCATGCCACTGTGTATAGCTCTCCAGAATCGTGCCACAAAAAGAAAATATCTCTGTATGCATCACTCTCCTTCGAGCAAGTTCCAGTTAAATTCGGCCGTACACGTGGCCTGGACGACCGTCCCGTCTTGCCCGCAAATTTCAAAAACTTTCAAAAAAACTCCGACAGAACCGACACCGTCCCACTCCCTCCCGTTGCGAACGGGCGCTCGCCACCAACCCACCAAAACAATACATGCACCGGCGCGCCGTCCTTTGTCTGGGTCCACAAGAAAGTGACTGTGCGTACACTTCTCACAGTATGCCTACTCACAGACCCCGACCAGGAACCTACCGGTTCCGCCCCGTGCTAGCCCGAACGGACGAACAAAAGTTGCGCGCCGCTCCCTGACCATATTTCATTAACATTTCCCTCCCTCGAAAATTTATTTATCTTTTTTTTTCTCTCCCATCGTACTTCTCTCTCCCTCTCCCCTTCCGATCCAAACTCCCGACGAGCGCAGCCGTCCGAATTCGAAACCCTAGGCGCCGCATCGGCCCGGTGTGTCGGCGACTGTAGAACTCGTGACCCTGTCTGGTTCCATCGTTCGGCGGAGCCGGTCCGTGGTCGCTGCCGTCGGCGATGTCGACGGAGGATGAGAAGCTCCTCAAGGAGGCGAAGAAGTGGCCGTGGGATGAGCGCTTGCAGCACAAGAATTGGAAGGTGCGGAATGACGCCAACATCGACCTCGCTGCCCTCTGCGACTCCATCACCGACCCCAAGGACGCCCGCCTCCGCGAGTTTGGTGAGAGATACGCTCCCTGTGCCTCCTCCCGATCCGCCCCATTTCGCTCCCGGATCTGCTCTCTGCTCCATTCGATCGGTTCCATTTGGAGATGTTATGAGGATTTTTTCGGGTGCTAGATCTCATGGGCGGCGTTTTATTTTTCTCTGGTGGTTATTAGGGCCGTTGTTTAAGAAGGCGGTCTCGGATTCGAACGCGCCGGTGCAGGAGAAGGCGTTAGATGCCCTTCTCGCATTCCAGCGAGCTGCTGATGCGGACGTGTCAAGGTGTGTGCTCCTTCATCTGCTAGGACCTTTTGCATTGTGCTTCCGATTGCTTATCATTTGAGACCTCTGCTTCTCCCAGATATGCAAAGGAGGTTTGTGATGCGATAGCGGCCAAGTGCCTCACTGGCCGACCAAAGACTGTCGAGAAGGCTCAGGCAGCATTTCTCCTGTGGGTTGAACTGGAGGCGGCTGAAGTCTTTCTTGTAAGTTGGACTGCAACCATTAATTGTTATGTTGGTGAACTTTGATGAAACAGACAAAGTTATGCAGTTACCTGATAGTAATTCTGTTTGTTGACTTCGTTTTCACAGCATATGCAAGATATTGGCACATTTGTGTAGTTGCAGATATAGATGCTAGATTGTCAATCGCCAACACAGTAACTAATCAACATACCAAGCCAGTGGCAAATTATTGAGTAGTGCATTCCTACCAGCAGCTAATTTCACAACCACATACCGCGTAGCAAATATGGGTCTTATTTGTCAGTAAACTTCAATCTATTCATTATTCAAGAATAAAACATTAAAGCGGTAAGCATAAAACACATTTCCCCTTCCCGCGATCTTAATTCTGTTGTGACCATAGCCATACTGCAAACAATTGCAGCAGGTCGAAATATGTCATGATGAAGAACTATTATGCGGTTCAGTCATTTGCTGTCCTATACTCCTATTATAGGGGGTTTCCTGTAGTAATTGTTATAACCATATTACATATGTGCTGTGCTCTTTCTGTGCTCACATTTGTACATTACTAGTAAAAAGGTTTTGTTAGGTTTATGCCATCATTAACTTTTGTACACTGCATTACTTCAGTCATTACCTTGTTTGCACTTGGATCTTGTTGACCAAACCATTTGTCATGTAGATCTAACCACACAATCTTAAGAAACTACTGCCATTTTTTATTGCATAATGCATTAAAGATGGCTAATATCTTTAAGAGCAATAGGCATGCAATCACCGTACAGGTGCAATCGCTACTTGCACGATGGCACCTCTACCATTGCTTTATGGCAGTCGTCCTCCATATTTGTATCCACATTTTAGCTTTTGTAACCATGTGTTGTATAATAGCATACTCAAACAAACATCATATTGTTGTACTACCAGGATGCCATGGAGAAGGCTGTTAAGAATAAAGTGGCTAAAGCAGTTGTACCTGCTATCGACGTGATGTTTCAAGCACTTAGGTAAGTTACTAGATGGTTCATTTTATTACTAACAAGATAAGTTATTTATGTTAGAATTTTTTTCCTACTAGTGAATTTGGTGCTAAGGTAGTGCCGCCCAAAAGGATCCTCAAAATACTTCCAGAGCTATTTGATCATCCAGACCAGAATGTTCGGGCTTCTTCTAAGGGTTTAACACTTGAGCTTTGCCGGTGGATCGGCAAGGAACCTGTAAAGTCAATTTTATTTGAGAAGATGAGAGATACTATGGTGCGTTATTCAAAAATTGTAATGCACATAATTTGTTCTATATGCCGTGCTGAAATAATATAACCATCATTCTGGGTTTGTAGAAAAAAGAGTTGGAAGCAGAGTTGGCTAATGTTTCTGGAATAGCTAAGCCAACTCGCAAGATAAGGTAATATTTCTTCGCCTCTCCTTTTATAAATTTCCGCTGGTTATTCCATGGAATACTTTCTCATCCAATCTTGGTTCAGATTAGAGCTGATCCAATGCGATGTCGAATGCCCAAGGAAAAAGAGTTATTTTATTATTTCTTCAGCATTTTAAATGTGATTTTTAGTTGGCAAGAAGCCTGCGAATTATATTTAAATGCGTTTGCTTGTTTTGGTCTGAATAATGTACACCTATGTAATGTGAGATTCTTTCCTTTCGCAGCATTTTATTCATAGTTATTAAGGCGATCGTCCCCCTTTTTACCTTTTAAGCGATAAGGCGTAAGGCGAGGCGACACCTTAGTAATATGTAAAGATCGGAAATGATAGGAATGCAGTCCCAAATTCCAAATAGATAAGGATGATAAGGATTGAAGTACCAATTAGCAAATAGAAGTAGCTCAACATAAACCAACATAATAGACTAAAAGTCTAACATAACTAATAGATAGTACTAGATAACCACTCTCACCATTCAAGTTTGTCTCAATATCCATCGTCGAACTCATCGTGAATTTTGTGAGACACTGCAACAGAGAGGGAGCAGAGGGGCAGCAACAGCAAGCAGGCAGCAAGGCATCCTCTCCTTGGCACCTTGCAGACGCCTCAGGACGCCTTAGGATGCCTTAGGTAGAAGATTAAGGCGACAAGGAAACCCCAGCCTCAAAAACCGCCTTAAGCGTCGTTTAAGCGACACCTTAATAACAATGATTTTATTTATGATTTTTTTTGCATTAGTTCATGCCATTTATTTACATAATTAAAAATATTCTTAAGCATATAGGTTGTTGTCTTGTAAAATAATGAACTGTATGATTTTTCAGTTCACAAAATACATAGTTATGAATCCCCCATAGCATCCGTCCTGACTGAGGCTATACTGTCACAGGATGGTGGGGTTGACGCATTTTCTCGAACAGGTATACCTTCTTAAAAATTATAAAATCTGCTTGTGAGCTTTCTCTTGGAGTAGGTGCATTACATTAGGGTGTGATTGGATCCTTTGCCCTACCCTCACCTTTCCAAGCAAGGTTATGTGTTTGCGCACACTGGCAATCATTTCCTTGCTCCCCCAGGTGAGTTGATTTGGCTTTCTCGGGCTGATGAGGCATGTGCACGTGGTGTGGTAGACAGAAATTGAATTGGAAAACCTGCCTTTTGAAGTTGAGGATAAGGACTTCTGCCATTTTTTTGGGCAAAATCGATCGGTCCTTACCGAGCCATGTCCATGGACAGGGACTGCATCTTGTCTGTACTTTGTAGCAAGCAAGCAAAAGGAAGCGAGTTGTGAGCACGAGCCACTACTGTATGAGCCCACAATGTCTTTCGTCATTTGGCCAAACATCACCAGGTCACGCCACATCGTCAAGCCTTGCCTTCGTCACCGGTGGTGTTGTACCACCAGGTCACAGTTATCTGGCGGGATCCTGCCATGGAGCACGAGGGCCGATGAGGCAGCTTTTTGGGGCAGGTTACCACTCACCAATGACAGCCATGTCACTGCCTCCTGCATTAGCCACCTCGAGTCTTGAATATGGGTGTTCAAACTTGGCCAAGTCATCTTTAAGTGGGAGATAAGCACGGGGTATGTGAGTGACGGCGTGGAGGACACAAGAAGACAACGTGATGGACTTAGTTCGGTCCAGTCAAGAGTAGAGGGTATTTCAGTCACATAACATCATCTGGGAATGGTAGGGAAAAGAGAATGAGAAGAAATAATTTTAAAAAGGCCGAGTGGCAAGAAATAGAACAATTCAATGTTTTGGTGTTGATTTATCGAAGGCCATCCTATTTAGTGGTAATCGTAAATCCTATAGGGCTTACGTATTGGATTGTAAAAGTTAAAAATCCCCCGAAAGCAAGGATTGGTAAGGTTCATCTGGGAAAACAAGCAGACCCTTACATTCTGGGCCCTAAGAAATATGCTGTTTTGCTGTATGTATTTTATTTGTATATCCAGGCCAAGATTACGCTTTTAAACCATCATCAATTTGTAGGACAATATATTAGTTGGTTTTCTTAATTCAATGCTGTAACCTTAAATATATGTATTTGACTTGTTTGATGATGCATTGAAACTGGTTATTCTAAATTACTTACTAAATTAGATCTGAACAAGAGAAGGAGCTTGAGGAGGAGGCTGTGCCTGAGACAACAGGAGCTAACACTACTGAAGAGGTGGCATCCGAAGGTGTGTTTCTTAGGAGATTATTTTGCTCTTGGTTCCATTTATGTTTTTGACATTGTGTTCACTTTGTGATGCAAATACCTATATAATTTATTAATTTTATTTTTCAGCCCCTGTGGAGATTGATGAATACGACCTTGTTGATCCTGTCGACATTTTGACTCCACTAGAAAAGTCTGGTTTCTGGGATGGCGTGGTACGTGAGCTGTCCTGCATGCATATAATGTTGTTCATACCATCATATGGAAAGTATGTTTTTGATGTCATACTTGTCAATTTAATACAGAAAGCAACCAAATGGTCTGAAAGAAGGGATGCTGTGGCGCAGCTTACTAAGCTTGCTTCAACAAAAAAAATTGCTCCTGGCGATTTTCATGAAGTTACCCGTACACTCAAGAAGGTAATTCTTTGCTATAGTTATCATCCATATTGATTTCTCTTCTAACCCCTGGTGATGTGTCATAGAATTGGGACAAAAATGTAAGTGTCTTACCTGTATTAGATTGTGATCTGTCAGATCATTGTAATTAACTAATTATGTTTTTGCTTTGGTAGCACTTTGATCTAAGCTACTCTGTTAAATTCAGTTGTGCCCGGCCATTATTTTGGGTTCTTACTTATCATACATCTTTGCTACTGCAGCTCATCACAGATATTAATTTAGCCGTTTCGGTGGAAGCTACTCAGGCAATAGGGAATTTAGCTAGAGGTTTAAGGGCTCATTTTTCTGGAAATTCACGGATGCTTCTTCCTGTGTTACTTGTAAGCCTTCTCTTTCTTAGTAACAATCATCATATTATTTTTTTGCTCATGATATTGAAAGTTTAAATATTTTCGTTTCTCCTGATTTGTTAAACAGGAAAAACTGAAAGAGAAAAAGCCAACTATGACAGAAGCACTAAGTCAAACACTTCAAGCAATGCATAGGTCTGGTTGTTTTACACTTATGGATGTGATCGAAGGTTGGTGATTCTCTGGCAGAAGCTATATATTCCTTTTGACGTCTGCAATATCTCTTTCAATAATGGCTAATTTTTGTTGAAAGTTCAGGAACTTTAATGTATATTGGTAGCAAAGTGCACCGTAGGTTCCTAAATTTGTATTTTGTTCCACAAACTTAGAATTATGCATTCAAATCACATGATGAGAAGTGTGTAAAGGATTGAAATCCAAACTAATTTTCAGTTTTGATCTAACGATTACACTGTATTTTGAACTCGTTTAAGCTACATTTCTTAATAATAATATCAATGGGAAGCTACTAAATAGTTTGGCTTGAAATATATTTGTATCTTTTGCGTTCTATTTTCAGCTGGTCCAAAATCTGAATACAAAATTCTTCTCTTTCTGTTTTCTGTTGTTGCAGATGTTCGAGTGGCTGTAAAAAACAAGGTCCCTCTTGTTCGTTCCTTGACATTGAACTGGGTTACATTTTGCATTGAAACAAGCAATAAGCAAACTGTACTAAAGTTGCACAAGGATTATGTACCTATATGCATGGAAGTGAGTAATCATTTTTCTGTCTACTGCTTATCTCATTGTATTTACTTAATGGGAGCGATTAGAATGCAATCAGAAGTTTGATGCAATCGTCCAATCAATCATCCTCAACCGTTGGATTTGCATCCTACAATTGATGCATGTTTTTTATTTAAACCCCTCCACCTGTGGAGAGGTTTAAATAAAAAGATGCATCAATCGTAGGATGCAGATCCAAGAGTTAAGAATGATTGATTGCATGATTGCATCAAACCTCTGATTGCATTCTAGTCACTCCCATACTTAATTATCTGATCTAACCTATATTTCAATTTTTAGTGTTTGAATGACGGTACACCTGAAGTTCGAGATGCTTCATTTTCTGTGTTGACTGCCATAGCAAAGGTTTTTCTTCTTGAATATTTTACTTTTGTCTCAATCACTATATCCAGAAACTCCTAAATCTAACCTTTCTGCCACTTTTACTGCTGTAATAGATGGTTGGCATGAAACCCCTTGAAAGATCCCTGGAGAAACTTGATGATGTGAGGAAAAAGAAACTGTCAGATATGATTGGTTCTGCCAGTGATACTGTTGCGAGTTCAGGGTCAGGTTAGAGTTGGGGTTGTTTTTATAATTTCACTTGTTTAAGATGGACCATATCATCTCCTTGGTACTAATTTCTATTTACTGTTTCAGCACTTATCTCAAATTCAGGACCTGCCACATCTGCTCGCGGGGTATTTTCTTCTATCTTCTGATGTCACTATCATATACTAATACATCACAATGTGTTAGATGTCATCTCCAACTACCTCTTTGCCGTTTGAATGCTGTGTGTCTTTGTCGTGAATTCTATTAGAATGTTTACCTTTTATATGGTTTGATCAATTATTATGGCTAAAAAGATGCTTTAAGGTTGTTGCTGTGCGCAAAAGTGGAAACTTTTGCCAAGCAACAATTGGTATCAGCCTTGCTAGTCATAGCAATATCTCTTTATGATCAGTTCTGATGAGAAGTTTGCCAAATAAACCGTGATCACTTCATGTTCTACAGGTTACGGGTAGCTTGTCGATGAAAAGATCTGCTGCAAGCATGCTTTGTGGAAAGAAGCCTGTCCAGGCAGCAGTTAGTTTTTGTTAAATTCTGCATTATATTTTATTTAGTTTTTTTTTTGAATTTGTCCACCATGTTAATGACTTTGGGATCATTTTTTTCAGGCTACTAATAAGAAATCTGGGCCAGCAAAATCTGCTGCAGCAAAAAAGACAGATGGTGGGGCACAGTCTAAGGCATCTGCTCCTGAAATTGAAGATGTTGAGGTGACTTGTTCACTGAAATTAGACCTTTTTTGTTATTAGCAAATCCCTTAGTGATGAGCATGACTGTGCCTTTAGCCCTTTATGCAATGGAGTTATTGTTAGTTGTTTAGAACTGCTATTTTGTCATACATTTTTTTCTTGAGAATATTTGAACATTATACCTTCTATGTGTTCTATCCTGTTCCTTGTAAGCTTTAATGACAGATTTTATAAGCTTTTCCTGATGTTTAAATGGCTATAAGGTGAAAGTTATTGCAGCTCTGCTAAGTTGAATCTCATGTGCCTACCCTGTTTTGTGTAATCTGTCATTTTGAAGCCTAATATGTACCAATAATATTGTTGGGTTTCATTTCTAGCCGACCCCAACTTGTTTGGGACAAAGGCTTGGTTGTTGTTGTTGTTGTTGTTGTTGTTGTTTTCCCTTTTATGTCCTAGCGATGTATAAATGGTCTTATATTCTTTCCATTTTTTAAGTAATGGATGGTACTTTTACTTGTAGATATTATGTTCAAGCTCAACTCGGGCATCATATTTCTTGATTTGATTTGTGCAGCCGGGAGAGATGAGTTTTGAAGAAATTGAGGAGA
Organism: Tuctoria greenei; assembly: GCA_036927565.1. Classification (NCBI taxonomy): domain Eukaryota; kingdom Viridiplantae; phylum Streptophyta; class Magnoliopsida; order Poales; family Poaceae; genus Tuctoria; species Tuctoria greenei. The sequence goes on from JAYESD010000008.1 coordinate 3,828,262, forward strand.
GATTAAGCTCTGCTGTGAAAGCAGAGACAATTTCTCAATTAAAGAGTGCTGTGTGGAAAGAGCGCCTTGAAGGTTAGGAACAACCCTTGTTGCCTATCTTTTTGTTTGTTTTGGAGGGATAAGATTGAGTTATTTCTTCACTTCCTTCCTCAAAAGATAAATTGTTGCAACTCAGAGCTAATATAATTATATACAATTTCTCTTGCTGTATTGTTGCTTGATTTTCTATTGTGAGATCATAACAATGCTATTTTGGCAGCCATTGGTATGCTCAAGCAAGAGGTGGAAAGTCTCTCGGAACTTGACAAGTCTGCTGAACTTCTGATTCGTTTGTTATGTGCTGTGCCTGGATGGAATGAAAAGAATGTCCAGGTATTTACTAGTTGGCAATTTTATTTTGCGGTGAAATTGTCTTTATTTTGAAACAAATGTCATGCATATGCTTTAAATGGTACAGGTGCAACAGCAAGTTATAGAGATAATCACTTACATTGCGTCAACCGTGAAGAAATTCCCAAAGAAATGTGTAGTACTGTGTCTTCTCGGTACGAGCTCGTCTTACACGTTGTACATGTGCTATGCATTGCGGATTGCACTTGAAAATAGAATTTAGTCTGGCTTGGTTAGAGCTTGTGCTCTGTGTCACTTAAGCTTAACAGACGGTCACCAACTACTTAAAAAGCCTAATACCACGTGATGTATCCGGTATCCACAAATATTGTAGCTCTGTACGAGACCGAGGCACTGTGTACAAGGGTTGTACTAATATTGTGTAGTATATCTGCAAATAATCTTGGTAGTGTTTGCTTTAAACTTTTAATCTCTGTTGCATCTGTGCTTGCACCAAGCTCTAATGGCTCGTATTGTTTACGTTAATTCCTGCCCTACTTTGCATGATGTGACAGGGCCTAGGACCTGTAGCCTACCCAACTTTCTTAGGACAAAAAGGTTTTATTCTTGTTTGTTAGTGTTGCTGTGTATTATGTCATGTTGCATTGTGTAGCATACATTCGAGCTTAGTTGCATTGTCCATCATTAAATCATGTTGATTAATGAAATTTAAATCTTGGATTTCTATTTTGTATTTTTTTCAGGCATAAGTGAAAGGGTTGCTGATATAAAGACTCGAGCACATGCAATGAAATGTCTCACTGCCTTTTGTGAGGCTGTAGGTCCTGGTTTCGTGTTTGACAGGGTAACAGTTATTATTATGCTTTATTTTCGTGCATTACTTTAGCGATTTTTTTAATTTATCATCAACTAATTTCGATTTATGACTTGTGGATCATCTTTTGATTTTTATTCAATGTTTTTACAAGTACCATGCTGTCATTTACGTAGATTTCCCTTATTGGATGTCCAACAACCATCATAATAATCTGCATCCTTTTTATAGCTATACAAAATAATGAAGGAACACAAGAATCCAAAGGTTCTTAGTGAGGGTGTTCTTTGGATGGTATCTGCTGTAGAAGACTTTGGTATCTCCAATCTAAAGCTGAAGGTTCACTTAAGTCTGCCTGTTTGGACTTTACTTTCTGAGTTATGACACTCTTGTTCTTAGTACTTTTTCTCATTCCAGGATATCATTGATTTCTGCAAAGATATTGGTCTTCAATCTAGTGCTGCTGCAACAAGGAATGCAACCATAAAATTAATTGGGATGCTGCATAAGTTTGTGGGGCCAGGTTATTTTTTTATTTTGTAATTCAAGCATATTAATAAAGATTTCACATTGTTTTTAAAGGAACCTTCCTGCAGATATCAAAGGCTTTTTAAGTGATGTCAAACCAGCACTCCTCAGTGCTCTGGACGCCGAGTATGAAAAGAATCCATTTGAGGTATGCTGCATCTATTACTGTTTTGGATTGTTTTCTCACTGAACTGATACTCACTAATGTTAATTTGGCTCAACCAATAGGGTGCTGCGGTTGCTCCAAAGAGAACAGTTAGAGTTTTGGATACCACATCTTCAACATCTGCTGGCTCATCTGATGGGCTGCCACGGGAGGACATTAGTGCTAAAATAACACCTACATTGCTAAAAAACCTGGGGAGTCCAGATTGGAAGGTATTCATAAATCAGAACTTATCTGTTCGCTCATTGACTTATCTGATTTGTCTCGCAAGTTATCCATCATCTTATTACAATATTATGCTCATGTTAATTTTCAGGTACGTCTGGAGTCCATAGATGCAGTCAACAAAATTGTGGAGGAGGCCCACAAACGCATTCAGCCAACTGGAACAGGTCTGCAGTCTATCTGATTAAATAGATGTTTTTGACTTTTGAGTTATGTTCATAGCGTGTTACCTTGGCCAGCATTGGAACTGGTCTGCAGTCTATGTCAAGCTTCTATTTTAAATAGATATTTTTTATTTATATTCACTACATGTTATCTTGGCCATCTTGACACTGCAGTTGAACTGTTTACCGCGCTCAGAGGCCGTCTTTATGACAGTAACAAAAATTTAGTTATGGCAACCTTGTCAGCTATTGGTGGCCTTGCCTCTGCTATGGGCCCTTCTGTTGAAAAATCAAGCAAGGTTTGGAATGAACTGTTATCTTTATACTTCTGCATGTTATTTTTGTTGGACAATAACTGATAATTGTTTGTTATGAAGGGTATTTTGGCAGATATGCTGAAGTGTCTTGGTGACAATAAGAAACACATGCGGGAATGCACATTGACTTCTCTAGATTCTTGGGTTGCAGCTGCTCAACTCGATAAGATGGTTCCATATATTATAGTGACTTTGGGTGATCAGAAAACAGGTTCAGAAGGGCGAAAAGATCTTTTTGATTGGTTGTCTAAGCATGTTTCGAAAATGAGTGATCCAGCTGAGGCTTTGCCTTTAATGAAGTCGTCTGCATCGTCATTGCTGGTATTTAGTCTAATAATGATTTGTTCTGTTTATGTTTATTTGATTTGTTGCTGGTTTTAGTTCATTTTAAGTTTAAATTCGGCACAACTTTATGTTTGACAGGATAAATCTTCTGAAGTCCGTAAAGCTGCTGAGGCATTTATGAATGAAGTCCTCAAGATTTGTGGCCAAGAAGCGGTATCGCTAATTCACATATTCGCTTAATCACCTGTCCATGTAGTGTTGAATCCTTTTCCCTTTACCTGAATATGTTATTTGGTGCAGGTTGCAAAGAACTTGAAAGATTTGCCATCACCTACTTTGGCCATTGTAGCCGAGAGGTTAAAGCTTACTAATATACATGAAGGTACATTGCAGAATATTTATTTGCAATGTAATTGATTTGTTCGTGAAAGATAAAACTTTTGTGCTGACGTGCTGCTATTGCTGCTTCATGTTAACAGGATTTTCTGATTCTGTTAAGATGGTAACAACAAGCATGAGTTTGCCATCAAGAGCAGGTTTGAAGAGCAGCAAACATGGTCCTAACGACCGGGGCGCTAATTTGGGCAAAGCCGTTTCTCAAGTACATATCTATGCTTCTAGTCATTATGGAAAGTGATATCTGTTTTCTAATTGTCGTGTCCCTTTATCAGAGGGGACTTCCAGCTAGGGCATCTGCTACTATGATTTCTTCCCAAGACCATGTACATTCTCAGGCATTATTTAACATTAAGGACTCAAACAAGGTACACTATCATCTGTTGCTGCAACATCTCTGGTTTATTTACATGGCTCATAGGTATACATACTGTTCAGGAAGAGAGGGAGAGGCGTGTTTTGGTAAGGAAATTCAAGTTTGAAGAACCACGGCGTGAGCAAATTGATGAACTAAAGGTTTGTTGGCCCCCCTTAAAGCACCTGGGACAAATCTGTACTGTCAAAGTGTCAATGCATATGCATTTGCTCCTGTAATATTTGTTCCTGTGGCATTTCGTTTGGATATCATCTTTGTAGTTTGTACACTCTCATTGCATTTTACCCCCTCTGATCAGGAATTTATGTTGTTCCGAGTTTCGACTGGATTTTCTTTTTGAGGGAAATCAACCAGAAATTTGGACCTGTTGACATTGCAAATCTCCTGACAGGAATGCTGGCATTCCTGGAGGGAGTATATGTCTAGTTGGATATGTACATTCGATTTTTAGATGTACCTTTTCTTCCCTTGAGCACTTAAGTGTTCTATCTTTGCTCTTCGTGGTATAATTTACAACTGCTTAACTTCTAGTTAATTTCCTTTGAATGACTTATTATTGGCAGATTGATTTGTTTAAGCATTTCCGCGAAGATGTAAGCTTGCGATTATGGAACTCGGACTTTAAGAGGCAAATAGATGGTATTGAATTGCTTCAGAAGGTTGGAAGATGATCAATCCTTGAAAACCTCATCTCTGTATAACACAAGTCATTCAATATTGTGACACCTAGTGAGTTCTTTTGTTGTAATGCTGCTGCAATTTTGCAGGCGCTGCCTTCAAGTGGGAAAGAAGTTATTGAGCTTCTTGACATACTTTTAAGGTGGTTTGTCTTGCGCTTTTGTGAATCTAACACAACATGTTTGTTGAAGGTAAGTATATAGTACTCTTGATAAGGATTCATGCCGGTCTTGTCTCTTTTTGTTGCTGCCGGTCTTGTCTCTTTTTGTTGCTGCATGAGAACTTATCCAGTTTCGGTATCTTGTATTTTTTGAGTTGTAGGTGCTTGACTTTCTTCCTGAGCTATTTGATGTCCTAAAAGAACTGTCTTACATGTTAACGGAAGCTGAGGCTGCAATTTTCCTTCCTTGCCTTATAGAGAAGGTACTGCTGATAATTTAGCTGAAAAATCTATTAGTGCAAAATTGTTATAGTTGCCTAAAATATGTTTGTGCCCAAATTATTTTTTTTTGTCTTGCAGTCCGGTCATAACATTGAGAAAGTTAGGGAAAAAATGGGAGAGCTTATAAAACAAATGGTCACAATCTATTCCCTCCCCAAACTGCTTCCCTATATTTTGGAGGGACTCCGTTCCAAGAATAATCGGACAAGGATAGAATGTGTTGATATTGTTGGATACTTCATTGATCACCATGGGACTGAGGTATAAATGTCTATCTTTCTCCCTTAGCTGTCAGATGTCTTGCCTACTTATTGGAGATGCTTGTTTATTCTTCTTGCAGGTTAGTGGCTTGATGAAGAACTTGCCCTCTGTTGCAGCACTGACAGCAGAGCGTGATGGTGAGATCAGGAAAGCTGCTCTTAATACACTTGCTACTGCCTACAAGAACCTTGGTATGTCCCCAACATTTTTTATTTGACTTTAATTCATAGTGCATTTTTACTTCCTTCTTGGTATGTACCTAGTCAAACCTATAGCTGCTTGCAAACTTTAATTATGTGATGTTTATGTTTTACTTGATCCAAGATGAAAATATTAGCTTAAGTAGCAGGTTAATGCTTGCCCAAGTTAGCAGGATTTATTTATGTTGCACAATATTAAGTGCTATCTATTTGCAAGAGACTCATTATACAATTGTGGCCAAACAGGGGATGATGTGTGGCGGTATGTTGGAAAACTTTCGGATGCCCAAAGAAGCATGCTTGATGATAGATTTAAATGGAAGGTTTGTTTCCATCACCCAATATACCACATTGAGTTTTTTAGTGCAATGTTATAAATATTACTTGATACAGCTAACGGGTTCAACATCTTGTTTGATTGTACGCCAGGCTCGAGAAATGGATAAAAGGAGAGAAGGAAGGCCTGGTGATGCTCGAGCAGCTTTGCGGCGTTCAGTTAGAGAGAATGGGTTTGTTCTTTGTTACCATGATATATGTAGGTTGTGGTGTTTCTATTTTATTGATTAACATCTTTCATTTTTTTTTATGTAGGTCTGATATAGCAGAACAGAGTGGAGAAGTAGTTTCTCGCTCAATGGCTGGATCAATGATCTCTAGGTCCTCCGCTAACTTGACATGATCTTCGTAATTTTTTCATATTTCATTGCCCAACTTAGTTGCGTATTATTGTTTACAATAGGGACAACTTTGGCTATGCTGATGCCCACATGGATAGGCATTTGGTACCTAGGCAGATGGCCGCAGCAACACCCAGTCCTGCAGATTGGCGTGAAGCTCTTGACATTATTGCATTGGGGTTTCCTGATCAGGTCATGTTGTTTCTCCCTTCCTAAAATTCCCACTTTATATCGTAGATAGAGACTGATCATTTTTCGTTTATTGTGTATAGTTGCACTTAGATTTTGGAGCATTTTTCTCTGTATTTGTACATTTACTGTGACACTGTTTAAGCACATACGTTGTCCTGAGATGTTCCATTAGTTTATGCAGTCTGTCGAAGGCATGAAAGTCATATGCCATGAGCTTACCCAGGCCGCTGACCCTGAAAGCACAATGCTTGAAGAGCTCATTAAGGAAGCTGACAGATTAGTTTCATGCTTGGCTGTTATGGTAAGCATTCATGTTTTTTCATGTTACATTTTCTCATGGTTTGTTTCTTTTTCCACTCTGCTAACTCGTCCATTTCATGATTCTTTCAGGTTCCAAAAACCTTCAATTTTAGCCTATCTGGGGCATCTTCAAGATCTTGCAAATATGTCCTGAATACTCTAATGCAGGTTTGTTGACTTGTTTGTGTTTGGTTTTTTTTTCTTGAGTGAATTATGTTTCACTAAAACTGATTGTCGTATAAAAAATAAATGAAATAAAATGATCTTGGTTATTTCCCCAGACATTCCAGATCAAACGTCTTGCCCATGCTGTGAAGGAGTGTACCCTAGACAACCTTATCACGGAGCTTCTACTTTGGCTTTTAGATGAAAGGGTCCCTCTTATGGACGACGGCAGTCAGCTACTCAAAGCACTGAATGTTTTAATGCTTAAAATCCTGGTGCGTATAATTTCTTTTTCGTGCTCTTATTTGTTTCTTGCCTATGTTTTCTTCAACCTTTTTTTTTGCTTAATACAGGATAATGCTGAGAGAACATCCTCGTTTGTTGTTCTAATTCATTTATTGAAGCCGTTGGATCCTTCAAGATGGCCCTCGCCTACACCATCAGAGTCTCTAGCTGTAAAAAATCAGAAGTTTTCAGACTTAGTGGTCAAATGCTTAATTAAATTGACTAAGGTATGTGACCTTTGTTTGTCATGAAATTTCTACAGGACATTAAGTCTCAGACTGCAGTCCATCTTTCAGGTTCTTCAGAGTACAATATTTGAAGTTGAACTTGATCGAATTCTTCAGAGCATTCACATTTATTTGCAAGAACTCGGTATGGAAGAGATAAGGAGAAGGTTGGTGCCCCTTCCTCTTGAAATTGGCTTGGCTTTTTATTTTTGTTTTGGGATTTGAACTCATATCTATATTTTGAATATTCTACAGAGCTGGCGCTGATGACAAGCCATTAAGAATGGTCAAAACGGTGTTGCATGAGCTTGTCAAGCTTCGGGGGACAGCAATAAAAGGTCACCTTTCAATGGTTCCTATCGATGCTGAGCCTCAGCCAATAATTCTAGCATACATTGATCTAAATCTTCAGGTAAAAATTGCATTCTCAGTGTTAACCAAAATTTTCAGCTGTTGGTTTTAAACTCTTAACAATTCAACATATCGTTGTCCCCTGAGCAACATTGTTTCGTTGTCCTAGACTCTTGCAGCAGCTAGAATGTTGACACCATCTGGTCCTATGGGTCAAACTCACTGGGGTGATGCTGCATCAAAAGGTTCAAATCCATCTACTCACTCAGCTGACGCTCAATTAAAGGTGCAATCATCCTCTGTTACTTTTTAAACTTGTGATATTTCACAGGGGAAATTTTTAGTGCAAATAGACAATTGAGTGCAATGGTGCAAACATAATCCTGATCTAAAGGCTGCCCCTCCTCCCACTATTATGTTTGCACCATTGCACTCAATTGTTTGTTTGCACTGAAAATTTCCCATATTTATGAATTGGCTACTTCATATGATTTCAATTATGTCACACTATGTTTTTTTTCTTTGAACAGCAAGAGCTTGCGGCTGTGTTCAAGAAAATTGGTGACAAGCAAACATGTACAATTGGTCTCTATGAACTATACCGAATAACCCAGCTCTACCCAAAGGTATTATTCAGTGTCCAAATGATGATTTACAACATATCAGATATGCATCTACTCCTTGGGAGTAAACCAGTTTCCAGTTGAGCCTGGTGGGTCAAATATTCGCGGGAGTTTTAATTGTCTAGTGACAGCATTAACAGATTTTCTTCTGAAATTTAATTTCTTGGGAAAATAGAGTCAAAACTTGTTAATTTGATGGTTTCCTTTTCTTTAGTTGGTTCACATGTCATATGTTTTTCATTGATAGTTTATCACATGTTCAGCTGTCTGATTCTGTTTTAGTGCCTAATCCTAAACATTGTTTTTCTCAGGTTGATATATTTGCACAACTTCAGAATGCAAGCGAAGCATTTAGAACCTATATCAGAGATGGGCTAGCTCAGGTTTTTACCTATCACTTAATGGGTTTTGAGGTCTTCTTTCATATTCTCAATTGAGATTGATGAAATTCTTGTTGTGTGTGATGCAGGTGGAGAAAAACACAGCAGCTGGAAAGGCACTGTCTAGTCTTCCTTTATCCACGCCGCCTCCAATAGCATCAATACCCTCTCCAAAATTTGCACCTTCTCCTGTTCACACAAAATCACTAGATGGCAGAACAGATTCTAACGATGACACTAGCAGTGAGACACAACCCTTCAGAGGACAAGGAGAACCTGATTCTAGGTTCAATACTACCGACCAACAAACTGATAGATATCAAACCTCAGGTTTCCCATCCTTCAATTCCTCTGCACCTGCACGTATTGTTGTCCGTATTTATCAATATTGTAATTTTTTCTTCTGATGTTGGAATTATTATTTCGGTGACAGCAGGGACATTGGATGCTCTTAGGGAAAGGATGAAAAGCATTCAAGCTGCTGCTGTAGGTCATTTTGACGGAAATCAAGCTCGACCTCTAGCTAGTATGAACGGTAACATCCTGCATGGGGCAACACGACTAGATGGTGAACCCCAACAACAAAGTAATATTCCGCCTTTGGATGAGAGAGCGCTATCTGGGTTGCAGGCACGAATGGAAAGGCTAAAGAGTGGCTCTATGGAACCGCTCTGAATACAGTAACTATATGAGATACAGTCCATTGTAATTCATTGTAAATTTGATGCATAGTTAAGCTGTTTGTAGATATAGGTACATGACTCGGGGCCGACATTTCACAACCCCGGTGTGTGTTAAGCCCATGCTTGAATAATTTTTCGGTGCGGTTTTGGATAAGGCTAGCCAGATGTTTGGCTCGCAGCTCGCCTTGGAAGGGCAGATTAGTACTGATTTTTTTGTGTAATGTCGTTTTTTCTTTGGTGTACAGTAATAGATGAGAGAATTTTAAATTAACAGCTGCTGTTTCACATTTAAATTAACATCTACCGTTAGAAACATGGAATCATATCAGTTGGGACATGTTTTTGATCGTTATCAGAAGTCTTAGCTTGCAGCGTGACTACCAAGTCTCGTGTGGTTTTAAACACGTATTTTTACTTATTATGGAAAAAGTGAAAGGAGTAGTAAAGTTTTATTATTTCAGTAGTAAATCCTAACTTGATGGAAATACTTGCTGCAATTATACTAAGAAAAAAAAGCGAAAGGAGTAATAATGTTCTACTATTTCAGTAGTAGATCCTAACTGCATCTATCTATCTATTCTAAACACGTTGTAAAACATATCATTATAGTGCAATAGAAATTTAGATTGTATACTATAAAAATAGAAGAAGAATAGTATATAAAGTATGTTTTAGAGTACGCTGGTGCGGATAGCCTAAGGAGGAAATGAGACCACACTTGGTGGTGGTAAGAGATATTGGGCAGCCAACACTAGGAATATTATTGATGTCCTTAACCTCAAGAGTGCGAAAGGGGTGATTCGACTCTTCAAAATGCGGCAGAGGCAACTCTTGTACGCAGTGGCATATTGTAAAACATATTGAAAATCTGTATATTTAGAGAAGATATTATAAAAGTAGAAGAAAAATATTGTATAGAGTATGCTTTATAGAAAACAAATGCAAATAGCCTAAACCCCTCTAGAAAACTGCATAGGCCATTGCTACTGACGTGAACCATGACGAGCTTTTCCGGGCTGCAGGCGCGCTGCACGACGGCATGGGCGTGCCCAACCACCAAAAACCAGAGGTCGATATACTTGTTACCGTAGCATGCATGTCTTGGCGGTCGGCACGGCATGACTCATGTTTCCGGTTCGTCGGCGCGGCTATATTACTCTCTTCTTTCTTAAAAGATTATCACATTTTAATACAAAAATAAATTAGAAGGTGACAATCTTTTAAGAAATGAGAAAGTATTATACATGCAGAACCCTGAGCCATGTTAGTTAGAATCTTGTTAATTATCTATTAATAATTGTCGTTAATTACCCGACGAATGAAATTTAGTCATTTTTATACAACTCAAATTACTTTTATTGAAATGGATGGATGGGTAGAAGAGAGGAACATACATGCTTTTTTTATAGTATTAAATAAACAAGCTATCTCAAACTTTGATCTAGAATTAAATAGTCCAGATTCTAACTAATATAGAAGGAGCCATCTGCCTTGACTAAAGCAACGCAGAGGATATAGATCTTGGTGGTGGACGGCGTCCGCGCTTGCATCACTCGCTCGTCGTCCCTGCCGTGGATCATCTCCCGATGCAAGAATCCTGGATATGCCTGCCTCTCATCCCATCGTTGTCCACGGTTATGATTATGATCCAAGAATCCTGCTTTATGATCAACCCGGTTTATTTTGGTTGAGCAGTGTAAATGCATATTCTGGTCAAACAAAGTTTGGTTTGCCGAGGAACACCTCAATTTGTTAATTAAGGAAATTACGGCTAACCACCGCTTAAACAGGCAGGCGTCGCGAAAAATCGCTTTCGGTCTCCCGTTTGTCCTAAGCTGTCGTCCGTCGTTTTCAGCTGCAAATTGTCCACCGCCGCCGGAACGCGAGCACCCTGCTGTCGACGGGAGCGGGCGGGCCTACCAACCCCCGCGGGGATCTGGTCGCCGCCGTTTGCGGCGCAGAGGCACCCCCGGCCAGGTTCAGCGCATCCGTCTATGGAAGGCAGGGCACGTGCTGAATTGGAAGCAATTCTTTACGGTGAATGAAGAGGAGACGCACCAACCTAGTACTGTCTGCTGCCTGTCTGGCTGCGCTGTACTTCTTATTTAAATAAGTGGTTGTCTCGTTTCGATAGGTACACAGTCCAATACATAAAAGGGAACGACTACAATGCAATCAGGTGTTTGGTGCAATCGTGCATAAAGATGGAGAAATCTCTCGACTGCGGAGAAGCTTTTGACCTCGGCAAGCGGCGAGGTCAGACCCCTTTCCACGCGCGAACCTTCGCAGCAGCGTCGGCCGTCGTCATCCGCAGCCCACGGGCAGTGGCACCACGCGTGGCCCAAGCCGTGCAGCCCATATAAACGCGCGGACCCGGCTTGGCCGCCAAGGAAACAGCTCCACCCAGGAGAACAGGATTTATCCAGCTGCCAGCGCGCAAGTCCAGTGCACCCGCCTTTCAAAACCAACCGGACACGAGGGAGGCGCCGGGCTTTCTCTGGAAGGAAATTATCTGGTCGTGGTCGAGCGAGCCATCCATCCATCCATCTCATTCGAGGGTCTCTCTTGTTTGATGGGGGGAGGGATGGCAATGGTGGCGGAGGGGAGCGGGCGCAGGGACGCGGAGGCGGAGCTGAACCTGCCGCCGGGGTTCCGGTTCCACCCGACGGACGAGGAGCTGGTGGTCCACTACCTCTGCCGGAAGGTGGCGCGGCAGCACCTGCCCGTGTCCGTCATCGCCGAGGTCGATCTCTACAAGTTCGACCCGTGGGATCTACCAGGTGCGTGCGTCTGCCTCTACCCTGCCCTGCTCTGTTTTTCTCATTCTCTGCACTGAGACAATCTGTGCCACGGCTTAAATTTCTCTGCTTGATTTGATATTACGTATCTTCGGATGGTGTTGCTATGCTGACCGACCCTGATGAGATGTGCGTGCAGAGAAGGCGCTGTTCGGGCGCAAGGAGTGGTACTTCTTCACGCCGCGCGACCGCAAGTACCCGAACGGGTCGCGACCCAACCGCGCCGCCGGGAGAGGGTACTGGAAGGCCACCGGAGCCGACAAGCCGATCGCGCCGAAGGGGAGCGCCGGGGCGGCGGGAATCAAGAAGGCGCTCGTCTTCTACTCCGGCAAGGCGCCCAGGGGCGTCAAGACCGACTGGATCATGCACGAGTACCGCCTCGCCGACGCCGGCCGCGCCCCGGGCAAGAAGGTGCACTCCCTGGACCATTTCTATCCACCGCCGTGGCGCGACTATCCAGAGCATTGAATATATGTTCTGAATTCTCGTTCCTCTTGCAGTTGGATGAGTGGGTGCTGTGCCGGCTGTACAACAAGAAGAACAACTGGGACAAGGTGAAAAAGGTGGAGGACGTCCAGGAGCAGCAGGAGGCGGCGCCGCACCACCGGCAGAACGCCGGGGAGGTCACGGACGCGCGGGCCGACACCATGTCCGACAGCTTCCAGACGCACGACTCGGAGATCGACAACGCCTCGGGCATGCAGAACAGCTTCGGCGACATGGCGAACGGCATGGTTGCAGTGAAGCAGGACAACGACTGGTTCACTGGCGACATGAACTTCGACGAGCTGCAGGCGTCTTACATGAACCTGGGACAGATGGTGAGCCCGAACCTGTGTCAGACGGTGGTGAATCCGGCAGCTGGCCGAGACCATGCCGGCTACTTGCAGTCGATCAGCGCGCCGCAGATGGGGATGTGGCAGACAATCTTGCCACCATTCTGAGGAACTTGATCGAGATGAAGAAGAAAGGGATGTAAATAAGGGGGGATATAAGATCGACTAGAGAGGACTTATTAGAACAAATGGAAATTTGAAGGATGCAACTGTCGATGTAGGCTTGTGATATTTATTCTTTCGTTGGATGTAGGCATGATGCGTCAGTCTGAAACATCACCCCCTTTTATTGTTGTCATATGGTCACTCTGAACTGAATTTTACTAGGATGGTCCTGCAAAGATAATTTTTAATCTTTTTTTTGAGAACTGAAAAAACAATTTTTTTTTATCTGATGGTTTCAATGATATGCCATGTATTTTTTCAGTCTATCATAAGACCGTCTTGTGATTTTTGGGAGGGATGCCTAGCAGCACTGTTTCTCAAATCGGAGCTAGAGTTATCAGGCTGTCCATTCACTGTTCAATTCCTCAAACCCAACACACCAGTGCATGAGTTGGTGGCCAGTTCAAATCCTATGCAGTAACTGCTGTGACCATGCTGCCAGATTAGATAGATACCATGAAAATGACACTGCACACGGGTGGGACATGTGGCCGTAAGTTGCACACAGAAACTGAAACCATTTTCACCCACTAATGTGTGTGTATCCATATCTATCATCAACATAATTAATCTAGCAAGTTGCACCTGGCTGAAAGATAAACGCCAGCTCCTGGAACACATCAGATGAGTTGGGGCGTGTGAGAAGATATATATGTTAACGAACCACATGCAGTTAGCATCTGGATATCCTATAGAATATCATAGCAAGCAAGCTCTTCAGGCCGTACAAGGATAAGCTATTTGACTTGCGTCATACCGCCAGTCGTATGATCTAAAGCCACTAGCTAGCTCCTAGGCATTATTGAATCTATAGACAGGGTATCTGATAGATAAGATATATTCGGATATGTGACCTCCGTCGTCATCAGGAGGAGGTGATGCATAATCTCCATTGACTAATAGCAGGCTGGCGGCAACCAGTCCAGCTTCAAGTCCGCTGTGCTGTTGTCTTTCAGGTTCTTCATATGCACATGCACTGAAACAATATTATCGGAAGGGTTGCAATGGCTACTTGGGTTCAAACAAAAACCATACAAAAGAAAGTATATATACTGTGGTGCATGATGTGTAATCCATAGAAACATAACTAAAATTGCACTGCTGGGTTTCTAATATGGGATCGTCGGTTACAGAAATGTGACCATCTGCAACTGTTTTCTCTAAAACTTACTCTCTCTCTATCTCTCTCTATACTTCCAGTATATCCTCTATACTTCCAGCATTTCACTTTGAATACCTATTCTATACTTTCAGTAATCTACTTTATATTTACAGTTCAATAAGTTTTACAGTGAACCACTGTGGATGGTCTTAGTATGCCCGTAGACACTGTAAACAGTGGATTTTTTGAACTACAATATGCTTATGTTAAGCACCAATTTACAGTTTCAAGCCAAATATGAACATGGTGTAAACCAGAAGTGCTTACAATCGTGAGTTCTAGGGGCAGGCTTGGCAAGCGCAGTCCTGCACAACAGTGGTTGGGCTGACATGGCTGGATCAATATCCTCTGCAGTCCAGTACTGGTAGAGACTGACATGTGGGCTCAGTGCCTCCTGGCTACCTCTCTGCTCAACTGAGACTCTGGATCACTTACCCTCACAGTGTCCTTGGCCAGCCCAATTCTGGGACAAGCTTGGCATTCTCATTATTGTGCCACTTGGAATTCACAGCCAAAAGGGATGTTGGATACTAGATTTGCTTGAACATCTGGAAAACAGAAATGGCAAAAACCTTCAGATCAGAAAACTATGCCATATGTATCAACCAGCCCTCTCTCTTTTCTCCTCATGGTATGCTTTGATGTGGCTCCCCTCCTCTGTCAGGTGCCTAACACGTATGTCTTCTTGGTCGATGACGCCAGGAATAGTCATTTTTCAGTAGGGTTTAGGGTTCAGAAGACAGTTTAGAAGCACGGCTTCCTCCATGACATGGTTCTCTCCCATGCATGGGTTCATGAGGCGACGAAGCCCACACTTCCATCCTGGCACCAGTCCCGGCCTCCATAGCTTAGTCGCCCTCCTCCTGACGCACCAGGACAGGAGGCGGCCGCTCCTCCAAATCCATGCCCAGCTAGTTACTCACAATGTGTTCGACCAAAGCCCCGCACCATGGCGCTCCCTCCTCAAGGCCTACTCCCACGGCCCGTACCCCCAAGAAGCCCTGCACCTGTTCAGGCACTCCCGTCGGTACCTGGTTGATGACACCTTCGCCTTCGCCTTCGTGCTCAAGGCCTGCGCAAGTCTGGGGTGGCCGCAAGCCGGCGTGCAGCTACATGCGCTGGTGGTTCGGAAGGGGTTCGAGTTCCATACCTATGTGCACACCGCCCTCACCAACATGTACGTCGTGTGCGGTCGCTTGGTGGAAGCCCGGAACGCATTCGACGAAATGCCTGTGAAGAATGCGGTTTCTTGGAATGTGATGATCACTGGCTTCGCCGCATGGGGTGAGGTCGAGTATGCGAGGCTTCTGTTCGAGCAGATGCCCCGCAGGAATGTTGTCTCATGGACCAGGATGATCGATGGATACACACGCGCTTGTCATTATGGGGAGGTTGTTGTTCTTTTCTGCCACATGATGGCAGCAAGAGTTAGCCCGAGTGAGATAACTGTGTTAGCTGTCGTTCCTGCAATATCTAACCTTGGAGGGATCCTTATGGGCGAGATGTTGCATGGCTATTGTGAGAAGAAGGGTCTTGTGTCAGATGTCCAGGTCAGAAATTCACTCATAGACCTGTATGCTAAGATTGGCTCTATCCAAAACTCGCTAAAGATGTTCAATGAAATGCTGGATAGAAGAAACTTGGTTTCATGGACATCAATAATTTCAGGTTTTGCAATGCATGGGATGTCAATTGAGGCGGTTGATCTGTTTGCAGATATGAGAAAAGCAGGGATTCGGCCCAACAGAATCACCTTCTTGAGTCTTATCAATGCTTGCAGCCATGGCGGACTTGTGGAGCAAGGATTAGAGTTTTTCAGAACCATGGTCTATGAGTATAATATGAATCCAGAGGTCAAGCATTTTGGGTGTATCATAGACATACTAGGTAGGGCTGGACATTTGTGTGAGGCTGAGCAAATAATAGAAGGGTTGCCTATGGAAGTCAACGTTGTTGTATGACGGATACTGCTGGGTTGTTGCAATCAGTGTTGTTCAGGCGTCGTCTAGTCGCCGCCTAGGCGTCCAGTCGCTCCGGCCTGGACGCCAGGGTCGGTCGACTCGCCTGGCGGCGCCTAGAACGACGGCGGACGGTGGCCGGCACAACGGCAGGCGGCGCAGCAGGCAGGGGAGAAGCGAGCGCGGCTGCGGGAGCTTCAGGTGCGGCCAGGGGAACATCGGTCGTGGCCGGAAGAGCTTCTGACGACGGGCGACGGTGGCCGGGACCAGCGGACGAGAAGCGGGCAGAAGGAGATGAGGAGAAACGAGCGCCGCCGCAGGGAAAGAAAAAGATCGGCCAGGGGGCGGACTGGGGCAGCCAAATATTAGGGTTAACGACGAGCGCCGCCGCAGGGAAAGAAAATGGAGGATTGTGGTGCTATTGGGCCGGTTGGGCTTTAAAGAATGCCCCAAGCACCCAGCATCCAGTTCTCTCCCAGCGCCGTCATTCCTCTCACGCTCGTCTGCTTCCTCACGCTTACCCCCGTCCGCCATGCGCCATGGATTCAGCCTACGCTGCTCTCCTGCCCACCCTCTCTTCCCCCGTCGCCCTCCTCACCCCCAGCCCCAGGCAGAGGCACACCGCACACGCCACTGCCAGCCTACTTCGAAGCACCTCTGCTTCCCTGCGCCTTTAGAACCCATACCATGGCTGCAACTCTTCACTCGCCTGGAGCTCGCCTAGGCGCCTAGACGTCCAGACGCCGGTCAGGCGCCTAGGTGTCCAGGCGGAGATTTACAACCTTGGTTGCAGTAAGTATGGAGAAGTTGAGATGGGGGAGAGGGCGATAAAAAGATACTAGAATTAGAAAGAGAATCTGGAGGTGATTTTGCAGTGTTATCCAATATGCTTAACAAGCTTGGTAGATTCAGTGATGCTGAACATGCACGCAAGCTAGTTGATGAGAGGAAAGCTGTTAAGCTTCCTGAGCTTGCTTTTGTTGGTGAGGGTCGATATTTAAGATCAGTTTTGTAAGATAAAGACTAAATCTTGGGAGCAAGCTATCTCAATTTTGGTCCCAACATGGCTAACTTGTAATTCTCTCTCCCTGTATTGATGGTGGATTAGTTGCACTCTTTTACTTTGGTCTTCTATTGGAAGTAACCTAACTAAAAATCATTGCTACTGAAATTACTATTATGGCCTCTATATTTAAACTTAATCCTCTATTTATGCAGTCTCACCCCCTTACATCCTGTTAATAATACTGACAGTTTAATGTATTTTTCTTCTTTTTCCTCACTTTCATAAATGACTACTTTGCAGAACAATTCTCTGTTGCCTCTTTACTTGTCTTGTGATCCCATGTAGGCACATATGTATTAAATGGCGTATACAGCCCTTATGACTTTCTAATTGTCCCATACTTTAACGAACAGTTCAGTTCTCTTTGAACATTGTAGTGATGGAATCCATACAAAGGCTCCATGCCCGTCTGATTGTTTTTGGCCTGCAAAACTGTCAGCATGCAATGTATAAGGTTCTCAAATCTTCTGCGCTTAAACAACCAGATTTGGCCCTTTCTCATAAAGTAATTGAGCAGGTTGGAGCTCCAAGAACATTTCTTTGAAACACAATACTCAGGAGCCTTGTCCTGAGTGATGCACCAGAAGATGCTATTGCTTTCTATAAGAAGACTCATGAACAAGGTGTGGAGCCAGACAATTTGACGTTTCCTTTCATATTGGAGGAATGCACAAGAATTTGTGCCATCAAGGGGAACCGATGCACAACCATGCACTGAAACTTGGGTTTCTTTTGGACATCTTCGTTTCCAATCCGCTTGTCCATCTATATGCAGCTTGCGGTGATTTGTTCCGTGCAAGATCTGTCTGTGATATATGATATTTAAGGATGATGTATCCTGGAATTCATTGATTTGTGGATACAACTAGCAGAATAGGCTGAAAGAGGTTTTGACGTTGTTCAAGGTAATGCAAATTGAAGGAATTAAAGCTGACAAGATTACAATTGTCAAGGTGATTTCAGCATGCACTCCTCTAGGACATGGGAACCTGGCAGATTCCATGGTTAGGTAGCTAGGAAAACATGGTATGGAGGTTGATTTTACTTTGGTGGTACTTTGATTGACCTAGGAGAACATGGTATTGAGGTTGATTTTACTTTGTTAATACTTTGATCGACTATTATGGTAGAAGCCAGCAACTGCAATTTGCTGAAACAATATTGCGATGTTCCTGAACAGGTACCGACAGACGTGCCTGAACAGGTGTAGGGCTTCTTGGGGGTATAGGCCGTGGGTGTAGGCCTTGAGGAGGGAGCGCCATGGTGCGGGGCTTTGGTCGAACGCCTTGCGAGTAACTAGCTGGGCGTGGATTTGGAGGAGCGGCCGCCTCCTGTCCTGGTGCATCAGGAGGAGGGCGACTAGGCTATGGAGGTCGGGACTGGTGCCAAGACAGAACTGTGGGCTTCATAGCCTCATGAAACCATGTGGGGGGGGGGGGGGGGGGGGGGGGGAAGAGAGAACCATGTAAGGAGGAAGCCGTGCTTCTAAATCTTCGTGTGAACCCTAAAGCCATTGTTTTATGATTAATGAACAGTCTCACATTCATATTTCTGATGAGTAATGGTCGACCTTCTAAAGATGACAGTCATGATATACCTTGTATCAGAAAATATGTAGTTATGGGGAAACATTTTGTATTGGCATAGTTATGAATTTGTGAATAATGATCAAGATGAACATACGTAAAAGTGCCCACATTATTGACAAGACTGGGTCCGAACAGGTGAGTGTACCAGTATGGTGCGACATAAATATTGTCACAGCTGATTGCAGCTGCTGGCTTCCACAATAATAGTCAAAGTATTACCAAAGTAATATCAACCTCAATACCATGTTATCCTAGGTCAATCAAAGTATTACCAAAGTGAAATCAACCTCAATATCATGTTTTCCTAGGTACCTAATCATGTAATCTATCAGGTTCCAATCTTCTAGACGAGTGCATGCTGAAACCACCTTGACCATTGTAATCTTGTCAGCTTTAATTGCTTCATTTTGCACTATCTTGAACAATGTCAAAACCTCTTTCAGCCTATTCTGCTAGATGTATCCACGGATCAACGAATTCCAGGATACATGATCCTTAAATATCATCTATCAAAGACATCTTGCACGGAACAAATCATCGCAAGCTGCATAAAGATGGACAAGCGGATTGGAAACAAAGATGTCTAAAAGAAACCCAAGTTTCAGAGCATGGTTGTGCACCGGTTCCCCTTGATGGGACAAATTCTTGTGCATGCCTTCAATATGAAAGGAACCGTCAAGTTGTCTGGCTCCACACCTTGTCCATGAGCCTTCTTGTAGAAAGCAATAGCATCTTCTGGTGCATCACTCAGGACAAGGCCACTGAGTATTGTGTTCCAAAGAAAAGTTATTGGAGCTCCAATCTGCTCAATTACTTTATGAGAAAGGATCAAATCTGGTTGTTGAACTGCATAAGATTTGAGAACCTTATACAATGCATGCTGACAGTTTTGCAGGCCAGAAACAATTAGAGGAGCATAGAGCCTTTGTATGGATTCTATCATTACAATGTTCAAAGAGAACTGAACCGTTCTATGAAGTGTGGGATAATTAGAAAGCTGTAAGGGTTGTATACGTCATTTCATACATTTGTGCCTGCAAGAGATCACGAGATAAGTAATGAGGCAACAAAGAATTGTTCTGCAAAGTAGTCATCTCTGAAAGTGGGGAAAAAGAAGATAAATACATTAAACTGTCAGTAATATAAACAGGATGTAAGGGGGTGAGACTGTATAAACAGATGATTAAGTTTGAATATAGATGCCATAAGAATAATTTCAGTAGCCATGATTTTTAGTTATGTTACTTCCAATAGAAGACCAAAGTAAAAGAGTACAACTAATCTACCATCAATACAGTAGAGAGAATTACAAGTTAGCTATGTTGGGACCAAAACTGAGATAGCTTGCTCCCAAGATTTAGTCTTTATCTGACAGAACTCATCTTAACTATCCACTCTCACCAACAAAAGCAAGCCCAGGAAGCTTAACAGTTTTCCTCTCATCAACTAGCTTGCGTGCATGTTCAGCATCACTGAACCTACCAAGCTCATTAAGCATATTGGATAACACTGCAAAATCACCTCCAGATTCTCTTTCTAATTCTAGTATCCTTTTTATCGCCCTCTCCCCTATCTGAACTTCTCCATACTTACTGCAACAACCCAGCAGTATCCGCCATACAACAACGTTGACTTCCATAGGCAACCCTTCTATTATTTGCTCAGCCTCACACAAACATCCAGCCCTACCTAGCATGTCTATGATACACCCAAAATGTTTGACCTCTGGATTCATATTATACTCATAGACCATGGTTCTGAAAAACTCTAATCCTTGCCCCACAAGTCCACCATGGCTGCAAGCATTGATAAGACTCAAGAAGGTGATTCTGTTGGGCCAAATCCCTGCTTTTCTCATATCTGCAAACAGCTCAACCGCCTCAATTGACAACCCATGCATTGCAAAACCTGAAATTATTGATGTCCATGAAACCAAGTTTCTTCTATCCAGCATTTCGTTGAAAATCTTTAGCGAGTTTCGGATAGAGCCAATCTTAGCATACAAGTCTATAAGTGAATTCCTGACCCGGACATCAGACACAAGACCCTTCTTCTCACAATATCCATGCAGCATCTCGCCCCTAAGGATCCCTCCAAGATTAGATATTGCGGGAATGACAGCTAACACAGTTATCTCGCTGGGGCTAACACCTACCGCCATCATGTGGCAGAAAAGAACAACAGCCTCCCCATAATGACAAGCGCGCGTGTATCCATCAATCATCCCGGTCCATGAGACAACATTCCTGCAGGGCATCTGCTCAAACAGAAGCCTCGAGTACTCGACCTCACCCCACGCGGCGAAGCCAGTGATCATTACATTCCAAGAAACCACATTCTTCGCAGGCATTTCGTCGAATGCGTTTCGGGCTTCCACCAAGCGACCGCACACGACATACATATTGGCGAGAGCGGTGTGCACGTGGGTATGGAACTCGAACCCCTTCCGGACCACCAGCGCATGTAGCTGCACGCCGGCTCGCGGCCACCCCAGACCTGCACAGGCCTTGAGCGCGAAGGCGAAGGCAAAGGTGTCATCAGCCAGGTACCGACGGGCGTGCCTGAACAGGTGTAGGGCTTCTTCGGGGTACGGGCCGTGGGAGTAGGCCTTGAGGAGGGAGCGCCATGGTGCGGGGTTTTGGTCGAACGCCTTGCGGGTAACTAGCTGAGTGTGGATTTGGAGGAGCGGCCGCCTCCTGTCCTGGTGCGTCAGGAGGAGGGCGACTAGGCTGTGGAGGTCAGGACTGGTGCCATTGTAACTAGATTCACCTCGTCTCTCAGTAAAGGACCCTTGAGAGTAGTCTGTGCTCCAACTGTCAGTGCTTGAAGAACCACTGGGCCAAGAGTGTCCATAAGAATGTGGTTGATGCTGATAGTTGGAACTTTCACCATAACCATAGCTACCTGAACTGAAGTTTTGCTGAGAGTAATTTCTGTTGAAGTTTTCACTATTCATGTTGCCTTTTGGCTGACTATCAACCACATGTGAGGTGTTTGAGCTATTTCCTGATGAAACATTTGTTTCAGGGCGCTTTTCAGTTGCCGGAGAACCTTCTGACATTGTCCCTGTATCTGAAGTACTCTCCACTGGCTTGTCTTTCTTGGCAAAGTAGTCAGGAGGAAATGGAACAAATGGGATAAAATTAGAATCATCTGCCTGCTCCAGCAAACTTCGCCTTTTGTATTGTGGTGAAGTCAGCGAGCGATCCTTCTTCTTACTAACAACAAATCGGTTTTCACCTTTCCTCATTGGCATCATCTCGGGAAAGTATTCATCAGTGGACACTGTGCTATTTGTCATGGAACTGATAGCTTCTGTATCATTTATGTTTCTTTGACCATTACTATTATTCAGTTTAGCAAAGTGATCTGCAGATAGTGGCACAAATGGAACAGGATCAATACCACCAAGATAGTCTGTTTTCTTTGGAGCCTCGGCATTTGCACCTTTAGAACCAGATTGATTGTTCGGGGTGGCAGTAGATGTTGAACGCCCAAGGATCCTGTCCAATGTTTGGCTAATCTTTGAGTCAGATGATGGAGTCTGAGGGCCATTGTTACTGGTGTACTGTGCATTCGCCAATCTTCTCTCTAGTGGTGTCTTGCGTGTGCTAACCACAAATTTATTGACACCCTTACGCATGGGCATAATCTCAGGGAAGTCCTCATCTTCTGCTAGACTACTTAAATCAACAGAATTGTCGAGTTGAGATGCTTTGCTCAACCATCTTTCTGCCTTCTCATCATTTTCAGCAAGTTTTCTAGCTATTTCAGATTCACCGACACTGCCTACATTAAGAAGCTGTGCCACACCACTTAAACCAGTACCAGCAGATTCTTGATTTGGCGGTATTGTTGCTGGTCTTTTGCAATCACATCGTAAGCATGACATGTTCCTTCCATAATTATAAAATTCACACCTTAGCAAAAAGACAAAAAATGAAGTCAGATATGTGGATACGTCAAAAGTATAACAAACTTAGTACAAAATCTCAGATGTTAACACAGCTGATCTTACTTAGGGCACTCCCACTCTCCACCAGTCAACATCTTCTTTGGGCGTTGCTCATTGCACTCAAGGCACCTCACGTTTCTCGCGAAGTTCATGAAGCGACACCTGTAAGTCGCAAAGCAAATATCCATTACAAAAAAATGAAAGCGAGGGGGTGCACAATTAAAAGGGGTTGTTTAGGACTTTTAACTCGAACTATGAAGAGTTTGCACCCTAGCCCCCCTACCACACAGGTCACTCTACTTTAGAATAGCCTCAATGCATCCAAGCAAAACATAAACTCCATAGAAAATGGTTCTTTGAATAACACAAACATTATGTTCACTCAAATCTTGATTAAAATTTGAAGATGGAAAACTAAACATTGTGAACAAGTTGAAGTTGAACACAAGTGACAGGGTGTGAAAAGAAAGAGTGAATTTTTTATATGCCATTGGAAAATATTATTTTCCCTTATTTGCCATCCAAAATATACATTTCCCTTCTCTGTCATGGTTTTAAAAATGTCCATCCCTCTGATGCCATTTTCAGTACATTGAAATGAAAATATTGTGATTAAACATTTCAAATATAATATTTTTGATGTTACTGTCCATTATACTCCTCTATTGCTTAGATGTATGGATCTGAATGTGTAACTTGATTGATTGATATAATCTCACTTCTTAATCTGATTGCAAACCTTTAATCTTATGATATTGATTTGGTTTGAGCGCTTAAGGTCATAGTAGGGTATGCAAGTCTACATTATCACTTAACGGATAGGTAAAATAGTCACTAAGATAAAAACTAATAAAATTGAAGCCTCTAACAACAATTGTATCTCAAGAAAGTAACTTTAGTGGCATCGGAGGGGTAGAAAAAAAATTAAAACCAATGGCAGAAGGAAGGTATATATTTTATAGATGGAAAATAAGGAAAAAGTATAGGTTCAGTGGCATATAAGGAATTCTCACAAAAATAAACATGGTTCATCATATAGAACCAAACTTGTGCAGACAACTTGGCAGCAATGGAAGAACAGAAATGGCGCATAGCGCTTAATAAATAGATAACTGACAGGTACAATTATGCTCTATAAAGCAAGGGAAGCACCTGGTAAATAACAACAGAGAATGCAAGGATTAGCGTACCTTGTGCAAATCCAGTCACCTCGCTTCATTTCAATATTTTGTCGTGGAGGCCTAGAAAATGGCTCATGTTGACTTGAGGAAGTTTCCCAGAGTGTTGATTCCACGGAACTGGACGATGGGGAAAACCCACTAAAATTTTCTAATACAGACAAGATGTTTCTCATAGCTGTATCAGTAAGTTCCTTATCTTCTGAATAGTTGTCTGAAGAACAGTATGCATAACTTAACAGGCATCGAACAATATCAACAGTTTCAGCTCTCTCTGAAACAACAACCTGGCAAAATGTCCGCATATTCAGTGTGTTTCCCAACACTTTATAATATCTATGAATAAATAACAGCAGGATACTGACAATTTGAGCTACACTAAGATCGAAAAGAGGTAACTATAAATCTCAACTGCCTTCACCTAGAATAACAAGGTGCTACAAAAGTGCAGAAAAAGTATGTAAACATTTCATTAGGATTGTTTCCAGGGTTTGACAGGAACTCCTGAAATGAACATACATCTCAGTGTCTCCACTCGAAAAAATGACCTAGCGCAAATCAACACAGGCTGTAAGTCCAGTAGCACATATAGCTCCTTGAGTTCAGCAATATTCTAATCTACGTGACCAGTGGACCAAGTAGATGACTGAACGAAAATTTAGTGCACCAAACTAACCATGAAGAGATGCAACTAACTTGAGAAAGGACACCAACTCACATTATCTTCTTCCCCGGCAAGGTACCGTTGAAGACGCTGCAGTGATGCCTCCCCGTCCTTGAACAGAGATGGGGACGCCTTGGCCACCAGGACCTCCACATCCTTTCTCGGAAGCGACCTGCAATTCCCATGCCCAATCAATCAGCGACACATTGACCTCTCCCGCCCAAAACCCGATCAGCCAGCGGGCCAAGCGAATCACTTCACCTGAGCAAGTCGGGCCGCTCGCGCGCGAAGGCGAGACAGGAGAAGACCGCGGCCTCCGCCCCATCCGACAGGTCACAACCCGAGGCATGGGCGAGCTCGTCGGCAGGGCAGGGAGGCCGCAAGGCGTAACCGGCGGCTGCGAGGCGGTCAACGAGGCGGGACCACTCGGGGAAAGGAGCTCTCGGCGGCGGCGGCGACGTGGAAGCGGAGCTGGAGCTGGAGCCGTGCGGAAGGGCGGCGGCTGCAGCAGACGAGGCGGTGGACAGGGTACGGAGCGTGGAGGGCGATGGAATCAGGAGCAGGTGGCGGGAGGCGACGGCGGGCGGGTAGAGGAAGAGCGCTGCGGCAGAGGTGGCGGAGGGGCGGAGGCGGAGCGGCGAGGAGGTGAGGAGGAGGGAGGAGAGCAGCTTCGATGCGCCGCCCATGGCGCCGGCCGGAAGGAGCGGAGGGAGCCGGCCGTGCTCCAGAGAGGGTTTTGCGCCTCCGCGCCCAGATGCCTTGAGATGGATGGGGTGCAGCGGCAGCCTGGTTTAGCCGAGCGGCGGGTGAGGCGGACGCAGGTGGAAGGAAGAGGAAATATATCCATAGCTACGTGCACACCGGACTCAAATCATCTGCAGTTACTGCAGCTAACAGGTGCGCCTCACGCTTTCTAGTCCCACCAATCAGCTGCAGTAACTGCACTGCAGTTACTGCACGTGATTTCCTTTCGTGCACACCGCCCTCACCAATATGTACATCATGTGCCGTAGCTTGGTAGAAGCCCGGAACGCATTCGACGAAATGGCTGTGAAGAATGTGGTTCCTTGGAACGTGATGATCACTGGCTTTGCCACGTGGGGTGAGCTCGAGTACGCGAGGCTTCTGTTTGAGCGGATGCCCTGTAGGAATGTTGTGTCATGGACCGAGATGATCGATGGATACACACGTGCGTGTCATTATGGGGGGGACTGTTGTTCTTTTCTGCCACATGATGGCAGCAGGTGTTTACCCGAGTGAGATAACTGTATTAGCTGTCGTTCCTGCAGTATCTAATCTTGGAGAGATCCTTATGGGCGAGATGTTGCATGGCTATTGTGAGAAGAAGGGTCTTATATCGGATGTTCGGGTCAGGAATTCACTCATAGACCTGTATGCTAAGATTGACTCTATCTAAAACTCGCTGAAGATATTCAATGAAATGCTGGATAGAAGAAACTTGGTTTCGTGGACATCAATAATTTCAGGTTTTGCAATGCATGGGTTGTCAATTGAGGCGGTTGAGCTGTTTGCAGATATGAGAAAAGCAGAGATTTGACCCAACCGAATCACCTTCTTGAGTCTTATCAATGCTTGCAGCCATGGTGGACTTGTGGAGCAAGAATTAGAGTTTTTCAGAATCATGATCTATGAGTATAATATGAATCTAGAGGTCAAGCATTTTGGGTGTATCATAGACATGCTAGGTAGGGCTGGACGTTTGTGTGAGGTTGAGCAAATAATAGAAGGATTACCTATGAAAGTCAACGCTGTTGTATGGCGAATACTACTGGGTTGTTGCAGTACGTATGGAGAAGTTGAGATGGGGAAGAGGGCGATAAAAAGGATTCTAGAATTAGAAAGAGAATTTGGAGGTGATTTTGCAGTGTTATCCAATATGCTTAATGAGCTTGGTAGGTTCAATGAAGTTGAACATGCACGCAAGCTAGTAGATGAGAGGAAAGTTGTTAAGCTTTATGGGCTTGCTTTTGTTGGTGAGGGTCGATAGTTAAAATCAGTTCTGTCAGACAAAGACTAAATTTTAGGAGCAAGTTGTCTTAGTTTTGGTGCCAACATGACTAACTTGTAATTCTCTCTCCATGTATTAATGGCGAATTAGTTGCATTCGTTTACTTTTGTCTTCTATTGGAAGTAACATAACATAACTAAAAATTATGGCTACTGAGATTATTATTATTATGGCATCTATATTTAAACTTAATCCTCTATTTATACAGTCTCACCCCCTTACATCATGTTTATAGTACTGACAGTTTAATGTATTTTTCTTCTTTTTACCCTACTTTCATAGATGACTACTTTGCAGAACAATTCTTTGTTGCCTCTTTACTTATCTTGTGACCTCTTGCAGGCACAAATGTATAAAATGACGTATACAGCCCTCACGGCTTTCTAATTATCTCACACTTCATGGAACGATTCAGTTCTCTTTGAACATTGTAATGATGGAATCCATACAAAGACTCCATGCTCATCTGATTGTTTTTGGTCTGCAAAACTGTGAGCATGCATTGTATAAGGTTCTCAAATCTTATGCACTTCAACAACCAGATTTGGCCCTTTCTCATAAAGTAATTGAGCAGATTGGAGCTCCAAGAACTTTTCTTTGGAACACAATACTCAGAGCCCTTGTCCTGAATGATGCACTAGAAGATGCTATTGCTCTCTACAAGAAGTCTCATGGACAAGGTGTGAAGCCAGACAACTTGACGTTTCCTTTCATATTTAAAGCATGCACAAGAATTTGTGCCATCAAGAGGAACCGATGCACAACCATGCACTGAAACTTGGGTTTCTTTTGGACATCTTCGTTTCCAATCCGCTTGTCCATCTATATACAGCTTGTGGTGATTTGTTCCGTGCAAGATATATATGATAGATGATATTTAAGGATGTTCTATCCTAGAATTCGTTGATCTGTGCATACAGTTAGCAGAATAGGCTGAAAGAGGTTTTGACATTGTTCAAAGTCATGCAAAATGAAGGAATTAAAGCTGACAAAATTACAATGTTCAAGGTGATTTCAGCATGCACTCGTCTAGGAGATGTGACTTTTCATGGTTAGGTACATAAAAAACATGATATTGAGGTTGATTTTACTTTGGTGGTACTTTGATTGACTTAGGAGAACATGCTACTGAGGTTGATTTTACTTTGTTAATACTTTGATCGACTATTATGGTAAAAGCCAGCAGCTGCAATTAACTGAAACAATATTTGTCAATATTGTGGGTTGTGGGCACCATACTGGTACATTCATCTTGATCGGTACTGGTACATTCACCCGTTCGGACCCAGTTTTGTCAATACTGTGGGCACTTTTGTGTATGTTCATCTTGATCATTATTCACAAATTCATAACTATGTCAATAGAAAAAGTTTTCTTTACATATTTTATTCTCCCTCCGTCTACAAATATTTGTCGCAAAATGAATAAAAAGACGACAAATATTCAGAAACAGAAGAAGTACAAGGTATTTGGAGACAGAGGGAGAACAAGGTATATCATGACTCATCCTTAGAAGATCAATCATTACTCATCAGAAATATGAATGTGGGACTGTTCATAAATTATAAAAAGAATGGATGTGATACTTTTTCACTTGTGGGTGTGATAAATCAATTCTTCGAACCAGGGAACATAGCAATACATGTCATTTGCAAAACAAAATAGTTGGAGTTGCTTCCATATGGAGCGACTGGATCACGACTGAACACCATAAACAAAAACGATAAGACAAAAATAGGTGCTAATGTAAATCAACTCATGTAATAATCCAAAAAATTCAGGGTATACCAATCTCGTTGGAAAGGTGAAAATTCAAGGCAGGATAACTTGATCAAGGTCTGTAAGATAGGAACTATATCTCTACGGTGCAACAGACACTCAACGCTTCCCACCGCCGCCACCAATCTTCGGGCCCTTGGCGCCCTTAGGTCCAGCACCACCCTTAGTCTGGCTCTTCTGAGATTTCACCACCTCTGCCTTCTTTGCCTTTTTTTCGTCCTTAGTTTTCTTGATGCGCTCCTTGATCTCACTGTACATGTGAACACACATAAATTAGTAGGGCCACAGAAAAGAGTACAATCTGCAATGAACATATTGGCTTTTGTGCAAAATAGGCAGCATAAGTTCAGTAGCAGATGGCACATTAAGTTCTGCAGCATTAAGGGCAGGTTACTGGAATGGGAAAAAAGATGGCATGGACATTATTACAACGAAATTATCAAACTGGTGCAAGCTACATCAGGCCTGCCATACAAATAATCCCAAACAAAATTATGACAAAGGCAGGTATAATTTTGTAGGAAGATAAAAAAATATGTACCGCAGAGCAGCCTCTCTAGCAGCATCACGAACTTCAGGCTTCTCACTTCTCTTCTTTTGAATAACTTCCAAAGTGGCACCAACAATTGACCTTGAGTATGGCTTCTTGGTGGTGCGACGCCTCTTCTTTACAGCTTCAGCATGAAGGTCCTGTAGTTATACATTAATTACTCAGTTTTGTAACAAATAAACAGCAGTACCGACGGGGTATTGATCTGTCATTGCAGTGAAAAAGCCAGCTGAACTTTACTGGCCACAATACTAACAAGACATTGTATTACGAATTGAATAAAATCAACTATCAAAAAAACGATATTCAATCTCATTCTGGGAATCTAATAATTGTGTACTGTAATCAAACTAACCATTTCAAAACAAGGAGGAAACACCATATGATACATGTTCGAGATCACATAAATGCTGATTGCAATTCCTACAAAGCTTGCTTATTTTTTATTCCCATGCAGAATAACCGACATCTAAACAGAACTATCAAACCAATGATATTTCAGAAGCATGATGTTGTGGAATCAAAAGACATGGAAGTGTACAAATGTATGTATTGACAGCTATGAATACCTTCTTGTGCTGCTTCCTGTAGATAGCTGTCCAGGTAAGCTTTGCAGGCTTCAGGCGGTTGTGGAAGTAACGCTTGCATTTTGAGTTAGCAAAGAGGAAAGCCTGCAGAAGAAAATTTAGGATATGTTTGAAAAGGGACCCACTTCTACTGGTATCAGTTACCTACATTACAACTCAGAAGAAGGGACAACCTGAGAATCGGCGCGAATGAACCTAATACCCTTCCCTGGGTAGATCTTCTGGCCACTAAAACGGCAAAGCTCAGTCCTGCAAGCAAACATCATCATGGCAAAGTTAAAAAGATGATGTTATAGACATCAAGTCAAAATAGAACTGGTTATAACAACTTAAGCACATAGATTAACTTACTTCAGCACCATTTTGTCAGTCTGATGGAACTTTCACAAGCTCTTGCCTGGACGTCATAGAAAAAAAAACATGAGAAATGTGTCCAATGCTTAAACGGAAAAGTGAAAACACAAAACATACAGAAAAACAAAGACAGTAAATCTACCGACTAAAAAGTAAGGTGCACTTAGCGTCCCAAAGAAGGTGCCCGGTTCACATTCGGTAGATTAGGGCTAGGTTACCACTTACCACTCAGGCAACTATGCACAAACTGTGTAAGCCCATAAATTATACAAAGCTGACAAATTGCAGTGTGAACCACCACCAAATTCAGGAAACATGAATGGATGTTGGGTGACTACTGGCAGTAGAAACATGAGTGAAACCTCCACTGCAAAGCGGGTTCCCTTGCCTTTCTTGCACATAAAAAATGCTACTATGCAACAAAAACAGCTATAGCGCATCAGTACTTGTGCTTGGATGTAAATGAGCCTAAATAAAATGACCCCCCAAAAAGCTTGCAATGATCCATAATATAATACTATGTGCAGTAAGCACCACAACGTCATAGACTGGATGAGTGTAGGGTAACTACTAACAGCAGAAACACAAAGAAGCCAATACTGCAAACTGCGTACCCATGTTTCTCTTGCACAATAATAATCAGGCCAGCACATAATTTGAGCTCTATGTGGCGACTCAGTACTTGTGCAACATATCATGTACAGCGGGCAAGTCAGCCATTGTTTTCGAAAGGATACTCTAGTGCAATGCCAGTAGATCACGGATAAACAAAAACGCAACTCGAACAGTAAGATCCACATGCACGAACGAACTGACTCATGCAAGTTAACATTTTCTGGTTGAACTGACGCGTAGCCATCAGAGAATTGCAGCACGAACGCGGTAGCCATGAGAAGCTAGCTTAACTACAATTCAATAGACGCCGTTGCTTGGCAGAAGATCAAAGCAGCAAGACAATCACGGAAAATAAAAGGAGACCCGGTCGGATAAGTACATCGCGGCAGGAAAAGATCGGGTTATGCAAGAACTAATCTACGGGCTCGCGAAAGATGTGCGTTGGGAGAGGGAGAGGGCGAGGGCGAGAGGGAGATACCTTCAAGCGACGAGGTGGTGGCGGCGGCGGCGCGGGCGGCGGGGGCGGGCAAAGGCAAAGAAGGTTGCTGCTAGGAGTAGGGTTTTGATGACCGCGCAAGCGGGCTGGGCATGAGCTTTTGGGCTAATGGGCTCTCTCTCTCTCTCCCCGTCCGGTCATTTAGCGGTTGATCTAAAAAACTTTGAAATACAGTATCTCCTTCATTTCCATCAACACGAGGATAGAAATAACCTGGCTCTCTTTTTTCCACGACGAACTCTCTCCGTATGAGTTGGTTGCTCTAAGTTTACTACACATATACTCCCTTCTTATTATTTTAGTTGTGATTCCCGATAAAAATATCAACTAAAAATGAACTTGTATTTGCTGCCCGGACGTCAATTAAAAAAATAAAGAGGAAGTATATAGTAGAGTCTAAACTTTGCGCGTGTCACAATTTAAGGAGGGTTGCGCGCTCGTGTTCCGCACCACTCGCGCGGCGTAGTTGCATCCTTGCTCTTGCTCCTGCTCTTGTACTTTCTTACATTACGTTTCTCTTCTCTCAAAACGTGACCACCAATAAACACTCCGTCCTATATTGCCCTCCATCCCATGTCATTCTACTTCTGTACACGGTAATTAAAGAAAGATAAAAGAAATGTGAAGCATAGAAGAAAAAAAGGAGAGAGATGTATTAGAAAAAAAAGAGCGTTAGCAAGTGAGAATGGCAGTTAATTAAGAAAATGTAGAAGACATAGTTTGGGGTAAAGAGGGTACTGTACATGCCAAGTATTCTGGTTCTTCCAAAACAGAACGCGTTGAGTATGGGCGCCTGAATTAGGCAAACAGTTGTGTTGAAAGGATGCAACTACATGCTGGACACTAATCACTTAGTGATCAGTCCGGTAAACCAAAGATGTGTCAAAAAAATTAATATGTAATGCGTACCATCTAGTAATACACATGAGCATATTGATACACGTAACGTAACAAATGAAGTACAGCAAACCACCAGTCGTTCCGAACAAAATCTTACGATACAGAAAACTGCAATGGTTTTTTTTCCTGACTGAATTTTCAGGTGCTGGTTTACTGTTACAATCTGGAGTCGAGAAACCCTTGTGTAAAATCGAACGGCTGCACAGCTGTGGCTGTTGCTTGCAGTCATGCCTGTATTTTCAGCTAGCATCTTTGTCCGGTTCAGAACTTACAATTGGCAGGTTCCTTCTGTACTGTGGGGACGTTAACCTCCTCTCCAATGGTGTCTTCCTCTTGCTTACTACGAATCTGTTGACCCCCTTCCTCATCGGCATTATCTCAGGGAAGTCCTCGTCCGGAATATTGGCAAGCTCAGAGATGTCCTTGATCTGTGCTGCCCTCCTAAACCATCTCTCAGCCTTAGCTTCCTCAGACATGTCAAGAGGATCAGGATCCTTCACTGCAGATCCTTCTAAGCTCTTCCCGGTATAACCTCTATTCGAGCTTCCTACAAAACTTGAGTTGTGATTTGTCTCATCAATGGAACCATTGCTACTAGCGGCACCGATATTGTCAGCAACAGAACCACTCTGGTAGTTATTGCTGCTCCATGCACCATTGCTACTGCCCTTCCCAGCATTATTGCTATCATATGTATTATTGCCACTCCAAGCATTATTGTTGTTGTAATTGTTATTGCCACTCCAAGCATGATTGCCGGCATTGTTGTCTCTACTCCAAGAATTACTACTGTCATTATAACCAGATGTATAAGATGGCGGTGTGGAATAGTTAGATCCATTGTAATTAGATTCACCTCGTCTCTCATTAAAGGACCCTTCTGTGCTCCAACTGCCAGTGCTTGAAGAACCACTGGACCAAGAGTGTCCATGAGAATGTGGTTGATGCTGATAGTTGGAACTTTCACCATAAGCATAGCTACCTGAACTGAAGTTTTGCTGAGAGTAATTTCTGTTGAAATTTTCACTATTCAGGTTGCCTTTTGGCTGACTACCAACCACACATGAGGTGTTTGAGCTATTTCCTGATGAAACATTTGTTTTAGGGCGCTTTTCAGTTGCTGGAGAACCTTCTGACATTGTCCCTGTATCGGTAGTACTCTCCACTGGCTTGTCTTTCTTGGCAAAGTAGTCAGGAGGAAATGGAACAAATGGGATAAAATTAGAATCATCTGCCTGCTGCAGCAAACTTCGCCTTTTGTATTGTGGTGAAGTCAGCGAGCGATCCTTCTTCTTACTAACAACAAATCGGTTTTCACCTTTCCTCATTGGCATGATCTCGGGAAAGTCTTCATCAGTGGGCACTGTGCTATTTTTCACAGAACTGATAGCTTCTGTATCATTTATGTTTCCTTGACCATTACTACTCTTTGGTTTAGCAAACTGATCTGCAGATAGTGGCACAAATGGAACAGGATCAATACCACCAAGATAGTCTGTTTTCTTTGGAGTGTCGGCATTTGCACCTTCAGAACCAGAATGATTGTCCGGGGTGGCAGTAGATGTTGAACGCCCAAGGATCCTGTCCAATGTTTGGCTAATCTTTGAGTCAGATGATTGAGTCTGAGGGCTATTGTTACTGGCGTACTGTGCATTCGCCAATCTTCTCTCTAGTGGTGTCTTGCGTGTGCTAACCACAAATTTATTGACACCCTTACGCATAGGCATAATCTCAGGGAAGTCCTCATCTTCTGCTAGACTACTTAAATCAGCAGAACTGTCGAGTTGAGATACTTTGCTCAACCATCTTTCTGCCTTCTCATCATTTTCGGCAAGTTTTCTAGCTATTTCAGATTCACCGGCACTGCCTACATTAAGAAGTTGTGCCACACCACTTAAACCAGTACCAGCAGATTCTGGATTTGGCGGTATTGTTGCTGGTCTTTTGC
The DNA here is from genome assembly GCA_036927565.1 of Tuctoria greenei. Classification (NCBI taxonomy): domain Eukaryota; kingdom Viridiplantae; phylum Streptophyta; class Magnoliopsida; order Poales; family Poaceae; genus Tuctoria; species Tuctoria greenei. Next base: position 3,861,977 of record JAYESD010000008.1, read on the forward strand.
AATCACATCGTAAGCATGACATGTTCCTTCCATAATTATAAAATTCACACCTTAGCAAAAAGACAAAAATGAAGTCAGATATGTGGATATGTCAAAAGTATAACAAACTTAGTACAAAATCTTAGATGTTAACACAGCTGATCTTACTTAGGGCACTCCCACTCTCCACCAGTCAGCATCTTCTTTGGTCGTTGCTCGTTGCACTCAAGGCACTTCACGTTTCTTGCAAAGTTCATGAAGCGACACCTATAAGTTGCAAGCAAATATCCATTACGAAAAATGAACATGAGGGGGTGCACAACTGAAAGGGGTTGCTTTAGGACTTTTAACTCGAACTATGAAAAGTTTGCACCCTAGCCCCCCTACCACACAGGTCACTCTACTTTAGAATAGCCTCAATGCATCCACGCAAAACATAAACTCCATAGAAAATGGTTCTTTGAATAACACAAACATTATGTTCACTCAAATCTTGATTAAAATTTGAAGATGGACAACTAAACATTGTGAACAAGTTGAAGTTGAACACAAGTGACAGGGTGTGAAAAGAAAGAGTGAATTTTTTATATGCCATTGGAAAATATTATTTTCCCTTATTTGCCATCCAAAATATACATTTCCCTTCTCTGTCATGGTTTTAAAAATGTCCATCCCTCTGATGCCATTTTCAGTACATTGAAATGAAAATATTGTGATTAAACATTTCAAATATAATATTTTTTATGTTACTGTCCATTATACTCCTCTATTGCTTAGATGTATGGATCTGAATGTGTAACTTGATTGATTGATATGATCTCACTTCTTAATCTGATTGCAAACCTTTAATCTTATGATATTGATTTGGTTTGAGCGCTTAAGGTCATAGTAGGGTATGCAAGTCTACATTATCACTTAACGGATAGGTAAAATAGTCACTAAGATAAAAACTAATAAAACTGAAGCCTCTAACAACAATTGTATCTCAAGAAAGTAACTTTAGTGGCATCGGAGGGGTAGAAAAAAATTAAAACCAATGGCAGAAGGAAGGTATATATTTTATAGATGGAAAATAAGGAAAAAGTATAGGTTCAGTGGCATATAAGGAATTCTCACAAAAACAAACATGGTTCATCATATAGAACCAAACTTGTGCAGGCAACTTGGCAGCAATGGAAGAACAGAAATGGCGCATAGCGCTTAATAAATAGATAACTGACAGGTACAATTATGCTCTATAAAGCAAGGGAAGCACCTGGTAAATAACAGAGAATGCAAGGATTAGCGTACCTTGTGCAAATCCAGTCACCTCGCTTCATTTCAATATTTTGTCGTGGAGGCCTAGAAAATGGCTCATGTTGACTCGAGGAAGTTTCCCAGAGTGTTGATTCCACAGAACTGGACGATGGGGAAACCCCACTAAAATTTTCTAATACAGACAAGATGTTTCTCATAGCTGTATCAGTAAGTTCCTTATCTTCTGAATAGTTGTCTGAAGAACAGTATGCATAACTTAACAGGCATCGAACAATATCAACAGTTTCAGCTCTCTCTGAAACAACAACCTGGCATAATTTCCACATATTCAGTGCGTTTCCCAATACTTCATAATATCTATGAACAAATAACAGCAGGATACTGACAATTTGAGCCACACTAAGATCCGAAAAGAGGTAACTATAAATCTCAACTGCCTTCGTCTAGAAGAACAAGAAGGTGCAACAAAAGTGCAGCAAAAGTATGTAAACGTTTAATTAGGATTGTTTCCAGGGTTTGACAGGAACTCCTGAAATGAACATACATCTCAGTGTCTCCACTCAAAAAAAATGACCTAGCGCAAATCAACACAGGCTGTAAGTCCAGTAGCACATATAGCTCCTTGAGTTCAGCAATATTCTAATCTACGTGACCAGTGGACCAAGTAGATGACTGAACTAAAATTTAGTGCACCAAACTAACCATGAAGAGATGCAACTAACTTGAGAAAGGACACCAACTCACATTGTCTTCTTCCCCGGCAAGGTACCGTTGAAGACGCTGCAGTGATGCCTCCCCTTCCTTGAACAGAGATGGGGACGCCTTGGCCACCAGGACCTCCACATCCTTTCTCGGAAGCGACCTGCAATTCCCATGCCCAATCAATCAGCGACGCATTGACCTTCTCTCCCGCCCAAAACCCGATCAGCCAGCGGGCCAAGCGAATCACTTCACCTGAGCAAGTCGGGCCGCTCGCGCGCGAAGGCGAGACAGGAGAAGACCGCGGCCTCCGCCCCATCCGACAGGTCACAACCCGAGACTTGGGCGAGCTCGTCGGCAGGGCAGGGAGGCCTCGAGGCGTAACCGGCGGCTGCGAGGCGGTCGACGAGGCGGGACCACTCGGGGAAAGGAGCTCTCGGCGGCGGCGGCGACGTGGAAGCGGAGCTGGAGCCGTGCGGAAGGGCGGCGGCTGCAGCAGACGAGGCGGTGGACAGGGTACGGAGCGTGGAGGGCGACGGAATCAGGAGCAGGTGGCGGGAGGCGACGGCGGGCGGGGAGAGGAAGAGCGCTGCGGCAGAGGTGGCGGAGGGGCGGAGGCGGAGCGGCGAGGCGGTGAGGAGGAGGGAGGAGAGCAGCTTCGATGCGCCGCCCATGGCGCCGGTCGGAAGGAGCGGAGGGAGCCGGCCTGCTCGAGAGAGGGTTTTGCGCCTCCGCGCCCTGCTGCCTTGAGATGATGGATGGGGTGCAGTGCAGCGGCAGCCGGGTTTAGCCGAGCGGCGGGTGAGGCGGACGGCGGACGCAGGTCGAAGGAGGAAGAAATATCTCGATGTGATCGGACGGCGGTGGCAGTGTGCACGATGGGCTTGGCCTGCTGACGGCAGTGAGTTCGAAAGGCTCCTTGGTTAACATTTTGGGCTTGTATTGGAACCCAGACATGATACATTATTATTCTAAAAAAGAAATATGATACATTATTTTTCCTGGCTCAGTGTTGCAGCCCATATATGATCTAAAGAAATGGACAGCCCATCTATCTTGGTTGTGATCCAGGCCTGCTACTGTTCTTCAATGGAGGTTCTTTATGGCCCACCTGTCTAGAAGCTTCAAGACAGAGACCCAAAATCAGTCCGTCGGCGACCTTCAAAACATCGGCCAGACGACCACACATTGTCGCCGTGCTTCTCCTAGATTCGATCGGCAACGATGGAAGTGGCGACCGCTTGCTCAATTGGATAGGAAAAAGTCAAATATCTACTCCTTCCGGATCATTTTAATTGACGTCCAGACAACATCAAACAGTTCATTTTGTATTCATTTCATTGTCTGAAACGTCAAATAATTTGCACCCGGAGGGAGTATATACTATTTTAAAAATCAGAGTTGGTTGCCATGCTTTGTCTGCCATCACCATCACACTACCCCTACACTTTTCTTTAAGTATTAACCACTGTCATATTGTATATGTTGACCCATCACATACTATGAACGTATTATATACTACTTGTAACTATTTGATTTACAGTTCTGCGGCAACGAGCGAACGGGCAGCAGTTGGCTATAGTTCCTTCCCAAGTCCCGGGCACAACGTCGTCGTTGAGAACTCGATCGGTTAGGTACATCGCACTGCGCAAAAAAAGGTCGTGGAATGCCGCACTAGAATACACCATGTGACCATGATCTACTTCCGTGTTCATTCACGAGATCTTTTGAGTGCATTTTCCGTTCCTTTTTGCCATGATCCACATGCATGCACTGCGCTGCATGCGCATTACTCTTTCTTGTGTCACGCACCAAGATATCTGCATCTCCTCCGAGCTCTTTCATTGCGGCGTTGACTACTAGCAGCAATAAATGATCAACCAGGCGTGTGTGCGGATGTTCGGTGGGTTTACCGGACGGGCAGTGCTCGAATGGGGGATGGCCGACGCGTGCGCGTCCACGTTCACACACCAGGCGTACGCGTGCGATGGGACACATCGCCGGCCGCTCACGTATAACGGCAAGGGATATCAGCAGTGTCACCGAGCGAGCGCTCTCTGACGAGACAGTAAACAAAGCAGAACGAGGTGTGTCTGCAAGTTGACTTTGAGACACAAAGGAAGAGAGACAGCACTTTAATTTGTCATTGTAGCTAGTTATAAAAATCCACCACCACCCGAGGCCGCTGGCCATATATCTCTTCGTCGTCTCGCTGCATGCCCATCGTCATTAGGTATAGTATTGCATTGTGCGGTAGCCGGGCCGGAGAGAGAGCCGCAAGATCGCTCGCCGCCGGAGGACACTCGCTCGGAAGCAGAAGAGTGGTGTGCAGCGGTGCGCCGGTGATGATGGAGCACGCCTCATCTAAGAGCAAGCCGCCGCTTCTTGCTATCCTCGTGCTAGCTTGCCTTCTTCTCCTTCCTCTGGCGGTCTCCTCCGCGCCTCTGTCCAGTAAGCCGTCATCAAACCCCTTTCGAGTTTTGATCGAGTTCTTATCCTCTCCTGGCTCCTAGCTAGTAACTACGTACCTCATGTTTCTTTAGCCCTTAAACTTATCACTGATCAGTGTTCTTCTTCTGTCACAGGGAGCCTGTCCTTGAGGAAAAACCGGCCGGTGGGCTCCGGCCTGGAGGCGCCTGCTCAGGTCGGTCGCTTGTCTCTCCATTTATTTTCTCTTTTGAACAACATATATATAGATGTTATCACATGCCTGACACATCGCACTATACATGTGTGTTATGCATTATAATCAACATCCTGTTACATGAAAAGGCAGTGCCCTCGGTCCTTGCCCCATTAGTAAATTTAAAACGAGAGAAAGCAGAGCAGCTCCGTCATATTGCATATTCATCGTGGCCCATCTCTAAAAATCTGCCTCATCCAAAGCTCCATGCGCATGCTTACATACACCCCCATTCCCCTTTGAGCTATTCCCTCTCTCACAGAGCCTCAATGGTCCCCTGTAGTTGCCTTCTTCCAGTTCCATACTTGAGTTGCTTGAGTCACCTGCAGCCAGCCAGCCACCTGACTTGCTTGGGTCACCCGACGACATAGTTCGACAGGTTTACGATGGAGCTTCTAGAAAAGCCTAAGCTTTTCAGCTAATTACAAGTAGTGCATGTGTGAGTTGCTGCGGCCTTTGGATGCTGGGAAGAGCGGAAGCCAGAAGGTGCAGCTGTGGGTGCTGGGGCACTACGATCACATGCACCGCTGCATGCTGTGTGCGCTATAGCTAGGCCGGTCGTCATAGTGCAGTTCACATGCATAGCCACTTGTACAGTTGCATCCGTCCGCCGTCGCCCCCACTAACGGCGCCTTTTCCCCAAAGAAAAGTTTATTTACGTCGTTCGTGCGAGCACACTCCCAGTGGTTTTAGAGTTGTCACTGGCGAGCTGTCGATCACTTTCATGCGTAGAGATTTTTTTTAAAAAAATATCCTGACGCGTTTATACTAAGTATTACGTACACGTACTCCGTCCAAATTTAATTAGTTGACCCTTTGGCTGGTGCATACGAACACGAGGAAGGTGAGGGAGGAAAAATATAGAGATTGAGATGTACTCTCTCCGTTTTTGAAAATTTGTTGTTTTCTAAATAAATTAAAAAATGATAAACTTTCAAGGAATGGTGAAGTATTAATTAGAAAGCGTGAAATAACAATTATTTTGATAAATCTGTAAAAGTATAGAATGACAAGTAAAATAAAACGGATGGAGTAGTATTTAACTTTTGCGGGTTGATTTTACGCAGCGTGTGGTGGGAGCTGACCACCAAGAGCCAAGCCACGGCGAAGTGGTGGCGATGAGGATGGACATCGAGGTCAACGATTACCCGGGTTCCGGCGCCAACAATCGTCATGAGCCTAGAAGCCCTGGGAGAGTCTGATGAAGTTTCTGCGTGATCTTCGAAGAAATGCCTTGATTTGTAGGAGTGTTGTGTTGGTAGCTGTGTCGATGCATGTAGAGACTACATATATACTCCTAATGAGTCGTGTTACTCTCGTCCAGTACGTTCTACTTACTACGTTCGACGTGACCTTCACCGTGGATTCCTGTAGTTTCACCAACAAAAATCGTGGTCGGCGCTTCGATTCTGGTGCTCGAGTTGAAGCTGGCACGAAATTTAAAACAAATAGTAGAAACCTGGTTGATTAGACATGTGAACTTTTCCATTTGAATACCGTATTTGTTAGATGCCCTGAGGTACGCTTGTGGTGTGTCACCTGTAGTCCAAAACAAAAAAAAAAAAACAGGGAAAAGTTGTTAGATAACACATCCTTATTTTTTTTTCGGCCTTTCGATCCAGCCCTGATCTCTCGTAGAACGCGTAGCACAGCCCAAAGCCTACTAACCCACTTTACAACAGCACACCTCTCCGTTGTAATACAACCGGGCTGGACCAGAGCTCAATTAGTCAACAGTTCACTCGCTCTCGCTAGTGCCAGGTCCTTGCAAACCCCGATTTCTTCTCTGCCGGAGCCGTGGCATGACGCGCCCGGTCGCTTGACGTGTTGGGCATCGGTGGCGTTGACGTTTCGACGGCAGGTCGGCACTCGGCGGCAGCGCCAGGGCGCGCAGCCGTCCGTTCGTTCACATTCAGGGACGCGGCCCTGAGCCGCTGGGCTGCGTGCGTCACCTGTTGTGTCCGTGTCCTGCGCGCGCCGCCTCGGTTTCACTCGGGGATCGATATACCTGGTCCCCTTCCTCACGCGTCGTCACTGGGACGTTACCGCCGCCGCGCCGCCTGGCTCTCGGTCACGTCACGTCACCCTCGGGGCGGGCGGGCGGGCGGGACCGGGCAGTACGCGACGAGCGACGTACGTCACGGCACGAGGCGCCGACCGACCGAGCGAGCGAGCGAGCAACACCACCCCACCCGGAAGGAAGTCAAGCCAGAGAACCCGCACGCGCACGGTGCCGAGTCCCCCATTCCCCAACCCCACGGATCTGACCGGCAAATCAATCGATCGCCTCCTCCCCTCCCGGTTAGTTCCGTTCCCCACAGATCCCGGCGCCCCCACCACACAGCCGCTCCTCTCCCCTCTCGCCGCGCACCACAATCGGTGGCGAATTACCCGTCGCCCCCACGAGACCAACCCGCGATGGCCGAGTGCCGCAGCCTCATCGAGTTCCTCCGCGCCTACGAGCAGCACCGCAGGGCTGCGGCGGCGGCCGACGGCTCCGCCTCGGCGGCGGCCAGCACCCGATCCAGGGCCAGGGCCGGATCCTGCTGCGACAGCTCCCCGATGGCAGCCGTCGACGCGGTCGTGCTCCTCGCCGCCCTCGCCGCGCTGGGGTTCCTCGTCGTCCCGTACGCCAAGCTGCTGCTCCTCGAGGCGGGCGCGCTGCTGCGCCCGGCCGCGGCCGCCGCCTTCGTCGGCGCCGCCGTCGCCGTCGCGGCCGCGGTCGTCGCGTGGGAGCTGCTGGGCCACCACGTGCGCAAGTGCGGGAAGCCCAGGTGCAGGGGGCTCAAGAAGGCCGTCGCGTTCGACATCCAGCTCGAGACCGAGGAGTGCGTGCGCGGCCGCCCCGCGCCGCGATCGGCGCTGCTGCTCGCCGCGGCGCGCCCCGTCGTCGAGCTCGGGGACGCGCACCGCGAGCTCGAGGCCGAGCTCCGCAAGATGGCGCCGCCCAATGGCCGCACCGTCCTCATCTTCCGCGCGCCCTGCGGCTGCCCCAAGGGCCGCATGGAGGTCTGGGGCGCCAAGAAGGGTCGCCGGATTAAGAAGTGATCAAAAAGGGGACCAGACTAGTTCCTACTCCGCTAGCTGCTCTTCCTTCCTAATAATCATAGCTCCGAAAGATAGAACAGAATTTCCCCCCCTAGCAATAATCATAGGAAGAGAAAATAAAAGTGGATTATACAACTAGCTATGTCACTGATAGATTATAGACATCATATACTCCTTGTATTATGATCCAGTGGAAATTTCTCAGACATAGATATATGCATTTTACTTGTTCCTTCTCTCTACTTCTCATGGGATTCTGAATAAGTAGTCAAAACATAGATATAACCTTATTGGACAGCTGGTTACTATTTCTGCTCGCGTTTGAATGTATGATCTGACTATTTGCGAGGCTATAGTTACTGGGGGATAAGTTTCTATGACTCTTCTCGGTTCAGTTCGTAGTCACTTCTCTTCTTAGTGTGAAGTTTTGGCTCCATGATGGCAGGATGACAACCGCCCTTTCATTTGTCCTGTGGTAAAGTGTTATAATTGAAATCACAAAGTTCTTATAGTCTGAAAAAATAACCTGTTGTTTTAAGTAATCCCCTTGAATGAAATTTTGAATTTATGTGTCCAGGTGCTTTAATTTCTGTCTCCAGTGACATGCTAGTGCCATATCAAAACAGGTATAGTCTATAGTGTTACAGTCCTCACAACTAGGTTCTAACAGTCATATTGTCTCATGACACCTTAAAGAAAGCCACACTGTTCATTCACTTTCCTTTTAATTTCTCTGTTTTGTCTTGTAAATTTTGCATCACCATACTTGGTTTCGCCTGGAGTTAATCTGATGCCTATTTTCCTTGTCATTCTAGTGCCCATGGCATAGAACAATCTAGCACTTCCTCTTTTCCCTGTATAATTATCATAGTTCATATTCCGTACGCTCGACATATATTCCCTCTACTCTTGTCATGAGGTTCTTTCATAAGTGTTTGAATGCCTTTTCATGTTTTCTTTCTGGTTTATGTACCATTTAATCCAATGCCCTTTGTGTCTAGGATAGTTACTTCCCAATCTGAAACATACTGGCCTAGCTGCATCAGTTTTGTAAACAGAGTTGCAGGCCTTTGCGGAAGACTTATTGTGTACAAGAATGCTTGTGACTTTACATTCCTTTAGTTGTTGTTTTCCCAGCGTAATCATACTTTTTGTCCCATTGGTTTCATAAACCGGGCTACTGAGTACTGATCTGTCATCTTGAGTTCAGAACCAATCTTCATGGATTGCTGTTTCAGTCTTTATGAACAAACTGGGCTTCTGCACTCTATGAAAAGAATGTGGTAACAGTGTACAGTTGCGAGACCGTTGAGAACTGAGATCGGAAAACTCGTTGGTTCCGCTCGTTCCAGAGACTCCAAGACACCAGCTTGTTGTTTGGTTTTCTCCTAGGTGTTCAGCTGCGTGTTTCCTATGGTTTAGCCCTTTGCGACAGAATTCCGTTCCTTGTTTCTTTGAAGCTTTTCTTTTTCGACGGATACCTACTGCCATTGCATGCACGATTCTTTACATCATTTTCACGACATGTATCGTTTCTGGTTCCCCAAAAATGTGTCGCATGGTTGTGTTCACATTCTGCAGATGATAAGAGAATTCCTAGCATGGGCGTCCCTGACTCGTGCGAGTTCATGAGATATATGGTATTCTCTGGGTCCTCCATGTCCTACATATAGTTTGTGCTGTTACGTGAATTCGTCAGTAGCATTCGAGCAGCTAATCAGCCGTGCATTGATCTGCTGAAACCAGACTTGCTTTGAAGCGTCTTCGTGCTCAGCATTCAGCAGTCAGCACGATTGTGGTAGAAATTTGAGAGGACCTTTCTGGTTCACATGCAGAGTTCAGACAAGGAAAGGAAATAGGATGTCCTTCTTCCCAGACCCCAAAACATACGTACTCCACAGCCTTCGTTACCTACTCACAGACTCCCAGGGCGTGATTGGTACGTACTGTGGATGGCATTGGGTACGTACTGTGGATGGCATTGGGCCGGGTTCAGGGTCAGATGAGATACAATACAATACAAGCTCACTTCACTGAAATGGAAAAAATCGATTGCAAAATTTCAAAACCCATTCTAACCATGGTAATCTGTCGGGGTACAACTGTTGTGCAATCTGTTATTTCGTGCAAACGTGCAATCTCCATATCTCAACCGTTCCTTACCGATCTAAGGGTGGTGCACTCAGGTTTCTTTTTGCATATTGTCAGCAGCACCAGGTGGGAGGATTTAAGTGCTAAAAGTGCAGAACTCTTAGATAGATATGGAACGAGAACTCTTAGATAGATATGGAATAGTTGAGATTTGAAGATTACACGTTTATAAAAAACAGATTGCACAGCATCTGTCGAAGCCGTGCTTTAAAGCCTCGCGATCTCCGCCGTCACCGCCAGCCAGCTTCCCCGACTTCCCTCACTCCCGCGTACCCACCAACCACGGCCCGCCACCTCTCTAAATTCCCGCACCCTCTCACAGCCACAGGCCCCAACCAAACCAAACCCGCCCACTGACTCTGAGCCGTGCCCGTGCGCGTGGTTTCAAGGGAGGCCGCGCAGCGCCCATGGATTTCCTGCAGGGGCAGAGCGTCGAGACCACGGTGGCCGTCGCCGTCGCCTTGGTCGCCGTCGCCGCCGGCGGCGCCTTCCTCCTCCTCCTCCGATCCAAGAAGCCGAAGGGTATGTGCGTCTACACTTCCTTGTTTAGGCGGCGTGCTAAGATCTGGTCGCCGGCGAGTTCCCCTGCCTTTTCCATCAGTTTCGGCAGTTTTGTCGTGGCGATACAGGTATCGGAGTGACCGGAAACGCGGTTCTCATTGCGTATCAGATCGCTAGTTGGTGTGATGTTTTTTCTCTTTAAATAGCTATGACTTGGACTCGATCTGATCGCCTACCATTTGCATCATTCAAGAGTGTTGTCGGGACAACATGAAAGCTATTGAAGCAGACTGTGAAACAATATATAATAGATCTTATTTATTTCATTATCTAATACCCCCTCCGTTTCTTTTTATTTGTCACCCGCTATTTCATTTTTAAATTAGCCAGTGACAAATAAAAAAACGGAGAGAGTATTTCTTAATTCACTACCTCATTTTCTCTATACTATCCACTACTCCTTTGCTTCACGTGCTCTCTGTAATACAAGGTTAGTACTTAGTAGGATGTTGCTCGTTTTGATCGTTGTGCTGTCATTGTCCTATCAGGCTGCTTGGATCCGGAGAACTTCAAGGAGTTCAAACTTGTTGAAAAGAAACAAATAAGCCATAATGTGGCCAAGTTCAAATTTGCTCTTCCGAATCCTACTTTTGTATTAGGCCTTCCGATTGGCCAACATATCAGCTGCAGGTCTTGAATCCCTCTTTATCCTGTATTTACTTTTACAGTGTATTAATTTTTAACCATTGCTACGTTCCCTTGTATTGTTGCAGAGGACAAGATGCAGCTGGTGAAGAAGTAATCAAGTCTTACACCCCTACTACATTGGACTCTGATCTCGGTTACTTCGAGCTTGTTATAAAGGTAATATTCATATATGATTTTCCTAGTCTGACGTGTTGTACTTTACAACTCTTTTTCTTAATGGAATGATACACAACTCTCCCGTGTATTTGAGAAAAAAATTCTTAGACTGATATTTGGTGGCATATTATTTGACTACCTTTAACTGTATCTTCTTGTCCTTTGTGAGCATGTTTGGGCTTATGAGTTCTTCATTCCTTTCCATAATACAGATGTATCCTCAAGGAAGAATGTCACATCACTTCCGTGAGATGAAAGTTGGCGATTATTTGTCTGTGAAGGGACCTAAGGTGATCATCATCTTCTTACTTCTGATTCCTTATTTAGCCCACATGTTTTTCTTTAGCGAGCTCAAAAAGCATATGTTTATTTCAGTCATAACAGCACATAAAAAAAATGAAAATTTAAAATTTCCAGTCCCATGAGGACTCTACGTTTTCTTAACTATGCTCATTTGTATTCAGTTAGGAGCTTAATACGATTTTCTGATGTAGGGTCGTTTCAAGTACCAAGTAGGACAAGTGAGAGCATTTGGAATGGTTGCTGGTGGATCAGGCGTTACTCCAATGTTTCAAGTAATAACTAATCCAAAGTTTTACTTTTACATCAAGTTTATTAGAAGAGTTATAAATAACTTTCTTTTTACTGATCAATGGTCCTTTTCTTATTCTGGCAGGTTGCTAGAGCAATTCTTGAGAATCCCAATGACAGAACAAAGGTTCATTTAATCTACGCTAATGTCACATGTGAAGACATTCTTCTGAAGGTAGATTAAGAAAGTTCCCTTAGTTTCGTGTAGATACAACCTAGCAAAAAAAAGTACGTGTAAGATATGGTACTTTTCTTATTGACTGATGGAACATTTACATTTCATCACACCATTCTTTCTGTACTGTTCTTGTTTTCGTTAGCTTTTGTAGGACATGTTTACTAGCAGTCAACAAGATTTCATATTTATATTACATTTATCTGCTGAGAATATGAAATTCTTCTATGGTTTATCTTTATGCACCACCTGGGATATTTTTCAGCATAAATATCTGATGTTTTCTGTTGCGGTAACATATAACTTTTGCAAACTGTTCTGCACGAACAGAAGTCAATAAGAAATGGCACAGAGCTTTCTTTGTACTTCCGTTGACATTTTATATCAAAGATAAAAGTCTCTGTAGCTGATACATAAATGTGGGTTGACCCAAATCTTTGCTGTCAACACATCCTTGAAAACAAGACTTCCTATTGCTTTTCAACAGGACAGACCGTGGATCATTCTGGGTTATAGTATATGCAACTTATTGTATTGCCTTCTTTAATCCGCCAGACTGGTTGCAAATTTATTTTAATGCTCTGCTGCAATTTTGAATCCTAATGGTTTCTATTCAATTATGCAGGAAGAGCTGGACAAAATGGCCAAAAACTATCCTGACTGCTTTAAGGTGTACTATGTCTTGAACCAGGTATTACGCGTTCTTGATGTTATGAGGATGTTAGTGTGTCAACGTCATTGCCCTGGGTTTTTTATGGGAAGCACAAAAGCTTTGTTGCAAAACATGTGCTTCCCTATTCCAAGTTCTCCAGAAATTCTTGAAAATTATTGTAGAATGCCTGTTAGTACTAAATAAGGTTTTGAATGTTGAATATTTGTACATAGTATGTGCTGATTAATGGCTAAATCATATTCATTAATATATTTTCTGTATTATTTTGTTTCTTCTATGCTACACAGTAAGGTTTCTTATGATTCCTAGTCTGCAGAGTTATACTGAGTAACCTGACTTGCACTGTACCAGTTGCGCATTATTTCCAAGTATATCCATGACAGACTTTCATATTAATTGTTACATGTACAGCCCCCTGAAATCTGGAATGGTGGTGTTGGCTTCGTGTCCAAGGAAATGATTAAAGCTCATTGTCCAGCACCCGCTGAGGATATTAAGGTAATCCCAAGTCTTAGTTGCTTATATTCTGTCATTGTTTCTGGTAAATTATTTCATGTATCCTTACATCTACCTGGAGGGTCACAGTAATATGCATTTTCTTATTTCAGATCCTAAGATGTGGCCCTCCTCCAATGAACAAGGCCATGGCAGCGCACCTCGAGGAGCTCGGATACACAAATGAGATGCAATTCCAGTTCTAATTCATCCTAATGACGGACTATCAAAATAAGGCCCTGCGTCCCACATAGTTCTTTGGTCACCCTAGTGGTGCCCGACCCTGCTAGCTAGACAGGAGTCCAGGATGAAATGATCGAGTAGCCAACAATTCTTGTGAAATCAATTTTTTGTTTTGCTTTGGGGGGGCAAAAGTTACCCCCATCAAAGAAGGTTTCCTGTAACCCCATTGTTATTGACATTGACTTATGTGTTTACAATGGCTGCGATAATCAGTAATATCAGTGTCATCACTTACCAATGCAAGGAACCTTATGTTTTCCATTTCTGGAACATATATACCAAATTGATAACCAATTTTGATGATACAATTCTGCTGCACTGACCTTAAACAACCATATTATGAAACTTGTTGGATTGATGTTGCTAACAAGTCAATTTTGTTTCATAAATTCTTTCAAAAATATTGTGACATTAGTGACTGAACTATGATTTATAAATTGGGAGCACCGGAAACCGGGTCTGGATAAAATGTACCTGGAACCGGGAAGCCGGTGTGCTAGCGCTCTCTCTGCCGGTGATAACAATTCAATCCATTAAACAATCACCAAAAGTCCATAACAAGGATAAATACTCTACAAGAATCCAATCCATTAACCGATCACCAAAAGTCATTGCAAGAACAACATCCCTCTGTAAATCTATGAAAACGAATACGATCCCTAACAATTATTTCTCGATTGTAAGACTTGCTTACTATTTTTGCCACTTCATGGCAATCCTGACAAAATCTCAAATTCTTTACCACCCGAATTACATGAGGGGCATCCGTCTTTAGCAATCCATACGCGATTGCTAACCTTTCACTATGCTCACAGAGTGCTACTTCTTTTTCCTCTTCGCCGACATCATGTAGCACGGCAGCAGTCCATGGTTTGTGGCCAGCTCGTCGCACCCGGTCAGCTATTTCTCTCAGTACCAATCTTATCTCTTTGATTTCAGGGTGTGAATCATCACTCACAACAAACTTATGCAGATAGCCATTTATTTCAATCGAGCTACAACCAGCAACAATAGTAACATTATTTTCCTTCATCTTTTTCCTCATATAGCTGACTCGATCCCAATGGGAGGTCGAGGCATACAAATTGGAGAGCAGAACATAGTTCTCTGGATTGAGAGGTTCTAACTCAAGGAGCCTCTTTGATGCTGATTCCACTATATCGATCCTGTTCGAGCTTTTACAAGCCACAAGAAGAGTCCTCCAAATTACTGCATTTGGTGAGATAGGCATGCCAGTAACAAAGGAGTAGGCATCATCCAAGAGTCCGGATCGACACAAGAGGTCAACCATGCAGCCATAGTTCTCCATCGAAGGTTTGATTTCCAAGTTTTGCATAGTAGACCAGTATCGTCTTCCATCATCCACTAGTCCACTGTGAGCACATGCTGACAGAACACCAATAAAGGTGACGTTGTTAGGCTTCACCTGGAAGATGCAATATATGAAAGAACCTGGTAAGATTTCTGATAATTGTAATGAATATATTGTGAAGAGGACATGTGTTAATTCCAATTAACTAAGTGGAACATGTGACATAACAGTGCATTCTCAAGAGAACAAATTCAGCTTAGCTGAGGATGCAAGCTAAGAACTACGATTGAGGCCAAGTAAGAAAACATCCGCAAAAATTAGTTAGAATTGGTCATTTGTACTACGCTACGTGTAAATGTTCATGTGTATGTATACGAACTTAGTATAACCAAACCAACAGATTCACCCCATTGCTAGAAACAAATCATTGCAGCATTCATTTACCTTAAGGGCTAGCATTCTTGAGAACAGCCCCAATGCATCCTCTGCAAGGCCATGTATCGCCAATCCAACAATCATGGCGCTCCATGCCTTTGTATCCCTCTCCATCATCGCATCAAACACCTCTCTCGCCCTCTCTATCAACCCACACTTTGCATACATATCAATCAACGCGGTGCTCAGCTCCAGATCGACAGTGATTCCCTTCCTATCTATATAAGCATGCACCCACCTCCCCAAGTCAAGTGCCCCTGCCTTGGCGCACGCCGAGATGACGCTGACCATGGTGACCTCATCCGGCTCCACCCCTGCAGCCTGCATCCCCCGGAACAACCCCAGGGCTTCGTTCACCATGCCCACCCTAGAGTAGCCGCCGATCATCGCGCTCCAAGCGACCAAGTTTCTGTCCCCGGCCATGCCGTCAAAGACGGTTCTGGCGAGCGCGACCTCCTCGCACTTGGCGTAGAGGTTGAGCAGCCCCGTCTGCACGTAGGGGCTGGGCTCCAGCCCGTGGCGGAACGCTTGCGCGTGCAGCTGACGCCCCTCGCCGAGCGCGGGCAGAGCCGCGCACGCGCACGCCTTGAGCGCGAACGCGAGCGTGAAGCTGTTGGGGTGCGGTGACCCCGCGCGCAGCATGCGGCGGTACACCAGGAACGGGTCCGCTGCGGCGGCGGTGCCCGCGGGCGCGGAGAGCGCGCGGATGAGGCAGTTGTAGCAGAAGGCGGTCGGGTCGGGGATCTGGTCGAACAGGTTGCGGGCGTAGCAGGGCGCCTCCGCGGTGGAAGTGGAGGTGGGCATGGGCGTGGGTGCGCAGGAGGCGAGGAGCTTGGAGAGCGCGAATGCGGCGGTGAGGCGCGGGAGGCGGAGTCTGAGGAAGCGCGCGTGCGCGGCGCGAAGCGCGGGGAGGCCGCGGCATCGGCGCAGCAGCGAGACGATGTGGGTCTCCAAGGCCTCGCGCGGGAGGGAGGCGACCTCGCGCGGTTCGAGGTGGCGCATGCGATGCTGCCGACCTTCTCCTCGTGAAGAAAGGCTTGACTTGTGTGCCGTGCCGCCGCGGCCTCAGGCGTGGTGCGCGGGATGTCACACTACCTCAGGAAGTCAGGAGTGGGATTATGAAGGCGGCGGCGCTCTAGGTAGGCATTCGATGCTGCGGCGCTACAGCAGAATCCGGCGACACGGACGACAGCCGGTTCCGGTGCCATGTGCGTGCGCGCATCCACCTTGCATGCCGCGGTCCTGGTGCAAACGGTAGGAGAGCGAAGCGCTCCAAAATCAGTTGCACCGAAGCATCGTCCTCTCCTCCTCGGGAGCGTGAAGACGAGGTACGACAAAGCATAGGAAGTGGCGCGCGGCAACGGACAGGTGACATCATCATCTGCGAGAGAATGCAGCAAACGTTTCTCGTTCGTTCGTTCACGACAAGATAGATGTGCAGGCACCAGCAAAAAGTATATTTGTTTCTCAGGATAAAACGTCACGGTTGCACTAAATGTAGTTTTTTTCAGACATCGAGCCACCGGGAAAAATGTGTGAAGCTACAAAATATTTTCTCAGAAATCAGCTTCACAAACACACGAGAAACAAGAAGAGTCCTTGCGCTGTTGGATGCCCATTTTAGTCGAATTTTCAGGCGGCATCGTCTTCATATTCATCACAATGCTCCTCAGATGGGGACTTGTTCCCATCCTCATCGCTGCTTTCAGCGGTAGCACCATCCTCAATTTCCTCCTCTTCAATATGATCCACGCTATCAGTTTCTCCTTCTATGGAGGTCAAATCTTTCCCATCACCATTCTCTTTTAAATCAAGACCGCTGTCCTTGATCATCTCAGCATTTTGCAGGTCATCTAAGTCATCCGTAGGAATATTATTGTCTATTTCAACCTGGTTCACCGTAACGCTAGAAAACTCCAAGGGCTTATCAGGCCAGTCCTTGAAGAAATTGTTCATGACCATGAATTTGAACGTGTGCAGAAGCCTATGCCTGTCTCTATTGATGTCAGGGCTAAGAAGCTTCTGCAGGAGTGTTGGTTCCCTCCTTTTGGGCATTGCACCATCATCACGAGGAGTATTATTCCACAACTTGGGCCGTTTAGATCGAGACTCCCCACGGTCAAACCTTTGCCTCTTAGTATTACTGTTACGGTTTCCAAAACGAGAACCCCTACGTTGAGTATCCCATTTACTTTTCCTTTCATCACCTCGATCCTCAGTTTCAGATAGATAGCCAGGTGGTAGTTCAGGGAGTTCGAAACCCAGTTCTTGTTGCTTTGCTAAGACTTCCTTAAGTTCCTGCACATTAACAGCTGCACTAAGAACTAGGCCAACATATAATCGAGGAGATATAGAATTGTGCCATCCATAGACATATCCCAGCAAAATATAGCGCAAACCACATACTAGATGGAAACATGCAAACATCTCAAAAGATTTATTTTGAGGTTTAAAAAACTCTAAAACTTTGCAGGTGTGTAGATGAGATGGAGAGAAACACATTAGATGCGTCCACAATTGCAAATCTAAATACATCTTCATTTAATGTTGTATTTTTGTCCATTTGCAGAACTTTTTTTTTTCAATTTTGTATCTCCTAAACGAAAATATTTTTTGTATGGGCCTATGTATCTCACAAACTCATGCAAAATTTGAGAATTTTTAAAACTTACTAAATTTTTTAATGGACTTTCCATGTTTCCACCTAGTACATGGTTTACACTACATATTTTCTCACATACCCCCACCACTTGAATACTGTTGGCAAAAGCTTCTACTTTGAGAACCATTTAAAGCTAAATCAGTTCTATTTGCCTCTAACATTAAGAAAGTATGAGACTCGATTACCTGACGTCGCATTTGGGCCTCTTCATCCTTATTTTGCTCATCTGACTGACTCCGAGATAGCTTCTACATTATTTGGGTACAAGATATCAATCAGTAAACTCTCCTTTCATGCAGACACTTTACTCAGGCCTAGTAAATTATATACATGAATAGTAATTGACCTTGTCTACGTTGACGCTTGTAGGGTAGTTCTTCTTCCGGGCTTCTAACCACTGTTTAACTTCTTTTGCATCATAAATGATAGGAGGGCGCCTACATATACATTGAATATCATGTATAGGAACAGAATGGGCAACTTAAGAAATACATACTATTTGTAAAGTAACACAGACAAACAAAGTAGGGAAACCAAAGGAGATAATTTTCAAAGGCATAAAAATAAAAAAGTACCAACAATAAGATTTATAACCACCAACAAGTCGAACATAGTGTGTTTCCTTTTTGCTAGACCGAAATACCGGCATTAACTACTTTGCTCTATCATAAAAAAAGTCTTGATGGTTTGACAGCAACATAAAATAGCTACTTAAGCAGTAAGCACGCAATGCAAATGTGCAAAATGGCACAATAACTCTGTAGCTTACTTTAACAGCAAACAGGCTAGATGATATGCAAGCATCACTAGTGCATAATATACCTCCAGAGTTTTCTTAATTACATGATGATAGTTATTTAGTTCAATTTTGAGCTAAACAAACTTCCCTAATGTCATCCAAAAATTCTCAAGAGAGAATATATTTAATTTTAGTAGGCATCAGAAACATCTAGGGTCTCTAGTAATTGCAAACCAACAAAAATCACCATTCAGTATTGCATACTTTCGGTGTCCTCCTGATGCTGGAGCTGGAATGTCATGGCAACGTCCTGATGGTGGACTTCTATGGCTCATGAAGTTGGAGTTCCCTCCTCTCCAGTTATTGCTTCCTGATAAGAGTAATGAAATAATATATCATATTTAGTTGGAGTGGTATCGATCAATAAGAATGACGAAACAATTCTGGCATAGATAAAACGATACAATTGCAATTAAGCTAAACTATACATATGAAATGATATATTATAATATGGGTTTTGTGATAGTAGGGTACCACAAAAGCTAAAAGGTGAATACTATAGGACTGCGATCCATTCTGCCATGTTATATGGAATAGAATGTTGGCTTACTAAAGGGAGACATGTCCAACAGCTAAACGTAGCAGGGATGCGTATGTTATGATGAATTTGTGGCCACAATAAGAGATCATGTTCAGAATGATGATGTATGAGAGAGAGAGATGGAAGTTGCACCAGTAGAAGAGAAGCTTGTGCAACATCGCTTGAGATGGTTTGGACATATCGAATGGAGGCCTCAAGAGGCATTGGTATATAGCAGGATAGTAAGACGTCCCGATAATGTGAAGTGAGGCAGAGGAAGACCAAACTTGACATGGAAGGAGTGCATGAACGGTGGCATGAAGGATTGAAATATCGCTAAGCAGTTAGCCATAGATAGGAGAAAGTGGAAACTAGAAATACACATGCTAGAACCTTGATTTTCAATTTCACCCTTGTTTTTTATTATTGCTCTTTTCCTCTCCCCTAATTCCCATTTCCTTTTTTGTCTATCGCTTGTGTTTAGTCTTGCGGGTTTCATCTCTAGCCTACCCCAACTTGCTTGGGACTAAAAGGATTTGTTATTGTTGTTGGATTTTGTGCATATTTGCATACACATTTACCTGTATATATTCGGGCCTAGTGCATCTATAATGAATACATCGCTATTCATAACATTGTTCTACATTGTTCAAAAAAGAATGCATCGGTGGTGCATGCAGCCGTGAAAGGTGAATGAGCAAGCTAGTTCTACATTGTCTAAAAAAGAATGCATCGGTGCATGCAGCCATGAAAGCCAGTCCAGTTCAACGATGAACATGATCAATGGCAAAGCCACATGAGAGCGCCGGTGTCAGCAGACACTGACTACTCTTGGCAAAACTACAAAGGAATTACTGTCTACTATACTTACTGACCCCGTCAACTTGATCGGCTGGTTCGACCCCTGAACATGATCCCAGCTCTAGGTGTAGACATGGTTTAACTTGGCAAGACCGCAAGAGTATGCAAATTCAAGGACAAAAGGTGGCGAAAACAGCTTGCATCGTTAGCACATCATAAATCACACTACCTCTTCCTCGACCTGGATTAAAATTCCGTCCCCGCCCCCTGCCCCTAGATGAACCAAACTGCCTGTCATCCCTACCATCCCTTCCAGCATTAAACCGGCCTTTCTGATCTGATACTTTACTCCTCCCACCAGATTCAGAGGAAAAATCAGATACGCCATCTGCTTTGTGCTCGAAGTGCTTTACCTGTTGTGGATTAATTTGCAAGGCATAAATGAATCAGCACATTTTTAATCAACGGATAAAAAATCAATAGACATCGTAATAACAGAAAACAGAGGAGGTCATGACTCATGATATGGAAATTATGTACACAATTCCTAGCAGGTAACAATAACTGAAAATGATATATTTCAAGAGGATTAAGGAACCATTAGCATGTATGCACATTGCAGTCTGTGGAAGCCAAAGGAGGGAAAGGAAAATAAAGCTCAAGCACAACAGATAAGTTCACTAATGTATTGTTCAACTGAAGAAAAGGGCACTAAGAATATAGAGTTAATGCTCATAGATACAGTAAGCAGGAACAATGATGTGATCATCAGATAGATCAGTTACGTGTCTCACATTGAACATTTACTTCTCAGTCACAGTTTGGTGTGATTTATCAACTGCAAAACATGCTAGGTACCAGGTTACCCAACAATAAGATCAGAATGTTCTAATTTCAGTGTAGCCATCTTAATACTAACTGGTCCTGCTAAGATCTGTTACTATGCATAATGCTGCAAATAAGAAAACCTATGCCAAAGCAAGTGCAACAAACTATTATTATGTCTATTCCAGCAAAGACCTGTGTTGGGTCGATAATCACAAACCTAAAAGCCTAATGTTAGTACATACCCTATTGATCAGTTCCAACAAATAGCGGCAAACGATTCAATCACCTCGCCGTTGCTGCCACCACTGCTATTCCAATCCTTCAACCCAGCGACGAGCATCGGCCTCGGCGCAGGTGGTGAGCCAACGGTGTTGCTGCAGCCGTTCCCCGCAGGGTTCATCATCGGCCGGGGCGGCCGGGGACCACAAAACCCAGAGCCACCGGGCTGAAACGCGCCACCGCCGTTCCCCGCAGGGTTCATCATTGGCTGGGGCGGCCGGGGGCCACGAAACTCAGAGCCATTGGGCTGAAACGCCCCGCCGCCGTTCCCTGCAGGGTTCATCATCGGCTGGGGCGGCCGGGGGCCACCAAACTCAGAGCCACCGGGCTGAAACGCCCCGCCGCCGTTGAAACCAGCGTGCTGGCCCGGGTAGGGCGCAAACTGGTTGGGGTTCGGCGGGAACCCACCTGGGAAGAACGGCTGCTGCTGATGCTGCTGTTGGAGGGCGGCGGCGGCGAGGAAACCGAGGTTCTGGAGCTGCTGCGCCTGGCCCATGAGCTGTAGCGCGAGGAAAGGGTTGGCTGCCGCGGCGGCGGCCATGGGGTTCGGAGCCGGCGGCGGGAAGCCGGGGTGCATGGGGGCAGCGGGGAAGGGAGGCGGTCTCGGATCGCTGCCGGGCCGAGCACCGTGGGGCTGGTTGCGATTGGGACGGGGAGGGTGGTGGAACGGCCGCATCGCTGCCCCGGTAGTATTTTTCCCTTGGGAGGAGATGGACGCCCGGCGGCGACGGCGACCGTGGGTGGGGAGAGATTTTGGGTACGTAGGGTTTTAGGACTCCGCACCACGTTTGCTCAGATGGATCAGGATCGTCTACCTTCACGGAGATGCAATCGCTCAACATCAGCCGTCCATGGAATCGTGCGGCTGGGCGCACGCCGGCTGCGAAACATACTTTATATCTAGTCTTCCATTATATCAGTATGTTCATTCTGCACATTTATTCTATACTTTTAATATACTTTACTCTATGTCACTGTGAATGATCTCAGTAAGCTGTAATCACACAGCTTAGCTTCGCCGGAGAAGAAACTTAGCGCTTGACGTCAACGGGCGATCGTACGCTGGTGCAAGGGCGAGGATCGACTTTTTGCACAGTTCTACTCCTCTGCTGTTGTTTCTATTAGGTTAGTGGATTACTTTTGTTGAATGTGTTGTATAGTTGCAACAAATCCACTACAGGCGTGTTATATAGCTATTTTTCGAAGTCCAAGACGTTTTGGAGAATTTCAACGCGTTATATAGTTGCTTTTCAGAAATCATTGGATGAACCAACTTGTCTTTACTTACCATTAAGGACCAAATAAGGTGCAGGGTAATAATCCAGCCATAGGATGGACATGCCATTCCTTTCTGATAGACAACATGATTTCAGAAGAACAAGAGAACACAACACCTTAAACAAGCCGGCGAATAAAAAATTGGATGTTTGACCACCACAGCCCGCCATCCGACGGGACAGTTTTGCTTTGGGCAAGATTTTCAGGACGCCCTCCCACGTCTGGTATAATAAATGACAGCCGAGGCAATGAAATCCGAAGTATATTTCTACTCCAGGGCACATATTCCAGACACGCGTATACTTCAACGCATATTGTACACCCGAATGTCCATTTCTGAGTTTCGAACACTGCCAATGCCTTCCTCCTCTGTCCACTATCAGTAAAACTCGTTCTCGAGCACAAGTCACTCGAATGGATTTCTGGGTGTTAAAGGTCCTTGATGTATTGAGTTCCTGCAACACGGGATCGTTTAGAAACAAATGTATATTACCAACTGTAAGTGCAGGTTTCAAAAAGCTTACAACACAGGTTTCAAGAAGCTTACAACATGTGAGAGTCTTGTCCTGCCACGTAGGGTAACCCTCCTGCATTAAAAGGAGAATCAAAATAATGTTTCGACAGTGAGAGTCAGCGTTTCTGTGCTTGTGTACTTGTGCGCGGGGATTAATTTGGTGCAAAGATGTTTCTACCTTGAGGCCCAGGAGGAATATATGGCATAGTGGAATTTTGAGATATCCATGGGTCTGTTAAGCTCCCGGAATTATCTTTGGAAGCATGAGGATCTGGTAACGCCGCTTGCAGCGAGGTCAAATCAATGAACTGAAAAGAGGAACAAAAACAGGATTTGTGAATAAGGACATAGCAAAAATAGTGAGGATATTTTTGTGACATGGAGACAACTGCACTCTGCTTAGCGGGCGCACCCAGTGTTGAAAGCTCCCACACATTTGGGGTCTGGGGAACAGAATTTTTGCTTAGCAAGTAATGAACAAAAGAATGTAAACCAACTCTAGTCACAGTACTTTACATGGGCTAGTAAATAGTAATCAGAGACTACTGAAAGAAATGAACATAAGATCTATGAGACTTGGTGAAGTTAATCATAGCTAACTAGTACTGTGTGCTGTATCATGTTTCTGCACAGGAACAAACTTATGTCTTCAGCTTCAAGTGGACACAAAAAAAGCTTAAGGAGGGAGCCACAATGAAATTGGTGCCCACTTCATGCCACTGGTTGCCAAGAAACAGTCAATGTTCAGAATCAGACCTTGTTTTAGAAGGACTTTAGTAACGGATGTAACGTCAGTTTTGCTATTCTTATTTTTCTAGTTCAACTTGGGGTGTCCTAAACTGACTCAGCCCTGTTGAATTTTCTTTAATCTGTATAAGAAGGCTTCTTTCCATGTTCTATAGTCTATGTGGTCTTTTATTCCCTGATATCTATAAATATATGTTCAGAAGGGCACCCAACTATTTCAAATAAGAAAAATCTTATAAGTAGAAGGAACTATACTAGCCCATTTTATAATCAATATGACTAAACAAAGAATGCTAATAAATACCATGTCGTTAGCCTCAACATCAGATTCAAAAGCCATGTCAAATGGATTTGTTGATTTCACTGGATGGGACACCATGCTACCCTGAAATAAATTTCAAAATAACTGTTAGAAAAAACGATATTTTTTGACATTTGGGTATAAATGGTTCCAGTCATCCAATTGCTCGATGACAGGCACATAAATACAACATCGCTATTCTTGCCCTTTCACCCACAAAAATGTATAGCACAAAAATACGTAAGTAGTAGAGCAGTTGAATGCAGATTACAATAAGTTAAATAGACATACCAAGCAGCTAAATGAACGTATATGCCGAGGCAGAAAAGGGTAGTGTGTGCATTGCGGATGTCTCAGAATATGTAGTCAACTTGAGAGTATTTTAGTAAATACAACAACACCAAATAAGCAAATACTACACCAAATAGACCTCAAGGAACAAAAGAAAATGAATGCATTGTTTGTCCAACACATTACTGAATAGGTCCATACTCCCAACGAAAAATGGCAGTAATGGCAAACAAGAAAGAAAGCTAGCAAAGGAAAGAAATTTATGTCATGGACAAAACATACCAAATGAGGTTGGAAGGAAGCAGGAAATGGTGGCGCAGCAATGTCATCAGGTGAAACATTGAAGCCAGAAAACATATCCACAGGAGATGGCCTTTCAGGCGCACCCCTAGCCAAATCCTAAAGAATCAAAATATTCATTCAGTCTAACCATCTTTGAGAAATATAATTTTCCAGCGGTTTAAGAAAATTATGTACCTGTATGGTTCTGGGTCCAACGTATGGTGCACCGGATGTAACGGACTGATGAGGTGCTACTTGAGACATTCCGTTAAATGCAAACAGATTATTTGGTGTGCTCTGAGCAGATTCACCAAAGGCATTCCAAGACTATAAAACAACCAGGAAAACCTCACTAAACACAAAGCTATAACAAAACATCATCAGCTCCATATGTAAATGGTTACCTGAGAATTTTCCTTGGAGACAGGGATTTTCACTGCTTCAGCATTTAAGTTCCACTTATCCATCACAGCCGGAGAACTTTGTGACCCAGGCACATCTTGTGGTATGGTTGGCAACGTATATTGATTAATTCCTTTAGCAATACCATCAGTTGGAGGGAATGCAGTGGGCACCTGATCTTGCAAATGTGATACAGGGGTCAAAGATCCATGCTGTTGTGTGTCAAAGGAAGCCCATCCTTCATTAGCAGGTGATGGAACTGGTGAAGGAATTTGCTGAGCAGTAGATATATGTGGAAGCTGTTGATCAAAGCCAGCAAACAGATCTATTTGAGGAGCAGACGAAGGTTTCACTGGTTCCTGCAACATTGACAGACCAAAGAGGTCTTGGAGCACAGGCTGAGACGTGGTGGGTGCTTCAGCTGGAACAGATGATGGTGCCACTTCATTCTGAACCAGAACAGTATGGGTGGGTTCTTTGGCAACATCAGGCTGACTTCCTAAATCAACTGTTGTATGGGAAACTGATAAGGACTGTTCATCAAATCCAGCAAACAAGTCTATCGTTCCAGCAGCAATTACAGGCTGTTGCATTGTTGATTGATCAAATAGGTCAAGACTTGTGAAAGCCGTTGGTTGTGCTGGAACTGGCGGTTTGGTGGGCGCTGTTTGGCTACCTAAATCAAAAGGTTTCCATGATACAAAATTTTGATCTGATGTATTCTGAATGCTCATATTGGGTGGTGAGGCATGTGATTGTGTTGAATGAGACATAGAAGATCCCACAACCTGATGGTTCACAGAAGAATGCACTGTTTTTTCTGTAGGTACATAAGGCGGGTAACTGGATTCAATTGATTTATTAGACGTTGAACCACCGTCAAATGATCCAAAACTTCCAGAAGAAGTCGTCCGCTGCACGTGGAAAGAAAGTATAAGTTATATATTTTCTCTATAATCAAATCAAACTGGCATTTAATGGAAAGAGAATACATAGAAGGATAAAAAACCTGTGAATGTCGAACTCCACTGAAATCTACTTGTGAAGCAGCACTAGGATATTTCTGGGATTGAGGATTTTCTGCAGAGACATTTCTTGAATGGTGGACAGAAGGGCTGCTGTAGCCTGTATCCTGGGAGCTAGGAGAAAGCACATCATTTCTAAAATCACCAGTGCTTGAAGCCGAAAAGTCAGAAAACCTTGATCCTGAACTCTCGTTAGCAAATCGGTCTTCATGCGTCTGCTCCCGCAACCGACCTGGGCTGAATAGTAAGTTGCCGAGCTTACCATCAAAGAGTGCCCTATCTGAAGGCCTTCTAGCAAGTGTGTTCACTTGCTTACCATATCGTCTATCTTCATACTGAAAATCGTAGGGTGGGCTTTGGGAGTATGAATGATAAGAACTAGGTCTTCTCATGTCATTTTCATTGCTCTTCATACCCTATAAGAAATTTGGAGATATATAGTTAACATGTATGTATGGGGAAGGTATTCAGAATGTTCATAGGTTAGAGAAGTTGAAAGTTAATTATATGATCATATCAGTGCTCAGTAGATAAAGGGTAGTACAACAGAATTCCCTAGACAGTTCGGGTATTACCTCACTATCTGTGGCAGTCTTGTTAGAGGATCCACCAGCATACTTCTTATCCACATAAACAGCCCTTATAAATTCCCTTATCCTATCCGGATTGCTGAAGCATAGATACATAGGCATAAGATTGTATGGTTCTTCGGAGCATATAAAACAGGTGCACAAAAAAGAACCAATAATGCAACGGAACTCACGTATTAACAGGCAACCTCATTCTTTGCCAATCCCAGTCCTTTAGGTAGATGTCACGTGCTCGCTGCAGTCATTACTTCATCTTTGAGTCCTAAAAGTTGACATGGATGCTCTAGAGGAAACAAGATAGAAGATACAACAGTTGAAGGTGCATTTTCACCTGGTTACCACCCTGTTCAAGAGTTTGTACTTCTTGAGTGGTAAATTTGGCCATTGACACCGACTTCACACGGTGGGTGAACTCACGGCTGTACATCACAACATAAGAAGTTAAAATAGTAATACATAGTAAAGACAGCGGACAACAGAGTGCAGTAAAAAAATAGCCTAGCAATGCAATATAACTCAATTATTTGTTTCTACAATGATAACTGATCCCGTGTGCAAGAAAATATCCAAAAAAGTATTTCTAGAATGACAAGATGGAAAATTCTATTCAGGAGTAACATTAGCTAGAACAATGATGTGATATCCATTTCAAAACTTGATCAACATAAGAGGAAATAGGTGCTATTGCAAATAAAATCAAATATGCACCCAAATGCGCACCAAAGAGCTCTCGAAATTGTCTGGGATAGGTGTATATATTGACATCCTTAACAGAGCTAGGCCCAGTTGCTATGTGATAGCTCTTAGGTGCTGGTTTTCTAACTATGCGCCGATATATGTGCAACAAATAATACCATTTCATTGGTATTCTTAGGTAAAGTAATATTATACGCCTAGTTTGAAGCATCAAAATACCAAATCACCCATTGCAAAAAGTAAATGATGTGAATTACAGGGGAAGAAAGGCACAGAAAAGGGAGCAAGGTGCTTACTGAATTCCACTGCATGACAAGCATACGAAGGTCCAGAAATTTGTACATACATATTGTGGGCCCTAAAACAAAACAAAAGGCACTTGTGTGATTTGAAATAGCCAAGTGAATGATGTCTAATATCACTTATAAATGTTACTGAACAGAACATGGAACCAAAGGTAGGGATCTTACAAAAAAGTAATCAGTTAACGAACCAATTTTACTGCCTTACCAAATGACATCAAACAGATATAAAGTGGCGAAATTGCACTTAGGAACATGTAAAATGCTATAAGTTCAGTAATTGAGTCAACAAAGCAACAGTCATCAAATGCAAGCAGCAGCTTTATATGAAAATAAGTAAACAGTAAAGAGCTCTAAAGAACTATCTATCTACACACAATCCAGCAATGGTGTATCACAAAAGGGAAGTAGCATTCAGGAGTTTCCCCGTCCAGAGCTTCATAGAGGCAAACTTCCCTATTAACAAACGCAAACGATCAAAAGCAATAGCAACGAATTTATCACGATCAAATAGCAGCCATTATCACAAGTAACCGACAGCTGAACCTGAACACATGTACAAGCCAAAAATTCATAGCAGAGTCGCTGCGAATCGTAGCTAATCACCCAGCATTCCGTTCAACTGACTACTATACATATTACGAAGATCTGCGACACAAAACAGAACAGACGCGCAAATATGCTTAAGCAACGAAGCGGGCAGGCAGGCGACGTAGGAGGTTACCACGCTGTTGCAGTTGATGCACTTGCGGTTGGGCGGCAGCTTCATGAGGCCGCGGATGATCTTCTCGTTCCTCTCCTCCTCCCTGCGGCTCCCCATCGCCACCGGATAATGAAATCGAAGAATCCCCCGCTAGGGCAGAAAAAAAAACCGAAGGATTCACCCGAATAGCCGCCCGGAGATTTGAACGGGCGCGGTCCGAGATCGATCGGTGAGCCGTGGCTCGATTGGGGCCGCGATTCGGGCGCTGGTGGGGGGATTCGACGTCTAGGGTTTAGCGGAAGGGGGTGACTGGCGGAGGAGGAAGAGGCGGATGGAAATGGAGAATTGGAGATGGAACAAGGGAAGGGGAAGGGGAAGGCGAGGCGAGCAAAAAAAGGCTTTGGGGATTCGTGGCTGCAGGCCGACGGGTCCGGGGGTTTCTTTTAAGCATTTTTTCTATTTGGGAAAACAGTGGCGTAAACTGGATTTCATTTAATGCGAGGGAACGGGGCAACGGGCAAGTTAGACCATCCGCACCAATATAGTTTAAACCATACTCTATCTTCTAAACCATACTCTATATACTCTATACTTCCAGTATGTCATCTCACAAAAATTTTCCAGTATGCTTTACAGTATGGTTTCCAGTACGTTGGTGCGGATGGTCTTACCTGCGGCGATCCCGTAAGCATGCATGACGGTCAAATGGACCAGTTGTCTACTGCCCCCGGAATCAATCACGAGATGCTGCAACATCATACGCGCCGCGCATGTTGGGCTGTCATCATGCTGTCGTTACTTCCGCCGCGTAGCCATCTGTTCGTGTTGCTTCTTTGGAGCACACTGACCTTTTTGTTCTCTTTATATATGTATATATATATATTGTATATATATATATAATATAGTTTCAACAATCAATAACAGAAGTTGGTTTAGAGTACACCAAGTGCATGATCAGGCTCTGCATTTGTTGCGTGTCTCCAAGTGAAACACTGGCACACTGCGGCCTTTTTTTTTTGCGGATGCGTGAGCGTGACCCGGTGCGCGGTAGCAGGCAAAGCAGCGACGAAGGCAAGGCAAAAGCAGCCACCGGCCGCGGTTCCGGTGCGACCTGCAGCCGGCCTCCTTCAAGGGTCAACGCCGACGCGAGTGAAAGGCCGGCGGGCTGCTCCGTCATGGCATGGCGTTTACCCGCAGGGAAATCAAGTGTGCGTTTGGACGAGCTGAAGCACGCCCACCGTCGCGTCGCTCCTCTCCTGTCGCCTTGCTTCAGCGATCAGCGGTGGAGTCGGTAGACATGGCCGCCGCCAAGGCCGCCTTCTCGCTCCTGGTGTTGGTGCTCGTCACTGCCGTCCACGGCGCGGCTCCCGCTCTCGGCTTCCACCAGGAGCGACTTCCCCGAGGACTTCGTCTTCGGATCTGCTACCTCGGCGTATCAGGTACAGTAATAGCTTTGGAACGCGCGGGGTTGACTCCTTGTTTTACTTTGGATAAAGTATACATTTTACTCCCTTCAATTATGAAAGGTGGTTATGATAATGTCGGGTTATTAAACGGTTTAATTGTTTAACAGTTATGTAAGTTAAGGGACTAAAGTGGATTTTTTTTCCTTTTAGTTTTAAGCGTATTGACGTGAGTTCTCATGTATAGTACGAGGGTGCCGTCGCTGAGGATGGCAGGAGCCCAAGCATCTGGGACACCTTCACTCACGCAGGTTGTTTGACTCTGCAGTTTGGTAAAACCGGAGAAAGCAGAGCTGGTTATTACGTATTACCCATTCGTGGCCGTGGCTCATGTTTGCTGCACTGATTCAAGTTAAACATGCAATGCAGCCTAATGTGATGTTACTGTACATGCTTTCTTCTCTGGTAACAGGGGAAATGCCGGATAAAAGCAACGGTGACATCGCTGCCGAGGGGTACCGCAAGTACAAGGCGAGCCAGGCTCTCTGCTCGCCGGTACTCCGAATTCCTAGGGAACAATGGGTTCCGTGTGGAGGAGAACGAGATCAACGACGCAGGCTCGCACGCTCAGCAATGAGTTATCTGATCGAATACAACTTTGCTTCCTAAGTTCTGGTTTTCTTTTAGAAACGTAAAAAAAAAACTTTTACTCGTAGTTCAGAAAAAAGTATTTTTCTCAGTCATGGTGTCTGCGCCTATTTGATGTAAAATAATTACCTGGGAAAAGGGTACAGTTTTGCTCGAGTACATGCAAGAAAAAGCGAAGAATTCACTCTGGAAAATGTGCAAATCATTCTTCCATTTTTTGAAGTCACAGTTGTAATGTTTGTGTAATTGTGTTGCATCCTCGTTGACATGTCCGGACGCACACAACCTGGATGCACTAGCACCACTACCATTCATGACTCGTCAGAAGACCGTAAAGGCCTAAACTCCTTTCAACTTACTCCCTCCGTCCCCATAAACTTGTCGCTTTGTAGTTCAAAATGAACTAAAAAGCGACAAGTTTATGGGGACGGAGGTTTATGGGGACGGAGGGAGTATTATTTTTAAGGCTTGTTTGGATAAACTAGCTAGGACTAATTGTTAAATCTGATTAACAGTTAGGTGACGAAAATTTAGCTGGGGTAACTTTACTTTTTGCTTATTTGAAACGAGAGCTACTAGCAATTAATAAATACTCCCTCCGTTTCGTTTTAATTGTCGTTAAGACAAGCTTTGTTAGTTCATTTTTAGTTCATTTGGTTGTCTGAAACGACAATTATTTCAGAACGGAGGGAGTAGAAAAGTCTTCAAAAGTGTTTCCATAAAAGAATAACAGAACGAAAAACCAAACCCACCAGCAGCAGCACCATGTCCGCCGCCGCAGCGGACTGGCTGCCGTCCGCGGCCGTGACGGCGTCGGGCCGCCCGGTGCTTTCCGCCGGCGAGGTGGAGCGGAACCTCCTGCCGCTAGTCGACCTCGAGCCCGAGGAGAACCCACGCCACGCGCCCCTCCGCGGCTGTCTCCTTGCGCTCACCTCCCACCGCCTCATTTTCCTCCACGAGGCCTCCCGCTCCGCGCGCGCTCTTCCGCTCGCCTCCGTCGTCCACGCCTACCCTCCCCACCGCAGGCACGGACACAACCCCCTCCGGTCCATCTTCTTCTCCTCCTCATCGTCGTCGTCGTCGCACCACCACCGCATCCGCCTCCAGATCTCCCTGCCCCCCGCGCGATCGGAGGTCGTCGCCATCGTCGTCACCTGCAAGGCCGACGTGGATGTCTTCTTCGGGAGGCTGCTCGAGGCGATCCGCGCGAGGGCCTGGGACGTGGCCCCCGCGGCAGCTCCAGCGAGCGGCACCCCGGCGGCGGAAGGGGCCGCGCCGGCCGCGGAGGATGTCGCGATCCGGATGCCCGTTGTTGGGGTCTCGGGGATATTGCGGATGGAGCAGGAGGCGTGGGAGAGCGCCGGCCAGAACTTGCAGGATGCGTTCCAGGATCTCAACGCCCTCATGGTTCGAATCACATACATTCGCTGCAGTCGTGTGAGATTGATCACCACACTCTTATCTGGACTCAACTGTTTGATTTTTTCTCCAGAGCAAGGCTAAGGAGATGATGCAGTTAGCAGAGAAGATGAGGCTAAAGCTTCTAACAAACTCATCTACTGAATCTAATTCTGGTGATGAAGAGATGGGTTCTAAACAAGACATGCAGGATTTGCTATTGAGTGTTGGTATCGTGTCTCCCGTTACAAAAGAAACTGCTGGTGCCTTGTACCATCAACAGTTGTCACTGCAGGTTGCATGTTCATATCTTTAGTTGCTTTACTGCTTTTATAGTGGGCTATTTCACTATTTCGTGGCTTAGTTGGGATGGCTGTGATTATGTATGGATTTGAAATATCAGATGCATACTATAGCTTAACCAATGATTTGATCACCATAGGGCAAATACATAGTAGTACTCTTTCGAAAAAATTGCACTTTGAAAGAGACAGTTATTTCCTTCTCTGCCAGCCAAGAACCGACTTCAAATTTAGTAGTAATTGCTATTCATTTTCATGACCCTTCCACGCTGCTTACATATTAGACCATGGACTATATTTTTATAATTTTGTCATGAGCTCTGGCTCTATCTCTCTCAGTTAACATGTGAATATATAGAGAGGGGATGGGGTGTGTTGCTGGACTTAATCTTCCAAAGTGTCTTTATTATATATATATATTCATCAACAGACAACAGTATTCACACTAGTGCCTTAAAGGGGCAGCCCGGTGCATGTAGCTCCCGCTTGCGCACTGTCCGGGGAAGGGTCCGACCCATTTGGGTCTTTTGTACGCAGCCTTTCCCTGCATTTTTGCAAGAGGCTATTTCCAGGATTTGAACCCGTGACCTCATGGTCACAAGGCGACAGCTTACCGCTGCGCCAAGGCTCCCCTTCACACTAGTGCCTTACTAATTGTTATTTCATCTGTTCACTGTCAGCTGGCTGATTTTGTACGAATACCACTCGAGAAAGCAGGTGGAATGATAGCACTAGTTGATGTATATTGTCTCTTCAACCGGGCTAGGGGAACAGGTCTGTATTTTTGCTGCTGAATATCTTCAGGCATTCCGTTGTCACTCGTGGTCTGAAATTTAGTGTTCTGTTTCTATCTAGAGTTGATATCGCCAGAGGATCTTTTGCAAGCATGTTCACTCTGGGAAAAAGTTGATGTGTATGTATATCAGGCTTTTGATAAGTACCCAAGTCTCTAAACAAAATCCTGGATGATTGGAATGGCAAAGAGTAGTCTGAATATCTTTCCAGCTGGCTCATCACCAGCAATTAATCATTG
The DNA here is from genome assembly GCA_036927565.1 of Tuctoria greenei. Classification (NCBI taxonomy): domain Eukaryota; kingdom Viridiplantae; phylum Streptophyta; class Magnoliopsida; order Poales; family Poaceae; genus Tuctoria; species Tuctoria greenei. The sequence goes on from JAYESD010000008.1 coordinate 3,894,887, forward strand.
TTTTGATGTTTTGCTTATAGATATTGATTTGTAATGAGCAGCCCAGTCATGCTCAGGAAATTTGATAGTGGAGTGAAAGTGATCCAGACGAAGACACATAGTGATGAAGAGGTAAGTCATCTCATCATACTACAGCTGATAGGCATTGGTTCCATTTGCTCAAATGCGTACTGAATGGCACTAAACCACATACTTTAATGAATTCGTGTTGGTTCCGTTCTATTAATGGATTATGCATCACCACTGTCTCCTGCAATTGTCTACATTTGCCCATAGCAATGTTTTTGGCACCACATTGAGTTGTTTATATGTATATAACCATAGGTGTTTGCAAGAATTTCATCGCTTGCACAGAAGCAGGATGTTCTTCAGAAGGGAATTAGCCCCAGCGATGCTGCGTTCACTCTCGGAATCGCACCAGCTTTAGCAAAGGAGCACCTTCAAAATGCAGAAAATAAAGGTCTGGCTGTAGCTATTCTTTTTGCAGGCTATGTATTTCATATTTTCATTCGGCTGAAATGAAACTGAAGAACTACTTTTTTGTCCTCTCCCAGGCCTGTTGTGCAGGGATGACAGTCCAGATGGACTCCGCTTCTTTATCAATTTGTTTAAGGATATTGATCCCCAAAATATTTATTCGTAAGTACATCACTACCATCTCCCAGCATGATTTTTTTGAGAAATGTGTACTCTGTATTCACTGTGATCTTTCCAGGCAAAAATCTTATGGATTATACCATGGCTGGATATCTGTTGCAATGGCATGATAGTGACATTGGTTAGATCAGTTGAGGAATATTGGGAATTCAGCTGATATATCCAGTCATCGGTGCTACCATGGTGTATCCTTGAAAAACCGTTTTATTCGGAATTTTGTTTGAATATCCTTCCAGTGTATCATGTAAAATACCCAAAGACACAATGTAACATAACACGTTCTTTGGTTTGTCAAATGAATGAGGATTTAAATAGCATTGTACAGTTGTTTTGGGAAGTTGAATGCAGATTGGAATTACTTATGTGCAACGACTGCTAGTGGTGATTCAATCTGCAACTGCAAGTGTCAGCCTTTGGATGGTCATCTTACGGTGATTCTCTTTTTCACTTTGGGTGCCACTACATTTGTAGGGTGACTCTATCTCGGTACCAACAGAACGTGTGCGTGTTTTCTTGTGATCTGACGTACAAATTCATACATAGCACACCACTCAATTGGATATGACACGACAGCAACTTTCAATAGGTCTCTATGTATGGCAAAATATGCCAACTCTGGAGTAATAATGTTTTTTTCTAGAAAAAACAAGTCATATCATGCACAGACTGAACCGACAAACATGTACGGCAGACTATGTCAATTTGATTTACCAAACCATCTTAGAAAATACAAATACGATACTCCCTCCGTTTTAAAATAATTGTCATCGACTAGTTCATTTTTGAACTAACCAGTGACAATTATTTCGAAACAAAGGGAGTACAAGGTAATTTTTATAATACATACCCAAACAAAGAAAAATCTGGTGCTAGCTCCTCAAAAGTGGGTTTGGAGCTCTGTTCACAAGCACCCGCAATATCAGTAGTATTATGTAAGTTTTTCAGTCATCTTGTTGGGAACCCTGCCCGGAAAACTTTTAAGCCTGTGCAAATAGATGAGATGGAAACATTGTCAGTTGCTGAAATAATCTTTTTGGAATTGAAGTGGAGTTGGTGATAAGCAGATGCTTGTCTCCGGTGTCAGGTAGCACAAATAGAAGGGCTATGCTTGTCTCGGATGTTCAACTTTGTTCTATGCCAAATGAAGAGCTCAAGTCCCACACATACCCAGTAGGTACAATATGGCTTATCGTGCTCGTTATTTCAACCCGTGTCGTTCATATGATCGAAACAAGTTCTAGAGCTACTTGTATTCCACAAAAGCAAAACAACACCTCAACGTGCGCGCGCACACACGAAAAAAACATGCAGCACATTACCTTGTTGGCGATGTTGTTGGAAAAGCCAGTCAAGACCCTCGTACAACCCTTCACCAGATGTAGCACAAGTGCACTGAATGTACCTACAACCCAGGGTATAATTTTATATCAGCGTTAGCATGCATAGCAGCAAATACATGTTCAATGACTAAACTTGAAAATGGTGTGAACTGATGCAACGTTGATGATAAGCAAGTAAGCAACGACAATATTGTATAATATTCATATATTCTCACATTCTAAAATGGTTACACTGTTACAGAAACAAGTCCGCTTCAAGACACACAATGCATACATGCGAATATGTCCAGCTTAGGCACTCTTATTGATTTAATGGAGCAGCTTTGACCAAGCTTTGGGATACTGGATATTTGTATGAAAACGGAACTCCTTACCAGTGCCGCTGGCGAAGCGAATGCAGACCAAGCTTGTCAGTAATTTCAGCAGCATTCATGGCATTAGGAAGATCTTGTTTGTTTGCAAACACAAGCAGCACAGCATCACGCAGCTCATCCTATAACATGAAATAGTCTCCAATTAATTAAGAATTATGTAAAATACAGCATGTATAGAGGAGCTGTAATGCCTGAGTAAGCAGTTTAAACCTGGAAGGTGAGTAAGACGCAAAAGAATGTTGCTTAATGTATTCAGTTAGTCTCTTAATGTTTACATGCTCAACGCATAAGCTAATCAGAGAGAGCTCAAAAACTTTGTTTCTTGCAAACCACCTTACAATCTGCAATTGAAGATACAGAGGGGACATTTACAAGTATGTTACCTCAGGGTGTGTTTGGTTTGAGAGCAAAGTTGGATTGGATAGGATCATCCAGTTTTTTCTGTACTGATCATCCAAGTTAATGTTTGGTTAGATGGATTGGATGAGCCAATTTTTTGTTTGGTAGGTCGGATGAAAGGTGGATTGGATGATCCAAGTCAGTGTTTGTTTCTATGGATATAAATGACAAGCAACATATAATGATCATTTCTAAACTTGTGATGATTTTAACACCTTGATGAACATGTCTTTGTTCTGTCTAAGGAAGCTAACTCGGCCACATAAATTAAACTAAATTCTTTACAAACACCAATAATTAGCACGAGATCAAATTCTACAGGAGACAAGAAGGGCTCAATGAAAAGAAAGAGAGAGTACATAGGCACAAAGTTCTCACAATAATTTCATCAAACTTGTATTTTAGTGACCACAAGATAATCATACACAAACCCTATATTTTGCCGTTGATTTGCTTCCAACATCAAAATACGTCTCACAGTACATTTAAGTGTTGCCGACTTGCAACAAGTAAATAATACACTATGCATGATTCATGGCACAACCATGTACTATATCACATAATTTTTTTCCTAATAACCCAGATTGATAAACATCGTACAAAAAGTGATGCTTTAGCTTTGCAATCGATTATACTGCAGGTATAATTAACACGGTGCATGCTATATCAAATTGAGCTTCTAGATTGAAGCACGCCAACAAAATTTACCGCTTGCCCAGATTGAAGCACGGCGGAGTGAGGGCAGAGGCACGCATGTTGCAGTGCGTTTGGGAATGAATGAAGTGCCGCCGCTTGCCTTTGCCTCTGAAAACGAAATAGACGAACGGAGTGAAGTGTCGCGGCAGGCGTTTCCGCGAGCGGTCGCGGGCAGGGTTGTCCGGCCATTTTTTACGGATGAGTTTGTCCAGCATCTCACACGAATATTCTCCAAGTTGGATGCCTCTATCCACTATGACCGTGAAACAAACACCTGCTTGGATGGATCAATACAAGTCAATCCAAGCCAAGACAAGGAAACAAGCACACCCTCATTCAGCATTCTATGGAGCTCATCTCTAGCCTCAACAACACGCTCCCTGTCATTGCTGTCCACAACAAAAATGAGTCCCTGGGTGTTCTGAAAGTAGTGCCTCCACAGGGGCCTGATCTGTTTTGACATAAAGAATTATAAAAGGTCATTCCATAGTAAAAAATTATACAGCAGAGGATATGGATCTTGATCAAACAAAAATTATTCGCAAAGTGTTGATACTAGGGCTGTAATTCGGAGAACCTGAGATCACCTCCAACTCTCTTCAGTTCTATCAAACGAACTAGTTTTCCAATACGAGCCCTAGTTTTTTTTTCTTAAAATATTTGGGCCTTTTAACCCCAACCTTCATTGGAGGCATATGAGACCCAGGCATCAAACCCATATGGCAGAGTTCCCAACTGGAGCCTCTGACCAACCGAGCCCTTGCTCGGCCCCAAAATGAGCCATCTAAGTCATTTGTATGCAGATCTCAAGATGAACTCCTCACCTTGTCCTGACCACCGACATCCCAAACTGTGAAGCTAATATTTTTGTACTCAGCTGTTTCAACGTTGAATCCTGCAAATTTTCAGGATAAGCCGATTGTATCAATGAAGTAAAACCACGAGGTAACATACATTTCATGTTTACTGACTGCAGTAAAATCTGAAGCATACACATTTATGAGTGTAAGTGTAAGTAATAATAACAATCAGGGTTGTAAATCCCCGCCTGGACGCCTAGGCGCCCACCGGCCGCCGGGACGCCTAGGCGCCCACCGGCCGCCGGGACGCCTAGGCGAGCGCCAGGCGGGACCAGGGGAGACGCGGCAAGGAGGGGGCAAAAGGGCACAGGAGAGGGCAGCAGAGGCGTGGGGAGGGAAGGAGGCGCCGCGCCGGAGGGGGAGGGGACGACTGCGACGAATGCTGGGGCAGGGCGGCGACGGGCGCCGGCCCAGCAACAGGCGCGGCTTAGAGAAAGCTGGCGGCGGCTGGCGGTTGGGGAGTGAGGGGCGTGTAACCTAAGGCCCAATAGGCCCGATAAAACTTACGTACCATCTTAGGGTTTTTTTACAGTCCCGAGTCTACCAGTACGCGCCGCACCGCGCCCCTTTCCTTCTTCCGCGCCGCGCGCTGCCTCCCTGCCTTCATCCGCGTCGCGCGCCGCCCCTCGGCCTTCTCCTAGCGCGACGCTCCGCCTCTCCCCTCCTCCCCGCCTCCTCTGGCAACGGCGGACGGCGGAAACGACCATGGCCGGCGGGCGGAAGCAACCACGGCGGGCGGCCAGGCCAGGCGACCGGTCATGGCGTCCGGTCTCGAGCGACTGGACGCCTAGGCGACGCCTGGACAACACTGATAACAATGTTCCTGAAAAGTTCGAAATCGGTGCCATAATGTGATATCATCTAGATGGCCTCACTGTTTTGTCAGGTTACTGTTCTAACAATACTTCTTTACACGAAAATGAAAGAATGCAGAAGACTAATTCAGTAATCAGGATGAAGTTTGCTCAGCCTTTGCATGGCTCAGATAATCACGATTAAAGGCTATCAATTATGGTTGAGTCTGCACTTTGAGAATAAAAGTGATGTACGACATCTGCATCTTCACACGTATACTATATGATGCAAAGCAGAAAGATAGGGTGGATGGAGGACTCACCGATAGTGGGGATGGTGGTGACGATCTCTCCGAGCTTGAGCTTGTAGAGGATGGTGGTTTTACCGGCGGCATCGAGCCCAACCATCAGAATCCTCATCTCCTTCTTAGCGAAAAGGCGGCTGAACAGCTTCGTGAACGTGAGCCCCATCGCTCCCCCCCGCCAACAGAATCGAAGCCAAAACAAGGGTCAGCCAGACGCCAGCGGATCCGCGTAGACTCGCTTCGATCCCAACCCTTCACTCACAGTTCCCCGCGCACCTGTGCCCAGGCCATCCGAGCACGGCCTACGGAGATAGATCCCGCCAGAAATGGATTCAAGTCCGGGGTCCAAATCAGGGGCGCGGGAACGAACCGGAATCGCGGGGAAACCGAGGCGAACGAACGAACATACTCGCCCATACTAGCGTGCGGTGCGGTCCAAGCTAAAATCATGCTGCGGCAGGATATAAACGAGAATAACTCGACATCCACCGCCGGGTTCGAATCGAATCCACGGGCCAAACGACCGAGACGATCAGATCCACGGGGCGTGCGGGGGCGGAGGCGGAGTTCCGGAAAAGCGATCGTTGGCGCTTGGCCTAGAGCTAGGGTCACAGGGCACTCACCGAGACGGCGGCGAATGCCTCCGCCGCCGCCGCTGCGAGCTTCCCTGCCTCTCCCCTTCTCCTCTCTTCACACCCCGGGCGCGATCTCCAGTTCTCCACGCTCGGTGAAGCAACGCAACGCCGCGAACGCGATGCGAGGCTGCTCTGGCTGCGTTGCAGTGCGGGGTGCGGTGCGGTCCGCCCGAGGCGGGATTGATACGATACGATACAGGTAAGGTGGACGTGGACCCGGCTTTTATTTTTGTATGCCAGTTGCGGCCCAATGGTAATGGATCCCGAGGTCCGACACTGGCGTATGGGGCCCAGATTGGCGAGGGATGGGCTAGTTGCAGAGAGCGGATTCGATCTTACCCGCGCTTGCTTTATTCCGCGGGCCGAGAGCTTTGCAAGTTCGGTTCGATTTGGGCTAGCAAGACACGTATCTGCCGGCCCAGCTAGTGCATCTGCTGAGCGGTCGTGTCAGATTTATTAAAATTCGTTATCACGCTCTGTCTTCGGCATCAAATTCGGAACCCACCCGTGCTCAAAAAAGAATACGCCTACCCGTCCTGCTCAAGCATCCATGTTCTCAAATTCCCCCCTCTTCGAGGATAACAAAAAAGAACAATGAGAACCTCCCCTTTGGCGTGCCTCCGAAGCTGAGCCACTAGAGATGCAAGCGGGACCGTACGCGGCTGCCCGTCCTGCATCCCGCGTGCGCCCCTGAATATTGACGGGAGTAATGCGGCGGTCCCGCAAAAGCCGCAGCATTCGGCGGCCGTCCCTGTAAGCCGCATTCGCCCGCTTCTAGACCCGCAAGACCGCATGCAGCATCCGGCACGCAAAGTTCTCTCAAAAAGTCGTTCAGAATGTGAATTGTGAACTGACCGCAGCCAACAGTCACTAACCAACCATTCAAGTATATCGTACTGTCCATTCTAAAATTCATAAAAACACAATAAAATAAATATTGCTCCAAAAATTATGAAACTAACTTTATTAGATTCATAGTGATGAGATCTACACATTAAAATTTGTTGCATGTTATGAATAAATAATTCTGTCACTTGTACAGTTCTTAAGGTGGACTAGTACTATATAAACTAACCCATCATTGAATTTATAGGCAAGCACCAACAAGAATTAGAACAAAACTGAACATTTCATATTATTAGCAGTATGTAGTCGGTTATTTAGTCCACAACTACTCCCACTATTTCAGCTCTTTTGTATCATGTAACGTGCTCGGTAAACCAGCCGATATCCTATGATCTGTAACAAACACGATCTCTGTACCGAGCCTATTTGCAGGTCTCTGAATGAACACGATCGTCAGAGCTTGTGCTGAACTCTTTCACATATGAAGAACATTCGAGATACATCGATAGCATAATCCTCGGTGGATTCATGCAGAAGCTAGTGATAGTTCTTTGCATCAGATGCACTACCTCTCGCTCAAAGGCTAGAGTATCCTTGTGTATTCAGTAATCCTTGTGCACTGGTTGGATCTGTCGGAAGTTGACCAGTACTCCCTCCATCCCAAAATGGATGACGTTTTTAGAACTAAAATTAGTTATAAAAATGTCATCCTTTTTGAGATGGATGGAGTACATCCCTACGCAGAGTGTGACAGTGCACCATAATCAAACTCATCAGTGCATCAATATCAGGATAAGTGTATATTGAACTGAAGTACAAACAATATAAGTTTTGACACCTCAGTTTGAGATTCACTAAGAAGGGGAAGAACTGCACCAGAGGCCCTATCGCCCCAAGCCTACCATACTCAAGACCTGAAACCAAATACTCGGAAAGATTAATTTCCTGGCCAAGCAACCTGTGCTTGCTTCAAAATTGTTCATAGCCATACCCTGACCTAAAGCTGAAGAAAAATTCACATAATCAATGATTTCATACAGCACTGACGCCTTGTCTGTCTGCAAACATCAAAAGAATTTTCATGCCATATATTAGCATATAAAGAAAGAAAAATGTTTAATTAATGGTATGATAGTTTGACTGTCTTTTACGAGCTCTACAACAACAGTAAGGTGGGGTTTGGACTTAGTTCGACATTGGGGTACATTCAAAACTTCTAATAAGTAATCTGCAATCCAAACAAGACCAAAACCTGTGTTTAAGACAGAATTACACTTGAGCTGAACCAATGGAGAAACATGTAAGTACTAGATTGGACCAAAAGATCTGACATTCCAGTCCAGTATATTTCTAAAGCTGAAAACTTCATAATCTGTACTCAAAAGATGGACCTAAATCTTATAATTGGTGACTTGTTCATGCTAGATAGACTTCAAGCTACAATTTAAAACACGTATTCATATCACACAAGTAACAGGACTTGATTATTAGCTGGATGAAAAAATAAATGAGATTTTTTGCAATCTGGACAAATTGAATAAATAAAGAAACAGACTACCTTATTGGAATTCGGGACAAGATCTTGAAGATTCTTTAACCTATCCGATTTTTTTCTCTACGGGGCTGCAGCGGGTCTTGAACATTCGCACGGTTGCCGAAAGCTCGGCCCGCTCAGATCGTGCTGCTCAATGGCCACCCATCTGAACTCGAAGAACGGGCTAGGGTTACGGCGGTGCTGGGAGCTCGGTTCCGGCGGGCGGCGGCGATGCGTTGCGCGTCGAGATGCGGGAGGTTACGGCAGCGCTGGAACGGAGCTGGCCACTGGGAACGGGCTAGGGTTCGTGGTGGGTGCTGAGAACGCGTTCGATGTTGGGCGTGGGCGGTGGGAACCGGAGGAGTTGCGGCGCCGCGGTAGCCGCGGGAATGACCGCGACGACCCGCTTCGTTGATGCGGGTTGCTTTGCGGGTCTTTAGTGGGCTCACGGCGCGGGTCGGCCCAGCGGCTTTGTGGCTAGTCCGGTGCCGCTTGCACCCCTATGAGCCACCGGTTGCTGACAATTGGCGAGAGCCGAACGCAGATGCTTGAGCCGACTCGTCCGGCCTGCAGGTGGACGCGCGGGCGCTTTGAACGTACGGCCGTCTACTACCGCCGCTCCACTAACCTCGGCTGCAGGCTGCAGGCGGTCAGCAGTCGGCACCAACGCTGACGTCTGAGCAAGCAAATCACGATGAACGTCACGTCGTCACCTTTGAGTGGCCGGGAGGGAGTCTTCATTATGAACGATCGAGCCGGCCCGATCATCATCATCGCTGTGCCGTTGCCATCCACGGTGGGTTGACGTACTGCTGGCCCACGGGGCCCGGCAAACAGACATGGAAGCTGCTTCACGATTCGGTAATCCAAACAATGATGTTGCCCGTGCTGAATTCGTATCTGTTCACCGTCTAGTTTAATTAGTGCTCTCATCATTCGCTCCTATTAGGTTGGTAGTGCAGAAAAGCAGGGCCGGGTTAATATTCTTAGAATAAACCTTCCGACTGAGTAGTGCTCTTTTTTTTTTTTTTGCGAGAACCACCTGCAGGCTAGCTTGCCTGTTTGGAAGGGTGCGAGTCTTTTGAATTTAGTCCAAATCTGTATTGAATCCAGGGGATCTGTCGTCGGAAAATAAAACCTCCCCTTTTAAAACAGCACATGGTAAAGACTTGCCGTTTTGCAACAGATTTTTTTTTGTTTGGATGGTCGTTATCATTCGGTCACGGGGTCGCGGTAGCCGGTAAGGCACCACGCTTTTCTTGTGGTGTTTTTTTTCTCATTTTTGAATAATGTATTCAAACTATATTACTTTCGTGACTCTGCTGTCGCATATATTGCTGTAGATATATTGCAATCGTGATATTAGATAATTCAGAACTATTTGTGATGTTCATGATTGACTCGCTTGCCGCCTTTGCCAAGTGTAGCACTCACAAGTAATCTCTCCGTTCAAACGAACGACACAATTTTTAAGACGGGTGAGTAATTAAGTTCCAGCTAATACCACCAGTGAGCTTAAATTATTATTATTAGAATAAAACTTCTAACTCATTTTTAAACTTTCACCACACAAGTATTTTGTTATGGAAATGAATATGGTATTTTGCGTTATAGTTATTTCCATATGATTTTATCTTTTCAATAATTCATCAATTGATCAAAACGAAGAGACGATTTTTCGGTACTGGTAATTTCAGAAATGATTAAAAAAACGAGTAGTGTGGACATGGCAGCGACATGTCCTGGAGACCTCTTTTTCGTCCGTTCGGAGAACACAAAAATCTGAAAAGCATGAACCACATTCTCAAGTTTGTTGGTGGGGCCCGCACCTCAGTTCTTAATTCCCCACTACGTCAGTTACAAGCCTACAGATTAGTGCCTACTTATATTACTACAGATTAGTGCTTAGTACTTGTTACTTAACACCAAGCAGTATCCCGCTGGCCATTCCCCAGGCCCCAAATGGTTCCTTCCCCCATTGTTCCGTCACGCACTAGCAAGTAGCACCAGCCACATGGCCGCCTCCTCTTGCTCCGTTTCCACCCCCAATGGCGGGTTCTAGGCGGCGGCGCCCTCCCTGAGAAGCAAAGAGGAAAATTTTCGTCCCGCGCGCCTGACTGGGTCGCGTTGGGTGCGGTCGCACCAGCTAGCTCCCTCGACCGACTCGCGCCTGGTCCGCTCGAAGCTGCCCCGGGCCGGCGCCAGCAGCCAGGCAACTGCTTGTCGCCGGCGGTGAACTGAGAGGGGCTATTTTTCTTATCGACGCCGGCGCCGGCGAGGGCGGGACGAATCTCTCAGGCAAGCAAGCGCATCTTCACTCCTTTCAATCCCTAGACGGATTCGTATTAATCTTGCCCTCTTTTCATTTTCACCTGTGTCGGGCTCATTGGCAGCTGCCTCACGACTCCTCCTGTATTATGGATCTGCAGGTTGTGATCTGGCAATCTGTTGGTGTTAAATTTCTCGTCCCTGGACTAGGTGAAAGTGAAACGAAGAACTACCGGTTAGCGTTGTTCCTGAATTTTTTTTTGGTCCATGGGGAGTTCGACAATGGCATCGCAGGGTGGGGGAGGAGGTGGAGGCGGGGGCGGCAGTGGTGGTTCTGCAGCGCAACGCGAGCAGATACAGAGCTTGGCGCGACAAGGGTCTTTGTATAACCTTACCCTTGACGAGGTGCAGAGCCATCTGGGAGAACCCGTGCATAGCATGAACCTTGATGAGCTGCTCAAGTCTGTCTTTCCTGATGGCCTGGACCCTGATGGCGCCACTACTAGTCATCATGAGCAGACTTCAGGCCTCTTGCGACAGGCGAGCATCACGATGCCGCCTGAGCTCAGCAAGAAGACTGTGGATGAGGTGTGGAAGGGCATCCAGGATGACCCAAAGAGAGATGCTGAGGAGGGTGGTCGGCGAAGGCGGGAGAGGCAGCCAACACTAGGGGAGATGACGCTCGAAGATTTCTTGGTCAAAGCTGGTGTCGTCACTGAAGGATATTTGAAGGACTTGAATGATGTTAGCAATGTGGATCAGATTGGGATTGCCGGCACTGCAGGTTTGACACGGGGGGCTCAGTGGTTAGATCAGTATCAACAGCAGTTTACAGTTATTGACCCCCATCAGCACGGTCAACAGAACATTCCTAGTGCTTATATGCCTAGTCGGTTAGCCCTTCAACCACTGAATGGCGGGCCAGGTGCTATTCTGGAACCGGCCTACTCTGATGGCAATATTAGTTCACCAATGATGGGTGCCCTTTCTGATTCTCCGACACCTAGTAGGAAGCGCGGTGTGACTGGAGATGTAGCAGACAAGCTGATGGAGAGAAGGCAGAAGAGAATGATCAAGAATAGGGAGTCAGCTGCTCGTTCAAGGGCTAGGAAGCAGGTTGCGATATATGTTTGCTGTATTTTTGTGTTTTTATATTCTTTCGCTCAACAATTCTCTATGTATACACTAGTATTGATGCTAGTTTCATAAAGTAGTTTTTCTTGTGACCTGACAGTAGAAAATGTTGCAACATGATGAATTTCTATTCTTCTTTAGCTTATGTTGCTTATATTGTATTTGCAACAGGCATATACTAATGAACTCGAAAACAAGGTGTCTCGTCTAGAAGAAGAGAACGAGAGGCTAAAAAGACAAAAGGTATTTTATCTTTCCCTTACATTTGTATCCGAATGTCATTCCCATTTTTCTAGTAAGGGTCATTTTTATCTGCCACACTTGTTTGGTGCATATACCAGTCAGTTTTCTGCCTTTTATCACCACTCTCTACTTAAGAATAGGAGTCAAATTATCTGACAAATGATAGGAAACAGATTTGAATACTCTTGCTTCCAGCAGCATCGAGCATGTAGTTCATACTGCTAAGCTACATTCCAGACATGTATTTATTAAACATCACTAAATCTTATAGATTAGGATTTCCATTGTTCTATAGTTGCTGCATTTTGCTTCCACTTTGGAAGGTAACCATATTTGGGTAGGTATAACCTGATGTATTGCAAGTAATTCACCCAATTGTTTGGTCTAATTATGTGTTGTGTCCCAAATATTTATTGGAGTTGGTGAAGAACCTTGGAAAAGTCTATTCTTAATTTCTTATTCATGATTGTAGGGGAGGCAAAATTTTCTACTGAACATGAAGTGTTACCCTGGTTTTATTTTAGTTATCTTCCATATGGCACTTAAATTATGTCATGGTATGGTGAATTGTGTGATTAAAAGTAGAGTTAAATGCTTTGTTTAAAAATTTTTAGTTAATGTTTTGTTTGAAATAATGATTTGTTCATAGTCTTCTAACTATTCAATCCTGACAACATTAGATGGCCTTTTGTTACAATACAAAACAAATTATCTTATGTATGGATAATAAGTTATCAAGGATTGACCTGATAGAAGTTAGTTAAGTTGTATACTTGCGATACATTTTTTTTTTGGCCAACCCCCCCCCCCCCCCCCCCACACACACACACACTGGTGCAAATGTTTATTTCAGCCCCCGAGATTATTTAGCTACCTGCAGATAATTGTTGTGCTGATTTATTGCTTGTTTTGTTCAATTTAATACAGCTTCCACTGTATGTTCTCATATCTTGTACTTGATGAAATTGTTCTTTCATTTTTGGACAATCTCCTTGCATATCATTGACTTATATACCCTTTTTTTGGTTATCTTCAGGAGTTGGAGAAATTTATTTTCTCTGCACCTCTCCCTGAACCCAAGTATCAACTCAGGAGAACAGGCTCGGCGGCTTTCTGATTATGTGCAGAATATGTTGTTTTGTAGATTTTAAGTGCCGTGGCTTGTAACTTTTGCCTCTTTGGTTTAGAATCTTTTGCAAGCTTGGGAGTTTTTGGCAGATCCTAGCTCGATGATTTGCGCTCTCTCTCTCTAGATTAGCAGCAGGAGCATAGTGTATGCTGTGTGCTCATCGCTGTCATAGGATGCCTTGCTACTTATGTAAATCCGCAGGACACATCTAAGTTCTCGTAGGTTTCTTTAGATATTGACTTACCCTGCTCATCGACGTGTGATGTTCTGTGCTTGGGGAACTTGATCTCTGCCAGATGGATACATATAAGTATGAGCAGTATGGAACTTTAGTTTCTTGACTTAGCTAAATCACCTGCTGGATCCTCGTTACCACATATCTGAAACGTTATCCTCAATTCCATCTGCCGGATTCTTTGTTTTAACTGAGGTTGGATGGTTGGTTTCCGTTGATGTGTGGTTTTATTGGAAGTGGTTACATTGCAAGGACAACAGCTTTTGGTCTGGAGATGTCAATCTGACAAGTACTCCCTCCAGTCTCAATTAAACGTCGTTAGGACACATTTTCATAGTTTATTTTAGTTCAGTTTTCTTGTCTGAAACGACAATTAAAAGGGACCAGAGAGAGTATTCCCTCCGTTTCGTAAAGATTGTCGTTTCAGACAAAGAAATAAACTAAGAATGAACTAGTTGTACATGTCTGGACGACAACTATTTTGTACCGGAGGGAGTATTTAGGAAACGGGGGGTGGGGGGTATATCTCAATTCCCTCAGTGGTTTCGTGCTGTCTTGAACAACAAACATGCTGGCTGGTGGTCAGTATGAGTCGGACGGTGTTTTTGTGTGTCCTCAATGTTTCAAAAACTTAAGCTGGTGAGAGATGATAGGTAATTCACTTGTATTTCAACACTCTCCTCACGTGCAGACTTTTCTGGCTCTGCAAACGTGGAATAGAAGTCGGTTGTAATTTTATTTTTATTTTTTTAATAAATTGTGTTTGTCAGAATTCAAACTCGAGACCTCTGACTCTGATACCATGTTAAACTACTATGCGCTGACCAGTTGCCCTCAAAAGTTTAAGCTTATGGGAAGTGATAGACAATTCACTTGTATTTCAACACTCAAATCTTTTCACAAGAGCTGTAAAGACAGTTTGTCAGGCATACTCAACTTGCAGGGTGCACGCTACTGCATTGCATTCCGAAGCCTCTTGTTTTTACAATAATTTTGTTTATTTTATTAGCCAAATTGGTTTAATCATGAAATTTGGCGAGTGGTTAGTACTCTGAAGGAGAAGATTAAAAAAAAGACGTTGATGTGCTTTTCACCACCACGAAATGTGAAGTTTCTTCAGCTCAAGATTCAACAAATGCTCGTTTAATGAATGGATAAAATATCGATATACTCTTATTCGTAATTATGATCGGCTGATCAGTTGTGACAATCACACATGGCAGAACAGCGTATGTCGCTTGAACTGAGACGAGTACGCTTAGATTCGCAGAAAGCGTAAAGCCGTAGTTAGTGGAAGGTTGAAAGAGTTCCATTGCTCGAAGGTGGAGCAGCGAGGCGAGGGTGGGATGAGCCGGAGCCGCGGTGCCGGCGCTCAACCTCCTCCGCCGACGACGAGCAGTAGCGGCGGACGGCTCGCAGTCCTCGCGTCTCATTTGTCCTCCTCTTCGCTCGGCAGCCCAGCCACCATGGCCGGCGAGAAGGAAGCCGCCCTCGCCGCGGATCCCATCGACGGCCCCACCATGTCAGCCTCTCTCTCTCTCTGCTCCCGTCCGATTCTGTTGCCGTGGTGTTTGGAATTACACTTGGGAGCGAAACAGCCTGTACTGAATCCTAGCACGAGCGAGGGTTCGTGCAGCTAGGAACAAGTATTGTTTTCTGCTACATGAAATCAGTTTTAATGCCACAGATTTAGTAGGAGACTTCGATGTGTTGAGATTAACCATTTTAATTAGATTTTTGCTGAATTAGATGAATCGAGGGAGATATCTGCGAAATCGCAGTGTGCCAGTGTGCAGGTTCCTGGTTCATGGGTACGCAAATTGCAACTACCTCATGTTGGAGCATAATTGCACAACACCCATCAGCATGAGCTCATTTGTCGTAAGAAACCTGCTTAAGGGTTAGACAGGGTTACTGTTAGATTGCCTTACATCTTATTGGAAGAAAGAAAAACAAGTTATGACATGTATTGTTGGTCTGGCAACTTTTGGTTTTCATCGGGATGTACTGAACCTACAGCCAGAGAAATTTGCTGAAATCTTGCTCAAATAACATATGTATAGTACTCCTGGTCAACTAACCAGGTTACTGGTGATTTGCAAGATGGAAGTGAATATGAGAACAAGCAACAGGAATGAATGCTGTGTGTTCATAGTTTACATAGTATCACACTTGCTGCCAGGATCTGCCCAATAGCCAGCATTTGCTGAATTTTTATATCAATCTTTCTATTTGTTTCCCAAATATAAGTTGGCTGTGATTTTCTGGTTATGCCTTTGACTACTGTTCCACTCCACCTGCAGATTTGACTACTGTTCTACTCTTTCTATTTTTTTGCAGTTTTGACAAAATTATCAGGAAGGAGATCCCATCTCAGGTGGTTTATGAGGACCAGAAGGTATATATTTGTGGTATTTTTTTTGGAAAACCTATATATTTGTGGTATTGGGTTAAAGTTCTTAATCAGCTAAAGCTATGCAGTTTACCTATTGCCGGTTTTAATATGTGCCTCCATCAGCCTTGGTGCCATGTCAGCATGGCGGGTGCTCGTCCTTGACATGCTATTGACAAAAACTGAGAGCTACTTATCCTCAGACGTTCGTCCTTGACATGATGGGTTAGAAACCTAGTGAAACTTTCCATCCCTGCGAGCCAGCTAACTTTCAGAGTAAAGCGCATTCCGCATTCCCATATATCTAATAATCACTGCGAAATGTTAAGGCTTTCTCCCATTTTCTGTATCACCCCAAAAAGCTGCAGCACTAGCAGTTCTAAGAGCGACATGTTTATCACCACTATCCACCACTAATCTATAGTACATGAGTTGAACTTCATGATTGCTTTTTAAATGTTCAATTGCTTTACTGAAGGTCCTTGCATTCAGAGACATATCACCCCAAGCTCCCACACATATTATAATCATACCCAAGGTTACAGATGGGTTATCAAGGCTGTCAAAGGTACTTACATTTATGTCATATTGTCCCATCACGATGGCTTTTATTGTGCCCATTTTGATATTGTGAACTCTGTTCTAAGATATTCAATTAAAGCTACTATGTGCCCTGTACACTAATGACTGACCTGGTGGAGCAAGGGTGGCATGAAAATAATATCAGTTTACCTGATGCCTTGGATGATGATTATTTTTTAAAATTTTATTTAGGATGGTATACTAGAGATATGCAGAATTGCAGGATGTTGCTGATGTTTTGTAACCAGCGGTTGAAAAAAAAATCTGTGATGAGCCTAGAAATGCATTTGAAGGTTCCTGTATGATCTGTCGTGTTCTATATTTTTATTTGCTGTTTTAGGTATGAGAATAGTTTCTTTTTTCCATAGACTTCTATTGCACTCACTTCTCTAGATGCTCAACTGCTTATTGAAATGAGTAATTTGTTGTTGGGCTGCACTAATTTTGTGAAACTTGAAACAAACACCAAAGGGTACGTCAGGTGCACTTGTATTCGTAGGTGGCAGCTCGTCCAGTATGTTCGTATTTGAATGATATGCTTGCCATCATCCTCAGTAAACTGAGCAAAACCTTATCTTCTGCAGAAATGTGATTACACGTGTGGATCTTAAGCACACCAAATTCTTGGCAACCTCTGAAATTAACCTCCCCCGCACCAGTTATGCTTTAGTGTGAACAAATATGCTAGTCAGTTGTAGTTGGTAGATGGGCTTCAAGCCTTCAAGAGCTTACTTCCAAGCACCCTGTACCTTACAAAACCATTTGAATATGAAGGACAAAATGATGTGACAGCGTCTGTAATATACAGGGAGTTATTTGAGTTTATTTCAGGGATATGCATGGCTGTTGGCAACTCTAATTAACTGCAAATAGTAATGGAAAAATAAAGAACGCTAACTGTAACGCCTGCATGTGTTTGTTCCCAGGCAGAAGAAAGGCACATCGAAGTTTTGGGAAGCCTTCTATATGCTGCGAAGATTGTAGCAAAGCAGGAAGGGCTTGACGATGGCTTCAGGATTGTCATCAACGATGGGCCCAAAGGATGTGAGCAACGTGGAGTGAACATGATTAAATCTATCTTCTTTTGGGGGGTAATTTCACAGATTTCTCTGTCTTCTGCCTTGCAGGCCAATCTGTATACTACCTCCATGTTCATGTTCTTGGGGGACGGCAGATGAACTGGCCACCTGGGTGAGTTGGGGTTGCAGTTTCCACGAGAGGAATCCACTTGTACAATTCGCTTGCAGCTGTGTTTTGGAGTCCTATGCCCTTGGCTTCTGCAGCTAATAAGGGCTGTCTGCTTTATGTTGTATGCATACTCCTCCGCAAAAGGACTACTCATTTGCAATTTTGTCACTGTTGTGAAGGTGGGAAATATTTTGTTTCTCATTTTCTCGTCCAAGGAAAATGATAGAACTGGTTAAAAACGGGGCCGGCTCTGGGCCCTGGGACATGTCCGTTTGTTCTCTCACTGCATTCGTGTCACTGGAAACATATTTCTTGCTCAATCATTATTTTCTAATCATTCGATCGGTCTTCGAGCCTCAGTTCGGGAAGACCGTCCTGACAAACTGAGATCCAACATTTTCGAAACGGAAAGTCTCCCGAGCGACGAGTGCGCGGCCTGGCACTTGGGCCGGCTCATATAACCACCTTATCTGGTTGCTAGTGCGTAGGCGTGGAGATCGTGGGGCGATGGGATCATGGGACGCGGAGGCGGCGGGCAGGGCGAGCGGTCCGGCGCGCGACGAGATCGTCGTCGGCCGCCGAAAGTGAAGCAGGGCAGGGGTTAGGGTTTATGGGTTTGGGTAATGAGAGTATCAACATTTTGGACTCCTGCAACGGCCTCCTCCTCTGCCGTTCCTCCAAGGTCACTTCTCTCAATGCATTCCGTCCGCTACATGGTTTGCAACCCGGCCACCAAGAGCTACCATGTCTTTGAGTTTGTAGAGAATGAAGAAGGTCCCTACGTGGTTAGGTTGGAGATTTATTCCTCTCAGACTGGAGCTTGGAAGTACAACGAAAATGAGTGGAGCTGTGATGGTGGCATATCTCAAGACGGGGCAAGTGTTTTTTTCAATGGGTCTTTTGTACGCAACCTTTCTCTATTGGAAGTACAATGAAAATGAGTGGAGCTATGATGGTGGCATATCTCAAGACGGGGCAAGTGTTTTTTTCAATGGGTCTTTTGTACGCAACCTTTCTCTACATTTCTGTAAGAGACTATTTCCAGACCTTGAATCCGTGACCTCATGGTCACAAGGCAGCAGCTTTACCGCTGCGTCAAGACTCCCCTTCGTTTTAGAGAACATTGCTACAAATAAATGGACACTAAAGCATCACGTGAGCTCTCAACATCTGATGGAAAAGATAACGAACTACTTCTATGTTGTTGCAATTCATCCATAGTGCAATATGATTCTCTATGTTTCTGGTTGGGACAACTCACTCCGGCCTAATCCAATAAAAAAAACTTGCTCCTATCTCAAAGGTCAAAACTGAAAATCATGATTCGACCCCTTTCTTCTATAAAACTTAAGAGATGACTCTTCCTTTCAATCTGGAGCTTTTGATAGGGAATGGACCACGATGTCGAGGGATTTGGGCTGCCAAACAAGCCCTAATTATATATGTTAATGGCGGGAATACTAATTTTCAGTCGTCTGAAATTAATATTTTTCCATTAAGTCATCGGATCTATTTCAAATTTGTGTGTTTGCTGTCAGCTGCTCCTATCTCAAAGGTCAAAACTGACAATCATGGTCCGAATCCTTTCTTCTATAAAATTGAAGAGATGACTCTTCCTTTCAACCCGAGGCTTTTTGGTAGGGGCATGAAATTGTGGTGAATATGATCGTGCAACTTAACAGGTTGTTTGACTTTATTTGCATAATGATCTAGTCCACGACAGCCTCTTCCTTCAGCATATCGCCCTGCATAAATAAGACGAATAATTATGTCTACAAGTATAGTAACATCTGCATCAAAGTAAAATTAAGTAAGCTCATAACTTACAACTCGCCATCGTATAAAGCAAACAGATCATCATAGTAGGAAAATGACTTATCTCGCTATTGAAGAATGTCTTCTTTGTTTTTACGTGTCTTAAGTGACTCCCAAACTATATCGGGTGTTGTTACCATATTTCTATCAGAATCCCAACCAAAACCACTTTTTGCAGACAAATCTTTCACACCTCGAGACTCCTTTTTAATATCTTGCTCTTTTTGTTTTACTTGAGCCATAGTAAACAATGTCGAAAATTTCTTATTGAACTGGGTTGTAATACTCCTTCATGCCTCCTTGCTCCATACATTATTTGTTCGGAATCTGGGCACATCATGCTCTTTTAATAACCCAATAAGATTAACAATCCTTTGATGATTCCAGTTAACTCTTGTAGCATTCTTTTTCATGCCTATTCAAAAATACGATTTTAGTTTCAGAATAATATAAAGTGGATGTTTTGTATTGATAAAAAAATGTGTCAAGTATTTTCTTTCACCACCTATTACTACAGCAATGTGGACTCAAAACATTGAATTTTTTTCACATGTCCAAGATACAGATCTACCAGACTTAGGACTACAAGATGCTGATGCATTGGACATATCATGTAATGAAAAGATGCATCTAAAAGAGAAATAATATAGATTTCGAATCCAACATGTTACCTTTTTCTTGGGAAATCTCTTCCTCCCCTCCAGATTGGCCACCAAAATCCAACTTTGATGGAAGGGGAAAAGGGAGGGGACGAAGGGGAGACGGGGGAGAGGTGTGATTTCGTTGAGTAGATGTGCTTTCTGACCTCTGATTCGCCATCTTCAGTTGATTAGCCTCAATTTTTTCTTCAAGCATCTGCCATGGCGGAGGAACAAGAAAAGGAAAGGGTTGTGGGAGTGAGGCAGAGATCTTTCCTTGGTTTAGGCCCAGTTTGGATTGAAGGATTGTAAAATAGAGGAATAGGAAAAACCGTAGAAATGAACAAAACATAGGAATTGAGAAAGTGTTTAAACCGTAGGAATTTAAAATGCTGGAATGGGTGAATTGATATGTTTGGAATGCAGGAATATAAACACAGGAACAAAAAAAATTACATTTAATTAAAAAATTAATATCAATATAAAATCATTATTTAAGGCACCTAAAGCAATTTAATAATATTTTACTTCTTTAATTTTTCACTTCCTATAAAATGTGCTTAATTAACGCAATGTATTAGTGAAGAGTGGGAGGGAGAGCAAAAAAAGATTATTTTCTTTAGGCCTTTTCTCTTCTCAGCTCATGCCAAAAGCACCACGATGCACTAGCACTTTCAGCTGCCTGTTCCTCTCATGATTTTTTTTCCTATTTGATTTAAACTTCTGTGGTGTTTTTTCTTTGTTTCTCTGTAATCTGGAGAAGAAGTTCCTGGCTTTTAGCACAAATAGAGAAGCTTGATTAGCTACAACATGCTTTCCCTGAGTTCCAACCTCATTTTTTGGTTCCTTCATTTTGTGGAGGAAAAATTCCCTTCCAGAGGAATGAGATGCATCGTTTTCTCTGGCCAAGCACCACATGAGATCAGCAATCCATAGGAACTCAATCCTTCAAAATTCTCTTGAAAATACTCTATTCCAAACAGGGCCTAAATGATATATTTCCTATAAAATGTATAAGATTGGATGGCTTTCCATAGGAAAGGATTCTTGATTTCCTCCATTCCAAACGTTGCACAGCCTTTCCTTTCTAGAGGAATCGGTTCCTACGAAATTCTTATGAAAATACTGCATACCAAATGAGGCCTTACTCAATTTACGTATTTTACTCATTCTTAAGTTTTTTCTTATTCTTCTATTTTTAAAGGAAAAAGTCTATGTAACCTTCCAAACTATGACCTTGAGACTACTTAACCCCCAAAAATTCAAAATCGGGTATTTAACACTCTAACCTATGCAAAACCATTTAATTAACCTCTTACGATAGTTTTAAAAGGTGATTTTGCCACATCAGCATATGACGTGGCATGTCTGTACAGTGTGATCCGCATGTCAGTGTGACAAGTGAGAGGGAGGAAGAGGGCAAGCAAGCAATTCCTGGGGAACAGAACAGGCCATTTAACTATGCCTGCCCTGCTTCGAATCGAATAGTTGTGTTCCGTTACTGAAAATCAAATAGAACTTGGACCCACAAGTTTTTGGCTGAAGCGCAAGTGCAAGCTCTGCGATTCGACGAAGCAGACAAGATGTGCCGCAAAGTGCTCGACATCCATCGAGAGCAGTACAACGGTCCAGTAGCATCGCTCGAGGAGGGCTCAGACCGCCGCCTAATGGCCCTCATCCTTAACGCCAAGGGTGACCATGATGGCGCCCTCGAGCACCTCGTACTGGCCTCCATTACCATGGTTGTTACCTCCCAACTGGGTATTTCAACTTTGTTAGTGTATTAATTGGCGGCAGAGTGGAGGACGCCATTGAGATTCTGGAACGGGTGGTGAAGGTGAGGGAAGAGAAGCTGGGCACTGCAAAACAACCTGATGTTTAGAGGACGAGAAGAAGCGACGGGCAGGATGACACTGTAAATCATTGACATGCGGGTCCTACTATACAGACATACCACGTCATATGCTGATGTGGTAAAACCACCTTTCAAAACCATCATAGGAGATTAATTAAATGATTTTGCATAGGTTAAGGTGTTAAATACCCGGTTTTAGAGTTTGTAGGGTTAGTAGTCTCTAGGTCATTATTTGGAGGGTTATGTAGACTTTTTCCTTTTTAAAATCACAGACTAAATATTGTCGTCGGCTCGAGGTGCATATTGGTTGCACCTATTTCGAAATCTTTTCACGCGTTTCGTTTCCTAGGAAAACGCGCATATAACTGTAGCAATATAAGACTTCCAGATTTTCCGAAAAAAAAAGGCGAGAAATTGGGAAGAGAAATCCCAATCGCCATGGCAACCCGTGCGCCGCCGCAGTCATCGACCGGATCCGTGACGGTCACGGTCGATTCATCCCCCTCGTCGTCCTCCGCGCCGCCACCGGCGGCCGCGCTGGGGCCGCCGGAGGCAGTGGTGCTGCGTCTGAAGCGGCGGGCGAAGAAGAAGGTGACGTGGAAGGAGGGGACGGTCGACAACGAGTGCCTCGGCCGGAAGAGCTCCAAGAAGTGCTGCATCTTCCACAAGGAGGTCCCCTTCGACGAGGACTGCAGCGACGACGAGGCCCCCGACAGAGGGGGTGGACGCGGGCGCCGGTGTCCGCAGGGCGACGCCGGCGAGGGCACCAGTGGTGGCGCCGAGGGATGCTCGTCGTCCGCCAACGGCCACAGCCATCATCATCATTGATCTCCGTCCGGGAACCGGTGCGGATTGGGGCCTCGTGGTCTCGTTAGGTATTGCGCGAAATCGCTGGTTGCTGTCAATCTGATATTATATATTTTGCCATCTGGCGCGATTTGATTAGTGGAAATGTGAAATCCGTATCCAATTTTGGAGCGAAACATTTCCTTGTGGTCATTTTCCGTATTGTTGGTGTTTGGGGGTTAATCAGGGCAATAATGTTGTAAATAAGATGTTACTACTAGTCTTGTCCATTTTGCTATTTCTATGGTTAAGCAAACACTTTTTTTTTGTACACAATGATCAAACGAGCATAATTAGTATTGGATTTCCATGCTTTCACTAACACGAGATCTCATAACATGGAAAGGGGCAGATCATAGCTCCGCACATATGTTAGCTTTCAGACGTTTTACTGGACTACATGTTACTGTACTGATTTTGTTCTCTTCGGTTGGTGTTAATTGGCAGGTTTCATGGGCCTCTTCATATCTGAAGTTATTGGTTATCCTACCATGGGAAACTTTGGAGTTGTAGGTTAAAAAGTTGCTGCTTTGTTTTGTACTTGGTCGCTGATGCTAAGCTAGCTTTACCTTATATTGAAACTTGCAAACAAGAACTGTTGTATGAGGTATGCTAGGTTGCAAATTCAAAGAATTTGTATTGTTTCGTGCATCCAAATGATCTATGTTCATATATATAAAGTTGTCTTAATTTGACCAATGTGAATTGTTTGAATCTTAGTAAAAGTCACGTGTCTGTTCTTGGTGATTCATTAGTCATATATAATCCGTGTTGGATGTAATGTATTCCACCGCTTATAGGAGTATGTTGTTTGTTCATGCTGGAATGATGGTTCTTATGTCCGTTGTGTTTCCCACCTTTCACTCAAACCCAATCATAGTTTGTGCTGAACAACATAACACATGATGATGCTAATTAACATAATTATGGTTGCTAATTTATAATTCGTTGCTGACCCCCTATGGGTGATATATCATGGTCCGCCCATTATGTCAGTGAACAAATGCAGAAAATGACAACAAATTTGTGCAAACTAATACCCCCTCCATTCCAAATTTCTTGTCAGCCTCTAGTTCATTTTTGAACTAGAGAGTGACAAGTAATTTGGGATGGAGGGTCTAATAAGAATTTTGATGTTATAAATCTGTTGATTGTGACCTTTTGTCATCAACTCAAAACATGATCTCATGAGGAAGAAACTATTCTCAAATAGATGCTATATACATGTGAATCCAGTTTATGTTATTGCCAACAGAAATTTCTAAATTAGATTTGTGTTATTAGCAGCAGAAATTTCAAAATTAGATTTCAAATTTCTTTGAAGGGTAGTTGATTTTGTGATCAACAAAAGGCTGTGAAGATAAGGTATTGTTTTGGGCCAATGAATCACGGTGCATGAGATCGGTTGAATATACTCACTTCGTTCTTATGAACTTGTCACTTTCTAGTTCAAAAATGAACTACAAAGCGATAAGTTTATGGGGACGGAGGGAGTACCTGTCAAGGTAACTCCAGTAATGGTAGAGGCGCACCACAGGTGAAGTTAGGGATGCGGCCAATTTATACTCAGCAAGTCGTAATATCGCTGGGAAGAAATTTTTCAATGCGGTGTGAATACTCTTGGAGTGACAAGACTGAATCATTTTTGTTCCCAATACATAGCTTTATCTTTGCCTCAGTCCATACCTAAATCTTATGAGGTATGAGCACTGCAACCCTTGTTAAGGGTTGTAGTTTAAAAGAGCAATCTTTCACGCGAGGTGCTTACATGCCCCGTTTACCGTCATTAGCTTTTCTGCCTTGTTTTTTCTAGATCCGTTTTTTTTTTTTTTGGGGATTGGTTGCTCTTGCTCAGCTGTAGTTCCGTGGTATCAAGGACGCGGATTTTACTAGTGGATCTCGGGAATTATGAAATCCTACACGCATCCTGTAGACATCATTTTTAAAACACTGGACTCATCTGCATCAGGATCTGCTCACTTATGATAAATCTGGGTCCATAATCACTGAACTGTAACAAACATATCACTACAGATATGTTTGTCAAGGAACTTTCATATTCAGACCAAGAGGTGCTCATTCAATGCTATACACCATATTGTGAAGTGACAAAAGTAGAACAAGAAACAAAATGAAATGAACTCATCAACTCTCTAGCGCTCTGATTCTGTCAAAGCAGCTCTGTGCGGACTGAATTATCTCTGCCGAAATGCGGTCACCAGAAGCCAACTTGTATTGTTCGAATTTTGCTTCGTCACACTCCAATGCAGCTTTCTTGCACGCCCTGATGGTTCCTGAACATATGAACGAGATGATGAGCCCAAAAGTGGCAGTTTGGCTTTTAATAAACTAGATGGCTCTTAAAAAAGCAGCAAAGTTCCCCTACGATAGGGCACAGTGCTTCAATATATCTTCTAAAACTGACCATCTAAATTTCACATGTGGAAACAATAGCATGCCTGAGTTTTGTTAGGGAAAACACGGGCTTGAATATATTAGTTCGCAATAAGAATTGTTGCTTTCACAAGCTTCATTATCTATATGTATAGGTAGCTTGATACTGACAACACATAGCAATATCAAATACTTTCTTAATCCATTCTACCTAATTACCCTCAGGTACTCAGAAAAAAAGGGGTAACACAAAAGAACTTAACTGATATATAGCAACTAAACTGCTTTGGTACCATCATCCACAGGGAGCGACTCACTCACCACTCACATCCAGCAGGTTGAATGATACAGGAATTTTCCCGATGCTCCTCACCATCGTAATAGCAGCCCATACTTTCTGGTGGTCTTCTCGTGACACTCGGATTATGCAAATTTTTGTCAATGGATTAACATACTTCACTGAAAATTAGCAGAGCCTGTAAGTGCTAAATCGAGCCAGCTGCAATGCACTTTAGTTCAAGAGGTTTCAGGAGGAACTGGTACCTTGCAATGATCCGAGGGATGCAGCAAGGCTACACGTGCCAAAGTTGAGCTGAATGCTGTCTCTAATCACTTTTATTATATTGGATTGGGTCAATATGACAGGGTCACATTCCCCTCTGCCTGCATGGATAAAAACCTCCATCACCATGTACCTGTTCTTGAAGTGAACCATGCTGGCCTGATGCTTCCTGTCTGAAGAGCTCCTACTCCAATCAAAATTCAAACAAATTAGAAACCCACTTCAAACAAGAAAATAAAGAAACATTCATTATGCCAGTCACATTGGCTGAGACAATAAATGATCAGGGCATAACAATACATACGACAGTATGAAAACAGAAGTAGAAGGCCTGTTGCAGGTAGCAAAATTTCTATGAAAATAATGTAAACAGAAGCAAAAATTCACTGATCCGACTTGATCGACTCAATCAGAATTTCAAATCCTCTGATCTCTCAGCTAATATATTCAGACAGAGGAGTAGGGAGTGCCAGATCCTGTGGTGTGCTGCTACTTACAGGGACTAGCAAGCTATTGAGGCACTGCAGGTGCTTTCAAGCCTTCCAGAGGCTGCAAGCGCGGGCTGTGTGATTGAGCTCGCTTGCAGCCAGGGCGCAGAGCAGCGAGCTGAGGAGAAGAGAGAGTCCGACTCGTGGGAGGGAGGAGCTGGAATCTTGCGGCGGTGCAAGCGGTAGGCGTTCTGGATTACATGAAATTTCGGGTTGGCTAACTCGGGTTTTGAGAATTGCTACCCAAAATTATACCAAAACTTTTTCGAGTACCCGAAAATTCAGATCCAGGTTTGGGTTACTCGTATTACCCGAAAATTTGAATACATGTGTATTGCAGCAGTCAAAACAGCTTAAAAACAGATTGTATAATGTATATGGCATGGAGTAATCAAACCAAGACAATATAAAATAGTTCTGTTCTACAATACAATCATCTAATCAATAGGTAATCAAATTGTATATGGCATGGTGTAGTTAAACTAAGAGAACATAAAAGAGGTTTATTCTACAATTTTGCTGTTCGTGATTAGTACAGCTGTTCATGGCTAGCACAGGAACACAAGGCATGAAAACCGTAACAAAAACGTATACAAAGCATTAGCGTTAAACTGGCATCACCAGCTATGCTCGACAAAGCTGCTGCGCTCCGCTCGTGAGGGTGGGGCGCGACCAAGCTGCTGTGCTCCGCTCGCTCGTCGGGGAGTTGGGTGGGGGGAGGGGGGCGGCGGGGCGACCGAACGCGCTGCGCGGGAAGAGGCGCTGCCCGCGGCGTGTGGAGACGGAATGAGGGCGCGCGTCACGGAGGTGGCTTGGGCACTCAGCTAGGTTAGTGGATTACTGAGCCTGGCTTCTGGGCTGGACGGTGGCCGCGGCCCGCGGGACGGCCGAAGTTGTTGTCCTATTGGGCTCGGTTATTTCGGGAGAAACGGTACCGGAATTGGGTGTCCTCAATTTACGGTTTTTTACATTTTTCGGGTTCCATTTTTTATTTATACGATTCGCTTTATGTCCACTGCTAGGCAGCGCCTAGGTAAACCTCGTAGAAAGCCATAGGGTAGTGAGTGTTTATGATCATTAAATAACATTTTCGACATCAATAATATGAAGAAGTATACATTTCTTACATGATTGCTTTTACAAATAATATAATTCCATTTGTCCTTGTAAAATTTGTTTATGCAGGCATTCTAACAAAAAATAAGGTGAATTAAGGGATCAATCCTAATTGTTTTTTAGGCTGAAAGTATTGTTTTTAGGAACACCAGAATTCTAGATCTCAAAGACCAGAAAACTCAACAAAGCGATGAACAAAGCTAACCGTAAGAGATACACAAATCCTAAACTAAACTTAAGAGTGCAGGAATTACCTGTAACGGCGACGCCGCCGGCGCAGACCAGGGGTTGAGTAGGGGATGAGCTTGGTGGCGCGGATCTCTAAGCGGATATCTGAGCTGGCGGCACGGATCTCCGAGTTGGCGAAGGGCCAGGGTGAAGGACGTGGCAGGGGAGCCGGGGAAGCAGCGAAGTGACGATGGCGAGCTGAGTGCACGGGATGGCGGCGGGTGGCGGCGTCCGGCGACGAGCCGGGGCGGCGGAGCGGCGGTGGAGTGGGATGGCGGCGGCGAGCCTAGGGTTGGTTGTCGGGAACTCGAGATGGGGATTGAGGAGACGGGAGTGCTGCGGCTGCCTCCGTGCGGGTGCGGCTAGGACCTCTGGGTGGAAGTGAAAACAGAGAAAAAAGCCAGAACCTCTAATCCCATTTCTGTGTATATATATATATATATATATATATATATATATATATATATATATATATATATATATATATATATATATATATATATGGCTCATATGTCAGTTTGGGTTGGTGTACGGGTACGCGGATACGGATATGAGTTTTTTCTACCCAATAAGAAATATACATTTGGTAGAGTTTGTTACCCAAATTTGTATCTGCAGGTACAGAATTGTATCCATCGGATCGGATATCCGCGGGTATGAGGATAATAGGTACTCATTGCCATCTATATATGGGTTTGGGTGGGGGAGGAGGGGTTGGTCATGTTTTGGTACAGAAGGGGATCCCGTGAGCGACGGTCGCGACCCAACGATGGATGACGATGAGGCGAGGTGCCAAAATTGCGGGAGATGGAGTGGCGGTGTGGACGGCAGAGGGTCGTGGCTTGAGAATTTAGGGTGAGGCTCGAGGGCAGCGGGTGGGGGCAGTAGTCTTCGAAAGAGATAGAGGAATGAAATCAACAAGATAAATTTTACTGTGCAAATGTCCGAAAACTAAAAAATCAGGTGACAATATGGGGCGTCCATTCTATTTTTGAATTCGTGCATGCATCCGTGCGTTTTATATGTGCTTCCCATCCAACCTTAATCCAGAGTCAGTCGAACCGACCCACGGCAACTAGTGGCGACGCCTAGCACGTTGCGCTGAGTGAAGCGGTGGCGATGACGGGCGAAGAAGGCTGTTGGCCGGTGGCGGCGACAATGGCGCCACGGCCCACGATCGAGCAACACGGCGCGACGGTCGGATTATGTTAATTCGTAAAATAATCAAAATGAATAATTTTGTGATTTATTAACCTATAGAATTAAAGATTAATGGCTTATTACAAAAATAGTGATTAATGATAGAAATTAGTTACTAATGACTTGGTGTATGAAATTTTCTTAAATTTCAGACACATGATAAATAGACAGACCCTATCAACAAGCCAAAAAGCTCCAAATTAGCTACACTGTACTGTAAAACGACCAACGCCGCACCGATCCGAGCCCACGACCAGTTCACCGCCAAGCACCCTCCCAACACCAAAAATCTCCCACACAACTACACCAACCCGCCAGGCCAACAAAACCCTTGGCCACCAGAGAACATCTCTCACTAGCCTTTTTTTCTCCCGTGCCGCCGCCCCCTGTTTCGCACGCGCAGCCGAGGACGCGCGATCCGCACCTCCCCCCACCCGATCGCCATGGCCTCCACGGCCTTCGCCGCCGCCAAGTTCCTCCCCACCCACCTCGACTCCTCCCCGCGCATCGCGCCTCACCGCGCCGCCCCCACGGCGAACCTCTGCTTCTCCCCGCTGTCCTCCTCCTCCTCCTCGTCGGCGGCGTCCCTGCTCCGCCTCCGATCCCCGTCCTCGTCCGGCCCGGGAGGTAGGCTACCCCCGCCGCCGCGCTCGTACGGCGGCGGCAGCGGATCTGGCGACGCCGCGGACTCCGGCGGCGGTGATGACCGGAAAGGAGGAGGCATCCTCGGCCTGTTCCTCGCCGGCTGGGCCGCCCGCGTCGCCGCGGACCCGCAGTTCCCGTTCAAGGTGCTCATGGAGGAGCTCGTCGGCGTGACGGCCTGCGTGCTCGGCGACATGGCCAGCCGCCCCAACTTCGGTCTCAACGAGCTCGACTTCGTCTTCTCCACCCTCGTCGTCGGATCCATCCTCAACTTCGTCCTCATGTACCTCCTCGCGCCCACCGCCGGCGCCGCCGCCGCCGCCGCCGCTTCCTCCGCGCTCCCCAGCAGCATGTTCGAGCCCGGCGCGTACACGCTCGGCTCCCGCGTCGCCACGCTCCTCTCCAAGGGCGCGACGTTCGCGGCGGTCGGCTTCGCCGCCGGTCTCGCCGGCACCGCGATCTCCAACGGGCTCATCGCGGCGCGGAAGCGCATGGACCCGGCTTTCGAGTCGCCCAACAAGCCGCCGCCGACGCTGCTTAACGCGGGCACCTGGGCGCTCCACATGGGGGTCAGCAGCAACCTGCGGTACCAGACGCTGAACGGGATCGAGTACCTCCTCGGCAAGGTTGCGCCCGCGCCGGTGTTCAAGGTGTCCGTCGTCGCTCTCCGGTGCATGAACAACGTACTTGGTGGGATGTCCTTCGTGTTGCTGGCCAGGCTCACTGGCTCGCAAAAATCAGACAAGTCGGGCACCACCACTACAGCCGCGGAAGAAAAGGAGAGATTGATAGCTGTGGGCAATGCCGCTGCAGATGCCATCAGCGAGGGAAAGGATAAGTAACAAGTCGGTAACAAAGGAGAGGGCATTAAGCAACCGGATGCTTGCAGTGCTCGCATCCTGCACTGCCTGTTCCTCGTTTGCTACTACTTCTTGGACACAGGCCAAGATCCTGTAGATGAATTCCGGTTGGTTGGAATAATTAAGGAGCGAGGATGAAAATATTTTGCTCAGTTTGTGTGTGTTTTCCTGGCGGCGTTACTGGATGAAGACTTGCTTGGATGATCTTAGAATAAAATTATTCCATCATAGGCTGTTCAATCATTGACCATAAATTAAATTGTTCGCCTGCTTGCAATACCTTCAATTGATCATGAACGTCGCTAAGATGTTACTTACAAGCGAGTGATCTTAAGGTGCGGAAAACAATTGCACCCGTGCTCAACTTGATGCTCGCACAAGTGCATTGTTGTAGTCTGTACAATTGTCGGCCTTGATGCAGACCTGATGGAATCTTTTGTTCGAATATTGGATATCGATTCCTTGTTACACTATTCACGTCTAAAATGGCTGTTTCTTCTTCTGCTTTTCCCATGTTCATCGTTTTTGCCGGTAATTTTGTTGTTGTTGTTGTTCCTTTTCAGAAAAAAAAAGAATGAGCAGCAACAATATTTTTAGATGCTACTACTGGGTGTACAGGGGATCGGAAACAGAGATCTGGCTTGGTACAGGGCAGAGTAGAGTAGAGCCGAGCAGCTGCAGTAATAAACGCATTCTGGAATTAAACCTATTTTTGACGTGCAGCATCTTCGTAATTGTTGTTTTCTCTCTTGCTTGGTCCACTTGACTGATGCTTCTGTTGGCAGACAACAAGGATCCGAATGTCCTCCTCCACCTTTGTTGTTGGTGGATGGTGACTTCCACGGCAAATGCGGGTCCAACATACGAGCCTTGACAGGTTGCACTTGTCGTTAGCGCGCACGCACACCAGTTCCGAGCCAAAGTTCAGACGCGAGGCGCGAGGTGATCACGGGAGAAAATGACGTGCGACGTCACGCCAAGTCACCACAGTGTCGGGCACCACCTGCTACACCGCACAGCCCGCTCGCGGCTCGCACCTGGCCCTGGACTGGACCAACGCTGCCGGCCTGCCGCGCGTGGAGAAGAGCCGGGGCTTTGCGGTATCGAAACCATGCACGGATGGTTGGTGGCCCCCCGACCGACCCCGTCGTCTACAGCTTGAAGCAACTTGTCGTTGAGGCTTG
Organism: Tuctoria greenei; assembly: GCA_036927565.1. Lineage (NCBI taxonomy): Eukaryota > Viridiplantae > Streptophyta > Magnoliopsida > Poales > Poaceae > Tuctoria > Tuctoria greenei. The sequence goes on from JAYESD010000008.1 coordinate 3,926,326, forward strand.
CACACAGACAGGTTTCGTGCCGTGTCCAGCTGCAAAATGAGGGAGGCAGGTCTTTTGGCGCTTTCCCTGCTGCAGGGAGTAGCGAGTGCTGCCAAAAATCTGCCGTTTGAAGGTTTTTCTCATTCCCAAATAGGCCGGCCGGCACAAGAAAATTCCGCCGCCCGGCCCGCCCTTGTCTGTTCTGCTCGCCGGTTGCGCGCCGATCTCACCAGACGCGTCGGACGCGCATGGGCAGCGTGCGCCGTGCCTCTCTGCGCGGCGCGCTCCCGGCGGCATCACTATCATCTACTCCCTCCTTTCTCAAAAGATTGTCACCTTTAGTTCATTTTTTGAACTAAAAGTGACAATCTTTTGAGAAAGGAGGGAGTATCACACATGCCCCGGCACCGGCACGTTAAAATAGACGTGGTAGTACCACGGCGCCACCTGACGGAGCTCCGAAGGTCGCGTCAAATCGCCGGCGGCAACGCCTCAGTACTACTCTCTGCATGTCAAATTACTTGTCATTCTCTAATTCAAAATGAGTTTTAGAGAATTTGAGATAGTGGAAGTAGCTTGAATTCTTGCAGGGAGACAGCACACCAGGGTGGCGGGCGGAAGGCGAGGTGATGGTTCGCGTGGTCAAACTGGTGACGGCCTCTCAGATCTAGATAAACGATCTGCCTGAGTGCCTGTCATGTGCTTAGCGAGTAGTGACATGTGTTCCTCGTCTGTTGTTCAAAATTACACCAGATTTGATCTTTCAAAAAAAAAAAATACACCAGATTTCATGCCACTAGTCACATGTTCAGAGGAAAAGTCTGGCTGCTTTCTCTTGATCTGAAGCCACTCTGCCACTGGGACTCTCAATCTCGCTTACTGTGTTTTTTTCGAAAGAAAAAAAATCTCAAAAAGTCATCCAAGCACTGAAGAAAGCGGACGCGATCGCCGATCTTGGCTCCATGTGCTGCCCACACCTGTGCAAAGGCACACCCCCACAAAAGATGAATGCAAGTTGACGGGTGCGTGGACCAATGCAATGACGCGCTGATCATCAGCTCATCAAATGCTGTACCAAACAATCGATGTGTCTTCAGTTCCTGATCGAGCCCGGATCTCCGATCTACGTACCGGACCTGACTGTGCTCACATGGAAGCCTTTATAAGAACAGGGTCCCGTACCTCATCCTACCTCACTTCTCACCATTCATCACGCCTGACTGACACGAGCTTCAATCTGGGCCAAACCGCTAACCGCAGCCATGGCATCTAGTATCAGTAAATGTTCCTACTCTTCAACTGTGCGTCGCTACTTAGTTTATCCGCACTCGTATATTCTAAAAATTTACTCTAAAGCGTAGGTCCCATGGATTTCTAGCGTCTTCTTTTAAAATATACAACATCCTCTAATTTTACAACACAATTCTCATAATTATTACCTCTAATTTTTCAGCATTATCTAAGTTTTCAGCATTAGGTGTGGGTCCCACATAGACCTTTGGCGTCCCGTAAGGGTGCCCAGTACCCCGGTGCGAACGTTCTTATGCATCGGTTATTTGTATTCTTTCCGTTCAATTTTTTTTTTTTTGAGATGGAGGGAGTACATTCGGAAATTATTAGGGCCTCAGCGGAGATGATTCGATCAAGAAAGCTCTCGCATAATGTATTATTTGCATCTGTGAAGACTTTCAAGGGAGTTCTTTTTTTTCCCTTTACCATCCTTTCCGCAGTTTTGCTAGATAAGCAAGAATCTCCAGTTCGCCACAGTTTTGCCCATGATGTTTCTCTCTCTCCCCTGAACTGTTCATGCCTTTACCAAAAAAGTACTAAGCACGGCAGGGAAGACGGAAGACGGTGTTTTGTCACCTCGGCTAGGCTGGGCAGACTGTCGAATTCGGGCCTAGCCGAGCCAGCTCGTGAAATGGACAGCCCATGGAGCTGCCTCTCGGTATCGGCCGTCAAATGCTCTAATCGGCCCATTCCTGGACTAAATTCATCACCATCCATACGGATCTCTATCTCTACTGTACTCGCTCCATTTTAAAATACAAACATTTTATAACTATTGTGTTTAAGATCTATAAATCTGAACAAGTAATTTTATGTATTTAATACAAATGCTAATCACAACTTGCTGATCTTGTAGCCCTGCACCACAGCTCCCCGGTCTGCGTTCATGCACTGCTGCCGAAGTGAGGCAACGTCGTTCTAGGCTTCTATCTCATTTCCCCCTGCTGTTCAGTTTCAAATTTGTTTACCATTTCGAGAATAAAGTGCAAAGCATAGCAACATGCACGATGTTATCAACAGTACTTGATCAAACAACACGCAGCACAAAAAAACGGTAAAGATGTTATCATCATTTGCTCAGCTCCACCAGAACAAGACCCGCAGCTTGACGCTGCACGACTCGGAGACCACCTTGGCATCGGCGGCGAGACTGTCCACCGCCACGGTGCACCGCGCCCTTACTGGCATGGTCCACGTCTTCAACTTGCCGAGTTGCAGCCGAACGGGCACCTCGATGTCCACGTCGAACGGTACCGACCGGAGCCGCTCCGCCGCGGCCATCTGCCCGCGAACGCTAGGAGAGAGCCGTAACCCGGCGCCCTTCGCCTTCGCCACGAACACCGTCACGTTCCGCGGCTCCTGGTAGAAACCCGGCCACGCGCCTCGCGCCAGGACCACGCCGTCGTACGACACGGAGACGCGGCTCGCGTCGCCGCCGTCGTAGTGCACGCCGATCCTGCCGTTCGGGTTGTCGGCGCGCACGGTCGCCTCGAACGCCGGCGAGAACGCGCCCGGCGCGGCGGAGGCGTTGCCGACTCCGCCGAGGCCCGACGCGGCGAGCGCCTGGACGGCGTACGCCGGCCGCTTGGGCCTGAAGGCGAGGTACACGGCGCCGGCGGCCGCGGCGAGGAGGACGGCAAGGGCCAGGACCGCGGCGAGCGTCCACGTGCAGACGCGGACGCAGGAGCAGCGGCGGCGGCGCTTGGCGCGGCGGGTGTAGTGCTCGAAGAGGCGCGCGTTCTCGGGCGGCGGGACGCGGAAGACCTTGTCCTTGGGCACCTGCACGACGTACGTGCCGGGCTGCGGCGGCGGTGGCGGGGGCGGGGGCGGCGGGACGGCCTTCTCGAAGTGGAAGCTGTAGAGCGGGCTGGAGGATGGGTCCGAGGCGGAGGTGGCGGACACGGACTGGTCCATCTCGCCGGAGAAGTCAGCAGGCTCCGCCGACGACGCCGCCGCCGGGTGGACGCGGCCCTGCCCCTGCATCATGGGCCGCTCCTCGAGGTGCTTGTTGGAATCAATCTGCATGAACCCGCTTAGGATCAGTAACCCATACCGAACGGTGTGGACACACGGTGCAAAGTGAAAACATCCAGGCGTGGATGCCGCCATGGCCCTCATGAGCAATCCAAATGTACAGCGGCGCCATGTCATCGTTTTGGCATTAGAAGCTCTTCCATATTGGAAGGAGCGAAGCCGTCAAAAGCCCTCGAACGCGAAAGCATTGAGGGACCATTGCTCGTCACAGTCTCACCCGCTCTAAAAAAAACACCGCAACGAAGCAATAGGAGGATCAAAACGATGGTGATGGCGTACCTTGGCTGGCTCCTAAAGCTCGCCGGCGTCGTCGTTCCTTCCGTGTTGTCCGCTCGATCCGCTCTCTCAGCGGCCTGGAACTGGAAGCAAGCAGCAGACGTGCGAGGGGGTAACAGATGCTGACGCTGAGAGGTGATCCCGAACACTGCGACGACGACGGAGAGGCGGCAAGGCTGCCTGCAGGGGTGCTATATAGCCTTTCCAGGCCAGGCTGGGTGGAGGGCCTCCTGGTGTCTGGCACGTGGGCCCCGGTCGACGCAAATTTGGTGGCGTCCGCGGAGAGACGAGTTGAAACCGTGTTGCGGGCGCGGCGACGGGGTTACGGGAACCGGCTTCGCTTGGCGTGTGATCCCGGCAAGCAACGGGAGCAGAGCCCCTCGGGTCCCGTGACCTCTCTTCAGGCTACTAGTAGCAGTAATTAGGCAGCTCTTGGATCAGTTTTTATTTTCTTAAAAAATGATTTCTGATATCGTTTCTAAGATTTGTTTTTTTTTCGAGTTAGTAGTATGCAGTTCCATACGACTAATATCAATTTTTAACAGTCGCTTAATAGTTAAGTGGAGGTTTTGTCCCGCCCGTTGTACCATATGTCGACTCGCATCTGCTAAAAATGTCACCAATTGAAGGAGCCTATTACTAGTTGCAGGTAAGCCTCGGAGACGGCGTCGGCAGCTGATACACAGCTACTCCCTCCCTCCAACGATGGGCGTTTTAGCATTTTGAAACAAAAATAAGAAAGATATAAAATGACGCATGTACCCCTAGTAAACAATTTCATTAAATTGCTGCAGCATGTGCTATGAGTGAGGCTGTCCTCCGTGGGCTATGCCGTTAGCTATTTGGAGGAGAGTGACGCTAGGTCTGTTACTGAGTAGTAGCAAGGTTGTACACGTAACAAGGTGATGGGCTGTCCTCAGTTAGCAGCTTTCTGCGGCGAAACATCGGAGGCCACATTCTTTTATGCAGTCAAATGCCACAGCTATACGATTCAGTCAGGGTGCCCGGGAATGTTTGTCCTACCGAGTTATCGCGCCACGCTCGCGCGCCGGCGAAGCACGTCTCGTCGTGCGCCCGTGCTTGCCCAGAACACCAATCCACAGATAAAAAGAAAACAGAATATTCTGTCAATATAATTCCCAAACAAACAATATTACAAAAGAGTGCCTGGATATCGATCCGGTGAAATATGAATATTATTGTGCAAGTAGGCAAGAGAACCGGTACGTAGCAAAAATATGAACAATTGCAGCAGTCGCTCCCTCCATTGTTCCGAGTCCAGGGGCACCGCACCGGGCGCGCAGGCGGTCTTTGCTGACGCCGCGCCTTTCACAGCGACGGCGTCCTCCGCGAGAAACCAACGAAGCTGTGCGCGTCGCCGCGGGTACGGTTGCGCGCACGGCGATAGTGCGCCGTGGCCACGCGGCCTCTCGCTCTCATGCCGAAGTCACGCCACGCACATCGCGTGGAGCGTGGTGGATGGATGGGTGGCATGCATGCGGGGGCAGCGCACACGTCCAGCCGCGGGCAAAAATGGCTGGAGAACACGGACACACAGGAGATAGGTGGTCTTGTTCTCGCAGGCTGCTGCTAGTGCCGGCAATCGAATCAAGACAAATCGACGTTCGGCCTTTTCTGGGCTGTGCTTCGCATTCGAGTCCAGACTCCAGAGTGTTAATCTTGGAGGCACCTGGAAACTGGAGTGATAACTGAACATCTGCACGGTGTCTTCCTGGTAGGATCCAAAACTGATTGTTTTTTTTTTGGAATTTTAAGTGCCGAAATATTGGTTAGTCAAGGTCGAATCAACTAGTAACATCTCCTTTGCAGTAACTGATTAAAAGGACGAATCCAAGACGAACTGATACTACAGAAGTTAGGTCGCAACTTCGGTCCTCTATCGTAGATGATAGAGCACCTTTTGGATTCCAACTATGAAGCCACAATGCTGCAACCAAATCATTCCCAGACTAACATATTATCTCCGCCTTTATATATCTCCGGCCACCAGCTAAAGCGAAGATAGCAGGTTTCTGCAGGGCAGCGATAGCCAAAACTGGAGGCGATGTTCTCCTGAATTCGGAGTGTTTATATCATTCAGTTATAAGTTTTCAATTTCATGGTGCCTCTGGTTGCACATATCAGAAAATCATCAATCTTGCATGCAGCATGCAGAAAGTAATAAAAATGATGGTATGAGTTTTTAATATGTTGGCAGGGTATTCTTTTTACATTTGGTTCAACAAGTGGGCGGCATCCTTTTTCAAAAAAAAAAAAAAAGTTGGCGGCATGCTTCAACGAATCGCTACCACTTGTAAATGTAAGATGTTCGAATATATAGTAAAGAACAATTCATCAGTATTCGAGCTTAAAACTCGTTCAAACAAAAAGCATGATGCATTTGCGATATAATCCTGGCCACAGAGATGACAAAAACGGTTTTCTAATACAGAGCAACAAAAAAGATAACCGGCTTCCCTTAATGCGCTTTATTGGAGAAAAGGACTAGCCGCATGAAGAGCGCATCTGGTAGCAGCTGCATGCCCTCAAGGACCTTTGTCAGTAATGCAGCATTCCAATCAATTAGGCTTCTCTGACATTGACTTCAAAACAATCACTATGAATGACTAGCAAGAGTCTCGTTCATAGTCACAAAGAGCAACAAGGAATTCACTTGAATTCCGACATCTCACAAGCATGTGGCATGTTGCTCCAGGTGGAAGAAATGTCTTCGCCAAGGAGCATTGCTATAGCATCGTTGAAAATAGACGCGTCAGCTGTATTCCCAGAGAATAGCGCGTCTGGCCTGAACTTTTCAGGAGGAGGTGAACCTCCCGAGTCGAGTTTACGCTCTGTCAGCTGATCACCAGAACCCATTGAAGGGCTTTGCACTGCAAGCGAATAAGCAATAAGTAACAGAACTAACTATTTGGATGAGAGGATTAGAGAATTTAAATGTACCCACCAGGAGAAACTTTGGAGAGCTGAAAGATATCAGGTGATGCAGCACCAACAGGAGGACTGGATTCAGTGAATGAATTTCCCCTGAAAGGAGAGTATTCATTGAGGAAAGAACTGGGACGCTCTTCCCAATATTCTTGACAGATATCAAACTCTGGGCTAACCGCTGTAGTAGTCTCACATGGTGTACCAGCAGAGGAACTTGAACTTCTGACAGACAGCTGTTGGTTCTTCCCAGATCTTAGTACCCGGGCTTCATGAAGCAGCTCTTCCAAAAGGCCACTGTTCCTCGGCGATGCACACTCAGATTTCACTGACAGTGTCGCTGCTGGAGAGTGCAGGTAAGGATCAACTAGCTCAGTTGGCTGCATTGAAGGAGCCACGGCATACTTGAGCCAGCTATTTGGATAAGATTCAGTATCTTGGAGTGAAGGGAGCTCCATCTTCAAAGGACCATTTATGGGCCTCGAAGAAGAGAAGGTGCCATCTAAAAAGGCGTGGCTGCCAGAAAGTGCAACGACACCAAAAGGTGCAACGCCCTTGCTGCAAGCATTAGCTTCATTGAGATAATCAAAACCTAAAGCCTGCTTGATCTGCTCAGAATCATTTGAAAATTGATTCACTGATGAAAGCACACCATCGATGGTATCACTCGATGCAGGAAGCACACTGCCAGGTTGCTTCAGAATACCTGGTTGGTCTACCTGATCCATGAAACTACAACTTCTTGATGCAAAACTCTGGCCCAGCAAGCTGCTTATCGAAACAGCTGAAAGTTGTGGTGCATAAGATAACGCATCTGGATTAGCAATAAAATTGTCACTGGTAAAATCTTGTAGCAGAATATCGTTTCCGTTGAGAAAATCACTGGCCAGATTTTGGCCACAGTTTAAATCATCAGAGACATGCTCATCTTCGTTTGACGATTGATTGCATATACTAGCAGGATAGATTGGAAGGCCAGCTCTCTGACATCTCTTTATTCGAGTATTCCAGTAGTTCTTTATTTCATTGTCAGTACGTCCAGGCATCTGAGAAGAGGTGTTCAGGTTAAAAATGTCAAAACGGATCAGTGTAGAAGAAAAGAGCTACTAGAGACATAAGCAGCGCAGGTAAGGTATCTGAAGTATTTCAAAACATAATATTTACTAACTGAAAACTTAAGTCAAACAGAATTTGTTTTATCAAACCGTAGTAACAACATACTAGTGATTACGCTAGAGCTAGAAGTACCAGCTTTGCGTGTTCTTTAAAAACTGCAAAAAAAATGGAGCTGTTACTAGATCATATACCAAAATATGTCAAGTTCTCAGTGACCGTACCCTGTCACCAAGTAATTTGTATGTCAGACAACACACAGCCAAAGTAGATCGGCGGACAGTTTGCTAAAATGAAACACATGAATTTTTTAAGCCAGAAATGGCAGTGGTTAAAAAACACAATTACCGTGCAGTGTCCTTTCCCTGTAGATTGTTGACAGTTTAGGAAAAAATAGTAACAAAGCAACTTACTTCTGGTGACTACTTTGTGGCTCCTATGAAGTATTCCTACCTTTGCATATGACCATCGGCTATGTTGTTATCCAAAAAAGAGTAACACTGACAAATCATATGAAGTTACTTTGTGAATCAGGATTTTGGTACCCGGTTTTAGCTGGCTGCTATCTCACTTTTGGACGTCTGAACCAAACTATAATTCATTGAAAAAAATGCGTGAAACGAAACATTGCACGAGATAGGGAAACACATGAGTACATGTTTCACGAAAAAGGTAACTCCTAAACTAACCGTACGCATCTTAAATTAAAAGCTGCACGTACGAGAAGATCCTATGAGCGCATCGGTTCTCCCTGAAAACTCGGGGACAGACGAACAGCCTGGTGACAGGAAACACCTAGGTGCAGTGCAGAGCAGGGAGCCCAGACAGAAATCGGCATGTCACTTACATGAGCAGCCATCCTCGCCCACTTGTTCCCCATCTTGGCGTGAAGCTGGATGATGAGGCACTCCTCCTCGGGGGTGAAGGCGCCCTTCTTGAGGTTGGGCCTGAGGTGGTTCGCCCACCGGAGGCGGCAGCTCTTGCCGCAACGTGACAGCCCCGTGTTCTTCTGCACCGCGTTCCAGTTCCCCTCGCCGTGCTTCTTGACGTAGTCCACCAGGATGGCGTCCTCCGCCGCCGTCCAGGGCCCTTTCTTCAGTGGCAGGCCGCTGTGAGGCGGCCCGCCGTCGTCGGCCGCCGGCGAGTCCATCTGGTCCTGCAGGAACATCTCACAGTCCTCGCCGTCGCTCTTGACCCGGTACATCGCGCAGTGTCAGGCCGCCTGAATTATCGTCGTCACGCGAATCATAGTGATAATAATATTAGATTAACACTAGAATTATGCAAAAAAATCGGTATGAGTAGAGCAGTAGTACTAGTAGATGAAAACTGCCTAGTATAGTAGTACGTAATTCCAAAACTCAGAAGGGATAAAAGCAACGGAGGACTTAATTAACTAGTAGTAAACAGAGCCTTTTCCGTTTCCGCTCAAGAACTCGGAGCAGTGGCTGGCTGGCTGCACTGCACCAAAAGGATTTCAAGCAGAGGAGAAGAGAGAGGAAACTGCGCTGCTTCTCCTCATAAAAAAAAATCAACAGATCAAAGCACCTTACGGCACAATTCATAGAGGAAACTGCTCGTTTACCCGGAATGGAAAAAAATTCCCATACGGCAGAATTCGGGCGAAAAAGGTCGAGGAAACCAGAATTCGACCACTTGTCTTCTCAGATCACGGTTCCGTCACCCAAAACAAATCATAATTCAGCAAGAACAGGAAGTACCTGGGCCGAATCTCGCAGCTGCCGGAGCCGATCGAGCCCGAGATGGGCTGTGTTAAGCTCCTCCAATGGCTCCCCTGCTCTCGTGAGCTCACCAGCGGGTTGCTGAAAAGAAGGCGAGAAGTGGGGGAGCGGAGAACGGAGGAGGATATCGCCTAAGCGAGATGCCGCCGCCTCTTAGACCATCCGCACCAGCGTACTCTAAAGCATACTCTATACACTATTCTCCTTCAGCTTTTACAGTATGTACTCTAAATTACACTGCGAAACAGTGTATCCAGTATGCTTTACAGCGTGCCACTGCGGATGGTCTTAGCACCTGAGTCTGTGGAGAATTTTCAGGGGATGGAGAGAGAGAGAGTTTTGAGGGGAGAGAGGGCGAGGCTTTTGCTCGGGGCCAGATTATAAAGCTGAAAGGTACAGCGCCACAGAAGACATGCAATTGGGCACCTATTTTCTCATTTTTTTTCTTTCGCCTTTTATCCTATGCGGATTTTTGTTTTCGTTCGTTCATCGTGTCTCCTTCTTTCCCAATACCCGATATTAGTGAACCTTCAGAGAAGCTAGCACTGGTGCAACACTATGCTAATAGGTAGTATTACAATTCACAAATTCCCTACGTGTATCAGATCATTATATTTGGAAAATTTTTGTAAATTCTGTCCTCTGCTTAAGGACTGAAAATTACTAACGCGCAGCTCGTTTCATTCATATGATTCCTCTGGTTTTTGAATATTTACGTTTGGGCGTGTGGCACAACATGTTGTACAGATGAAACGAAGAATGTACCGTGCGAATGAACCGGTACCTTCAGTCGAAACTCGACTACTCGAGCTCCAAAAACGTGCTCGTCTTGCTTTAAAGCTCAGGGAGGCCTTTATGCCAGATCTATAGAAGTTTTCCAGTTCTGGCAATGCCTGTATCTCGGTTTACTGTTTACAGTTTCGAGTTCATTTTTCCATTGTGGTAGCGTTTGATGGTGGCGGTGGTGCCACATACAGTAGGGACGAAGCACCGCTACTTTTGACTACACGTTAATGTTTGTGCAACCTTCTTTTTTCATGCCTCTCGTATCCGTTCTTCCTAACACCTTTTCGGCTTTGGCGTGTAGCTGACTAGCTGTAGCCATATTTGTCTTTCGAGGAAATCCAGATCGGTACTCAGAAAAATTTCCAAATTCATACCTAAGTGACTTCTTTTTAATTATCATTCAGAATGGAATTGGAGACAGGAACTGAACCGCGGCATACAGAAGAAAGAAAAACGACGACTGCGAGAACCGCGAGCTGTTTAGTCCACCGATCACCAAGGCTAGCTAGAGGAGAAGAACGGAACGGAAGCTCTGATAACGAGCGAGCAGGCAGCGATTTGGAACGCGTTCCGGTTGCTTCCGGGGCAAAAATAAACTCGCCTCAGAATTCGCAGCTCCGTCGTCCAACCCGGCTCTGCTCCGAGCCTCCGATCGCGCGGAAAACAGCAGGCGGTGGAGTCATGAGGAGAAGAGAAGCCGTACGTTGCCGGTTCGGGGGCGCACGTGGTGAGCCGGCCAGGTGCTCATCCCGGCGTGCCAGGCCGGGAGCGGAAACTGATACATGCCTCCGTGCCGTGCGGCGGCTACTGGCTTTTCTTTTAATTTCTTTAAAACCAAGACACTTGATCTCTTCATTAACCACGGGGTTATAATCATTCTGCAGACCTTTTAGGCTTACTACCCCATGCAAGTCGCATGGCAGCCATGATCGTGTTCATCCTGTTCCAATCATTCGGGCCTGATTATTAATAGCCTACAGGGAACGATCGAGACCCGTGTGCGCGCAGAGGCTGCCTGCTGTGTTTACGGCTTCGGGATTACGTTGCGCGGGATCAAAAGCAGGGAGTCAACCGTGTCCGTGCGTGGACTGTGGACGGGTTGGGAAACTAACCACTTTACATTAACTGAGCTATTAATAGCGTTAGATACCTGTTGAAATCAAAAAGTTACCAATCGATGCAGTCGAAGACTAGCACAAAACAGTTAAAGCTAGTGTGGCAGTGTTCGCTCTATCTAGAAAAGGGAAAGGAGGCGAATAAGATCACCGGACCGGAACGTACGTAGGGACATCATCGCTTCAAGGGTAGTATAGTACTCAAGGATGTCCATCGCTTCAAGGATGTGCTCGCTTCAAGTAATTTCTTGGACGATTATGAGCACAGATTGTTGAGCCTACATGAGCCACTTTTTCCAGCAGATCCTCAGGCAATCTACCAGTACAGTACTGCAGATATTACATTTCGTATAAGATGAATTAGGATTTCAACGGGTCAAAACTTTGCAAATCACTATTAATTTTTTGTTTTGTTTTGCAAAAGAACAATTGGTCATATTATATTTATATGCATGCTTGGTGTACACGACCTTTGATTAAGGTAGTTAGAATTTATGCTGCACTTAATCTCATGCATGGTCGATCAATAAAACTCACTCATATATCAAATTATTTGTCGTTTCAAACAAATAAAACAAAACTAAAAATAAACTAAGGCTATCCTAACGACAAATAGTTTCATTACATGAGGGAGTAATTAGGAACATGATTACCTCGATCCAGGGAGAGGAATCAATTAATTTAACCAACGAAGAAAGGAAAAGTACACGGCAGCACACTGCACCGTCATCAGCCATCCAGTCATCGACGTTCTCTGTGATCAAAAGGCTCGAGAGTGTGAACCGTTGCGGTCTCTGCCCGCGCCGATGGATCAGAGCTGGCGGCAGCAGCAGCCAGCAGGGCGCAGGTTTGGACACCGCCGCCGCCCGGCGAGGAAAAGCCGAAGCCTCCGGGGAAGAAAGAGCTAGTAGGGGGGCGGTCCCACGAGCTTGCGCGATGATGCGGAGGTCGGCCCCATTGCTCTTTCCGGGCAAACCAACCCCTGCGGCCTGGGCGTTGCGTGGCGTGGGGCGCCTACCATGAAACCGGGGCCCACTTGGAGCCTGACCCGAGTAGCAAGAGAGGGCAGCGGCAGGCAGGCAGGCAGGGCGAGGCGAGCAAGCAACCGGGGACGGGATCGAACATGCAAGCCTCGTGGGGGGTGCGAGCGGGCCCCACCCAAGGTGGCGGAGCGCAGCGAGCCCTCGACCGGTCGACGGTCGACACACACACCACTCGCCGGTGCGCGCAGGCACGCCAGACAGCCACGCACAAAAGGTTCGTCCTCCTCCTCTCCTCTCCTCTCTCTCTCGCCTTGATTGGGCAAACGCCTCGCTGCCTTTCGCGGCTCATGATGCCTGCCGAAAAAACCCACGGAACAACGACGCGCGCGCGGCCCGTCTCAGATCACACAGGTTCACGCCGTTTTTCTCGGCAGGCTCCGTCCGTTCGGCGGCCGTGTCGGATTTTGCTATTCTCGTGTGGCGGGCCTGATCTTCTAGTGCTTGCCACAGGGTTGCTAGCTTAGCTAGTTAGCTTCGTGGTCTCAGTAGCATGATCCGTCAGGGCCGTCATCTTAATTCTTTCATGCTGCGCCCGGCGGCCGTGTTCTGTCCAAGTCACACGCCGGGTCAAACGGTGCTACTAGCAGTAGTGCTACCTATTTTTGCGGTTTTGTAATGCACGCTTTTTCAGGATCGAAGACTCGGAGATCAGCCTATAGGATTTTGCTGTGCAACAATCTGCGTTTTCGGTGCTACTACTGAAAAGGCCAGGGGTGGTTCGTTCACGAGCTCGTGCCCAACCTGAACGAACGGCTGTGCCCAATTTGCCGGTGGTGACCTTAGCGCGCGCCCGCCCGCCGGCACGCGGGGGCGCCGGGCCTGGTCGATCGGATCGTCCAGTCCAGTGGCCAAACACGCCCAAGACGGACGACGCGGAAGTGATGGTTTGTGCGGACACAACAACAGGGTTCAATTTGGTTGCTTCCACTGCACCTGCACGCCGCGTACCGGCGTATGTATAGTACGTCGCGCATGCGGCGGCCGGCATTGTGGCGGCGGAGGCACCTGCTGTGTGCTTGCATGTACGCGTACGTCGGGCAGCCGGGGCAACTGGGCCTCGCAGATCAGATAGATCGCGTCCATCTGGCTGTGTGTGTTCCCAGAGAACTCTCGCCTACTTCTTTGAGCAAGATAACGTGTCATACGTATATGCCTTGCTGTAAATGTACGCGCATGCCATGCACACCACGCCTTAATTTGAGATATCCTGGAACTGCAAAGGAAGAGGGTAGCAGAGCACGCAACTCATCATCATCATCACCGTATACAGCAGGTCAGCAGCGCATCAACCGTGCGCAGCTGATGGACCGAAACAAGCAGACCACGCATCCGTCGTGCACCGCCGGCCAGGCTGTCAAGGAGAACAAGCAACGCAAAAGGAATCGCCGATCTTGACTGCCTCTGCTCCTATCATTAATTGCCTCCGCTGCCTCTTCCGTACTAATGCACTGATCGGCTAGCCTGCTCTGCTCCAGTATTCAGTTCGAGTCAAAGTGAGCCCTGACGCGCAAACGCAACGATGCCATGTACATGCACGCCTCTGTTATTGCCCCGTGCGCGCTGCGCTGCGCCGTCGACGGCGGACGGAAACGATGACAATGGCAGGAAGCGAGCTACGCATTCGTTCATCTATTATGTCAAAAATCGTATGTCCAAAGCGTAAGATGTTAGTGGGCTGAATGAGCCGTTGCGGCCCACAGGCTCACCGGATGTCCATTAGGCTGACGACACTGTGGCTGTCGCCCCACATCCCTTGCTGAGGCCCATACAAGGCTTCATCCCGATTTTTTTAAAAAAAATTGGATATTTTCCCTAATTTATAAAATTGGGTGCTGTTTCAAAAAAAAAAAAAAATCAAACATGGTTACCTCTCACCCTCTGTTGGGCGATTCACCAAACTCATTCCGTAACCAATGGCAATGGATGTTAGATCTCTCAGTTTTGAGACAGTTGGGGGTGGCAATGTAATGAAGTTAGTAAAGTGTAAGGATACCAGAATCATGAATGAGATTGTTTGTGTTGGATACCTGTAATGCACTGCAAGATACCAAACCATTTATAGCGGTCGATTGAAACAAATTTTAATGCAAACTTAGTGGTTGGCTGTCCGCTGAAGATCTTTTGTTACTTTTGGTTGGTCTGGATAAATGGCTGAAAGATATGTGTTCAATATCCCACACTTTATTTTATTGATTGCAGCTCTATGCCTCTATCCGTTTGAAAATATCTGAAATTAATAATGTTTAGCCGTGCGTGGATTCCCCTACATGCTTATATTAGAAACACGCGCAGTTGCAAGTATGGTTCATATTACAACTACTAGCAACACACAAAAGTCCTAGAGGCGGTATCGTGGAAGACTGGGAAAATGGGTAGTACTAAAGTAATCCGTCATCATCTCATGCTACTGGCATTATTAACCATAACCATGTTTGCGGCGCATCAACCCCGCGCTGAGCAGAATTGCTACGGTGAGAAGAAGCGCGTCCTTGATGACTGCATCAATTTCCTAAGAAAAATTGTCTACAGTCCACTCCCATCTGCTGTCTGCTCGCGCGCCGTCGTTGAGTCTGACATGGCATGTATTTGCCGTATCCTCAACGACCATGACGAAAGGAGGATAAGCGTGAGGAGGCTGGTTCGTCTTGCACGCATGTATTGGAAGCCCTTGCCGGTCGGGGAAAAATGCGGAAGTAGTAAGCGCACTATACTCTTTCGTACCACAAGCTAACCGTTGTTGGAAATTAGTAGTACTACTAATTAAAAAGCAATCCTTTGCATGTTGTGGAAAGTTGCATATGTGACATGAGTTTTGTTGGCAGGTTATACCATTCCACCGAAGCGGCCGTACCGGAACCCCGCACCGAGACCTCCTAGTCCATTACGGCCCGGGGACTGATCGTCGTGTAGGGAATAAATAATACTACCTCGGTTCCCATGAACTTGTCCCTTTGTAGTTCAAAAATGAACTACAAAACGACAAGTTTATAGGAACAGAGGGAGTAGGTGCATGGCTGACGTCTTTAATGTCAGGGCATGTTCCTCCGAATAAGAGTGAGATTGATTGCTACTGTAAAATTTACTCATAGATAGTCTGAATAAGAATAACATTGTGTTTGATCTCTGGTCGATCGAATCCTCCAAATATTGAACGAAATCATTTAAATATCATCTCTCGAAACGGCACACGAAAAACCAAGCACGAAATTGAATGGGTCGGTTTTCACAGACGGGGAGGGAGATACAGAGAACCAGACAATGTGCACGAGAGCTGCAGCGCCTGCCCGGCCGGAGAGGGGCGCCGGAGCCAGCAGCGGGCCGCGGCTGAGGGAGGGTGCGCGCGCCGGGTTGGACTTATCGGTCCCTGCCCACCAACTCTTGCCGCGTTTCAGCGTGCGCTACAACAACTCGTGAATTTCAGGTGATGCATTGAGGGAAACTGATACTCCCTCCTTTCTCAAAAGATTGTCACCTTCTAGTTCATTTTTGTACAGGTGACAATCTTTTGAGAAAGGAGGGAGTACGTAGTAAGTACGTCGTACCGGACCCAGATGGTAGTGAGACGCACTAATGCAGAGGATCTCAACGCGAATTTCAGACGCTCCGTCCGATACAACCGCCTTTCACTAACGGAGCACAACTCTCGCAGTGTAGTTAATTTATCTCACCTTCTCCATTATTACCGGTACACACAACACACCGTGGATCATCTCCTGATCGAGTGTTACATCAACTGCAATCACCTGTAGCGGTGTAGCGCCATGACCAGCAACCGCAACGGAGCCAACAAACACAACACGCATCTGAAACGTCCCGAGCACGCTCGCGCGCACACTGGACCGACCGCCACCACTCACAGGATGACGCACTTCTGGGGACGCTTGCCGGCGTCGGACGGCGGCGCAGGCGCCTTCTTCTTGCCCCGCACCGTCTTCTCCTCCGTCCGCGCCTGCTTCCTCCGTCTGCACAGAGAGAGAGAGAGAGAGAGAGTCATAATGCGTGATCCAAGATCATCATGCTCTTTAATTCCCGCGAGCGTTTGAAATTATTCAGCAGGGTGCGTGTTAATAATCGGTTTCCTAGCTCACTCACTTGGCCATCATGACCTTGACGAACTCCTGGTAGTTGATCTGGCCGTCGCCGTCGCCGTCGGCCTCGCGGACCATCTCGTCCACCTCCCCGTCGCTCAGCTTCTCCCCGAGGTTGGCCATCACGTCCCGGAGCTCCGCCGCGGAGATGAACCCGTTCCGGTCCTTGTCGAACACGCGGAACGCCTCCATGAGCTCCTCCTCCGAGTCATGCTTGTCCTTCATCTTCCGGGCCATCAGGCTCAGGAACTCCGGGAAGTCGACGGTGCCGTTCCCGTCTGCGTCCACCTCGCTGATCATTTCATGCAGATCCTTCTCCGTGGGGTTCTGCCCCAGGGACCGCATCACCGTCCCCAGCTCCTTGGTCGTGATGCAACCTGTATGTATCCCACATGGGAAAATGAAGCATATCATACTGATCAGGATTTTACTCTTAGTTTCTTTGTATTGGTAGTTTTGTTAGCTTTTGCATTGGTCCTTGTGGCTAGAGCACAACGCTAGAGTGTTTCGCGTCAAGGCGTCCTAATCTGTATGTGTTGTTGCTAATATAGTTGATGTCACTAGGTCTTGGTCGGCAGCTAAGCTGTTGCAGTAGTCGAGTCTAGTACTCTAGTGGGTGATTAGTTGTCCAGTTGTGTGCGGATCATGTTGGTCACGTTGAGGCTCATTCGCAGAGGAGCTAGATCTGATGCGAAACTTGCAACGAATAATCTTGGAAAACACACTCCGCCGCCACTTTATTCCAAGAGTCCCATTATAAGCCAACAGGGCGAAACCGTTCAGACCGGCTCCATATTCTTTTCTATCGCTGATTTATTCGTCTACCTCTTTTACAATCAATTTGTGATATGAGCGAATTAGAATATGATTCTATGGGGACCAAGTAACCAAACATAAACCATGTCTGTCGGTACCCTAAAAACCATACACCTCCTGAGGTTACAAAGATCTCAAGGGAAGGACATCTACTTAAATTGAAGACCCACGGGGGCCCACTTGCCAGACGTAACCGGACCCGCTTCTCCAACATGGTTAGCCCCTAGGTTGCCACGTGTACTGTCAGAGCAGAGCTATTACCCGCAAGGGTGAAGCTCCGGGCCAAGTACTGAAACGACACCTCCGGAGGTAACCCCCGACCGAGAGAAGCTCCGGACCTGACACGTGCCAGGCCGCCCCGGAGCTTCCCGCTTCCCACAAGCAAGCTCCGGAGCTGCCACGTGTCCATACGTCGGAGCTAGCCGCTTCAAACCCCCGGGAGACGTTGTAACGGCTCCGGATCTCCAAAGGACAGCTGCAGACTTCAAGACCCGATTAATTATCATTAATTCCACGTTAATGATATTTAATCGGACGATCTTAACACCTGTAACGGCACTGTCGGAGCCGTTACATGGTTATTAACAACAATTAATCTCGTGTATCAATACTAATAACTGCCAGGGCCACATGTCGGGCCAGGCAGACTTGTAACGGTTTGTCCTTGTATTATAAAAGGACAAACCGACGATACACAGGAGAGGAATCGGAGAACTCTCGAACACTCTGAGGTTCACAAGTTAATACAACACACACACACCCGTGGAGTAGGGTATTACGCTCAGGCGGCCCGAACCACGTAAACCACTGTGTCACTCGTGTCCAATCGCGTTTCACCTTTTTGAGTCTCCGCGCGCCCAAACCGAACCACAAACTCCTTCAACACTTTCGTAGTGTCAGGGGATCTGCCGACTCCAACAGTCGACAGTTGGCGCGCCAGGTAGGGGCGCCTGAGATCTTCAAGAATGGTGAATTCTGCGGCTGGATCATCCAACGGGCAACCTGCTGTTCAGGCTGTCGGTGGCAATCCCTCCAACATGCAGCCACAGGCAGGAGCCTCAGTTCCAGCAGGAGTCACACTCCCACCACCACCATCTTCTCCGGCAAGACATGCCGGACAACATGGTGGTGCACCGGCGTCACATTCTGCGCCGGCAAGTCGTGACAACCCAGAACACGCGCTCCATGCAGCGCGTGCTCTCCTCCAGCGACCACCACCTCCGGATGCATCTCAAGGTGCCATGGAGCAATGGAGAGCTGATATTGAGCATTTGGTCGCAGCAGCGGCCGAACGCCTCAACAACCAGGGTCCACCTCCTTCAGGGCGGGCCCCGTCGCAGCAACGAACGTTGTCTAGAAGACTTGGTCCACATGTCTCCAACAACCGGAGAAGAGCTGCGTCACAGCAAGTGACGTCGTTGCCCTCTGGGGCACGACGTGCCCATACTGCATCTCGGCTTTCGACACACGACCTCCGGGCGGAGCTTGATCGCCGATACCGCCAACAGGATGGCCGTGTTCACATCGAGCGAGCACGAGAAAGACGAGATGCTCAAGACCTTTCTACTCTGGAAGGAATAGGAGGAGGCTGTTCCGCCCTAGCCATGCACCTGCGCATGGTTAGATGGCCACACTTGCCGGAAAAATTCGACGGGACTGTTAATCCCGTAGAATTTCTGCAGATATACTCCACTGCGATTCTAGCAGCTGGAGGAAACGAGGCCGTAATGGCCAATTACTTTCCAGTGGCCTTAACTGGGACTGCCAGGTCCTGGTTTATGAGCCTTCCACCCAACTCTATCGACAGTTGGGAGGAGCTGTGCCGTCAGTTCACCGCCAATTTCGGGAGTTCATACACCCGTCCGGGCACTGAACTGGACCTTTTTGCGGTCGTGCAAAAAGGAGGAGAATCTTTGCGGTCGTTCATCCAGAGATTTTCTCAGGTACGTAACACAATCCCTTCTATCTCAAGCGCTTCTGTCATTGTGGCATTCAGACAGGGTGTACGAGACAAGAAGATGTTGGAGAAGCTGGCGATCAAAGAGATCACCAGCGTCACGGAGCTCTTCAGCCTGGCTGACAAATGTGCCAGAGCTGCGGAGGGCCGTGAAATGCACTCCAAACCAACCCTGGAGGATCATAAAAAATCCTCCAAAGAAGAAGCCGCTACCTCCGGGAGTGGCAAGAAGAAAAAGAAGACCAACGGCAAGAAGAAGCCGTCGGCCGGCACATCCAACGTTGCAGCCACTGCAACTCCTGGTGGCCGGGGGCCACGCCCCGAGAAGCGACCTCGACCGTCTTGTGAAGACGGTGGCAAATCCAAGATGTGGTGCCCCATTCACAAAACGAGCAGCCACAGATTGGAGGACTGCCGGGAGGTCCAAAACCTTGCCGAGCGCTACCACAAGCGCCGGGAAGGGTCTCCCTTCCGACAGAGGGAGGGAAAACAAAAGGTCGATGAAGCTCCGGCTGAAGAGGAGTTAGGGTTTCAGGACCCCAAAAAGGTCCTGAAAGCCGTCTACACCTCCGTCGACGATGACTCCGACGTCTCCGACAACGAGCGTCGAAAAACCATGAACACCATCTTTGGTGGATCATGGGACATCACTTCTCGTCGTGTCATCAAGACTATGCGACGGGATATGGCTGCTGTAGCTCCTACAGCTAGACCGGAGCCACATCGAAAGTGGATGGACACACCCATCACTTTTGATGCTTCGGACTGTCCTCAAAGCATGGTCGGAGGTGGCCAATTACCCTTGATGGTATCTCCCACCATCAACAACATCCAGCTCCATCATGTCCTGGTAGACGGAGGTTCGGGGCTTAACCTCATCAGCTTCGAAGCTTTCACTAAGCTTCAGTTCCGACCTTCGGACCTCCAGCCCTCTCGACCTTTCTCCGGAGTAGGTCCGGGGGCCATCACTCCACTCGGAGCTATTACTCTCCCCGTTACCTTCGGGACCTGGGAGAAGTATCGCACCGAGAAGTTGATCTTCGACGTCGCTCAGATCAACTTACCATTCAACGCCATCTTGGGTAGACCTGCCCTGTACAAATTCATGGCAGCTGCTCATTATGGATACCTGGTGTTGAAAATGCCAACACCAGTAGGTGTTCTCCGGATCCGCGGAGATCGCACTGCCGGAGTAACTGCTCTGGAGGAACTTCATGCACTCACCACAGCGCAAGAGGAGGACTCCAGACAGAAACAAGCTCCACAACCTCCGAGCATTCGTCAACGAGGCTCGACCTCTGCACCTCGTCTGCAGCCAAGCGGCGACACCGACATTCCCGTCAAAGTCGTACAAATTGGTTCCGATGTCACTCAAACTACCCGCATATCGGGTGGCTTGAACGACAAATAGGAACTCGCGCTCATCACTTTCCTCCGGGCTAACGTTGACGTGTTTGCTTGGCAACCGTCACAAATGCCTAGGATCCCCAGGGAAGTGATTGAGCACAATCTGAAGATTTACCCCGACGCTCGGCCTGTGCATCAGAAACCTCGGAAGCAATCTGTAGAGCGACAGAACTTCATCCGACAAGAAGTGAAGAAGTTGCTCGAAGCCGGATTCATCCGAGAAGTCTACCATCCAAAATGGCTGGCAAACCCAGTCGTTGTGCCTAAGGCCGGCGGGAAACTTCGGATGTGCATCGACTACACCACACTGAATAAGGCATGTCCAAAATATCCATTCCCACTACCTAGAATAGACCAGATAGTGGATTCCACCTCCGGGTGTGAGTTACTGTGTTTTCTAGACGCATATTCAGGATATCATCAAATCCGGATGTCTAGGGAAGATGAAGAACATACTTCATTCATCACAGTGGATGGATTGTA
Organism: Tuctoria greenei; assembly: GCA_036927565.1. Lineage (NCBI taxonomy): Eukaryota > Viridiplantae > Streptophyta > Magnoliopsida > Poales > Poaceae > Tuctoria > Tuctoria greenei. The sequence goes on from JAYESD010000008.1 coordinate 3,947,401, forward strand.
TTGTTACACAGCCATGCCTTTTGGTCTCAAGAATGCAGCTTCAACTTTTGTACGAGCTATGTACAAAACTTTCGAAGAACTCATCAGAGACATAGTGGAAGTGTACGTCGATGACATCGTGGTCAAAGTCAAGAACAAGGAGTCCCTATTGGACACCTTGCAGGCTGTCTTCGACAAGCTGCGGGCCACCCGCACGAAGCTAAACCCAGACAAGTGCGTCTTCGGGGTTAGTTCCGGAAAGCTTCTTAGTTTCCTGGTAAGTCACCGGGGCATAGAGGCTAATCCGGCGAAGATAAAAGCCATTGAAGACATGCGGCCACCAACCCGCATCAAAAACGTCCAAAAATTAACTGGATGTCTAGCAGCCCTCAGCCGGTTCATTTCAAGACTGGCGGAAAGGGCACTTCCCTTCTTCAAGTTACTGAGGAAGTCCGGACCATTCCAATGGTCTGAAGAAGCAAAGAAGGCATTCCAGGAGCTGAAACAGTTCCTCACCACCCTACCAGTCTTGGTAGCTCCGAACCCTGGTGAGCCTTTATTGCTTTACATTTCAGCGGCTGACGAAGTCGTCAGTATGGTTCTGGTTGCGGAGAGACCGGAACTACCCAATACTCAGGAATCCAGATCCCTTCGGGAGGATCCGGAGGTTCCTGAAAGCGGGTCTGGGTCCCAGCTCCCAGACTTGAACCCACAAGAAGTCACTTCAGAGGACCCGGATCCTTCCGATAGGATCCAGGTCATTCCTGAAGAAGCTTCGGGTTCCTCCACCCAGAACCCGGAGGTCCCCGAAGATAGTCTGGACCCCTCCGACAGGGTCCGGATCAATGAAGAGGAAGCTCCGGACCCCTCCGGGAGGGTCCGGACCATTCAACGCCCAGTATACTTCATCAGTGAAGTGTTACATGATGCCAAGACTCGATACCTAGAGGTGCATAAACTGCTCTATGCAGTTCTTATTGCCTCAAGGAAGCTTCGACATTATTTCCAAGCTCACAAAGTCTCAGTGGTGACTTCATATCCACTTCGAGCGATCCTGCATAATCCCAATTCAACTGGGAATATTGCAAAGTGGGCAGCGGAACTGGCTGAATTTGACCTTGAATTCATTCCAAGACAAGCAATCAAGAGTCAAGCGTTGGCAGATTTCGTGGCAGAATGGACTCCCTCTCCATTAAACCCTGGGGGCCCCAGCGAGCAGAAGACGGAACCACAAGTTCCAGCCTTCACTAAGCCTCACTGGACCCTTTACTTCGACGGCTCCATGCAGAAGCAGGGAGCCGGAGCTGGAGTCCTTCTCCTCGCACCAACCGGGGAGAAGGTGAAATACATGGTGCACCTTGACTTCAAGGCAACCAACAACATGGCGGAGTACGAAGCACTCATCTATGGATTAAAGGTGGCACTATCATATGGTGTCAAGCAGTTGCTGGTCAAAGGAGATTCACAACTTGTCATCAAACAGGTGAAGGGTGAATGCTCCTGCAATAATCTCCAGCTGGCTGCTTATCTCCTTGAAGTCCAGAGGCTTCAGAAGGACTTCGAAGTCCTAGACCTTCACCATGTTCAGCGTGCTCACAACGCTGAAGCTGACGAACTCTCGACCAAGGCGTCAACCAGAGCTCCGGCTCCTGACGGAACCTTTGTCCGGAGGTTGTCAAAACCCACAGTTCAGCCTGCCGAACTGAACGAAGGGGGCGAGATCAGCATCCCGAAGCTGACGGTCCCGATTGCCCTGTTACCATGGCAGCCATCAAGGGTCGTAGGTGCTGCCGGAAGCTCCGAGCAACCCAGCACGCAAGACTCAAATGCTCAAGTCAGTTTCGATGCATGGATCTCGGAGATCCGGAACTACTTGAAAGACAACATCCTTCCTGACGATGATGTATCCGCTGACCGGGTAGTCAGGTTGGCTAAAAGATACACGTTGGTAGAAGGGGATCTCTACCGGCGCGGTGCCAACGGCATCCTAATGCGGTGCATCACAAGGGAAGAAGGCTGCGAGCTCCTCGCAGAAATCCATGGAGGTGAGTGTGGGAACCACGCATCTTCCCGCACGCTGGTCGGAAAAGCCTTTCGGCACGGCTTCTACTGGCCTACAGCGCTCCAGGATGCTACTGAGCTAGTGAAGAAATGCAAAGCATGCCAATTTCATACAAAGCAAATTCATACACCTGCTCAGCCCTTACAAATGATACCTCCTACGTGGCCTTTCGCTGTGTGGGGGATGGACATCTTGGGACCCTTCCCAAGAGCCGTCAGAGGTTACAAGTTCCTGTACGTCGCCATCGACAAGTTCACCAAGTGGCCGGAAGCTACTCCTGTTGTGACGATCAACAAACAATCTGCAATCAATTTTCTACAATCTATCGTGAGCAGATTCGGAGTCCCAAATAAGATCATCACTGATAATGGGACTCAGTTCACAAGCTCCGCATTTCAAGGATATTGCGAAGATCTCGGCATACAAGTTTGCTACGCTTCTGTAGCTTATCCTGCCAGCAATGGACAAGCCGAGAGAGTAAACGCAGAGATCCTTAAAGGACTCAAAACGCGCACTTATGAGCGTTTGAAAAAGCACGGAGCTAATTGGATCGAAGAGCTTCCGCCCACTCTATGGGCTAACAGGACTTCTCCAAGTCGGGCAACCGGAGAAACACCCTTCTTCCTGGTGTACGGAGCTGAAGCGATCCTTCCTCCGGAAATCACCTTGGGTTCCCTCCGAGTCCGGACCTTCGACGAAGCCGCGCAGGACCAGCTCCGGCGTGAAGACCTAGACCTCCTCGAGGAGGGAAGGTGCCAAGCAGCTGTTCGGAACGCCCGATACCGCCAAGCTCTACGGCGCTATCATCAGCGGCATGTACACAACCGACAGCTCCAGGAAGGCGATCTGGTGCTACGGAGAATACTATCCAGAGAAGGGCAAAACAAACTCTCCCCCGGCTGGGAAGGGCCCTTCCGAGTGATCAAAGTATCCCGTCCCGGAAGCGTTCGCTTGGCTACTGAGGACGGGACACTTCGCCCAAATCCTTGGAACATCGAGCACCTCCGTAAGTTCTACACTTAATTCCACGGAGGTGAGTCTTAAGTAACTTGAAATGTATGTTATAGAGTCATTGTACAGAGTCGGGTAGTTCCTCCAGGAGAGCAGCCGGACCTTTCCCGAAAGGTTTGAAAAGCTCATGCAACACTTGATACAGTCTCCGGACTAGAAGTGTAGCTAACTACCCTGGGTCAAACGAGAAACCAAACACACTTAGCCTGGTTCCATACCCTAAGAGTGTACTTGTTTCCCCTGTACCCCGGACCTATAATGAAAGACATATTCATGTGAAATAGACTCCACGTGCATTCATTTTTGCATAAGGCTCGACATTTTTATTTTTCTCTTTCTTGTCTATAACAGAAACGTGCAATTCTTAAGAAGTTCTAGTTTAATCGGTTTATGTACGATTTGAGTTGAATTGTCGGATTTTTTAGATTTAAATGTCGTCTGTGGCCAACTCGCCTGAAAGCCGCCAAGCCATTCTAGGGCCGGAGTGCGCTATCGACTTAGCCTGGTCAAGCACCCTAAGTACGCCACTCTACCTACATCCCGGCAGGCCAAAGTAAGGTGGGTCCATGGACAATTGGATCTAAAAGAAAAGACAATTCATCCAATTGTACTAAAAATCGTGTTCAACTTGAAATTCTCTTGAGAACCGTAAGCCGCGACGAAGTTATAGATAAGGAACGAATTTTACTATTTTTCTTGGCTTAAGTGTGTAGGAAAAATGAACCCTATGTTAATGGAGAAAACCGGAGCTAACCAAGCTCCGGCTACTATCAGGACGTCAACCGTCGACGTTGACTTAAAGATGGTGAGAAGACCCTATCACTGGGCGTGGCAAGGGTCATTGCCGGAGCTACGAAGCTCCGACACCTTGGAGTATTAACTATCGACGCTCAACGTGTTGGTAGAGGCTATTGCCGGAGCTAATAAGCTCCGGCGATGGACAGCGCCGGAGCTTCTAAGCTCCGACGACTTCAAGGGACCTTCACTATATAAAACTTCGGACCTAAATTATACGAGTTCGAAGAAAATCTGTCTTCAACAAAACTCAACATCCTTTTGGTACATGTCCACAATCAAATTGTGCACGTCTACCAGGGGGCCAAGTGAAGACAAAGATGTTGAAGACAAAAAAATGAAATTCATGAAAAATTGGGGATTTCATTTCATCAGAAGACCGGAGATTACATCTGGAGACAAGAGATTACAAAATTGAGGAAGAAGAGAAGATACAAGTAAAGGCTAAGAGAGATGGTCCTAGACCCTATGGAAGAACTCGGCAACCTTCTGGGCGACCTCCGACACGCTGGCTCGGGTAGCTTCGCCTTCTCCTTCGACGGGGCCTTCAAGCACCGGGTCCAAAGGGAATCGAGGGTTCCGGCTAGTATAGCACGTCAACACATACTCTGTGACGTTCCTAGCCAGGGATTGCCCCTCGACTTCCAGCTGGTCCGCGATGACGTCGCCCACCTTGGAGAGCTTGCTGCCCGCAGCGCTCAACGCTTGCAACGCAAGGTCCAGCTCCGGCTCCGGATCATCTGGGAGCACGGGGCTGAAACCCATCGGCGCTAGCGCATCGTCGGCCTTGCTCAGGAACTCCCAAATTTGCAGGGAGTCCGTCTTCCTCAGGCCCTTCATCTCTTCCAGGGACCTCCGGGCCGCCGCCAGCTCCGAATTCTCGCGGGAAAGACGCTCGACTTCTTTGGCGTTCTGCTGAATCTTCGCAGCAACCCGCTTCTCAAGTCTTCTGAGCTCCTCCTCCCGGAGGTGGATCTTGTTCCGGCGGTCGACCAGGTCCTTCTCCCTAGCCTCTATTTTCTTCTCCCGGGCGACAAGGGCACACTCGTACTCGTAGAGTTCCTGCCCCCGCACCCAGCTCTTCTCCTCTTCCTCGAGGCAGCGCTCTTCCAATTTTTTAGTGCGCTCCTCGATACCCTTGTCCACCAGAGCTGTCTTCTCGGCGAGCTCTTCTTCACGTCGCAAGACGTCATCCCGTAGCTCCAGGAGTTTTTGCTCCTCATCCTCGAGCCGCTTTTCCCTTCCCTCAAGTGCCTCTCGGCGCTTGATGAGTGCGGTGCTGATGGCCTCGAGTTGATCAAACCGAGCGTTGGCCGCGTCGTTAGCAGCCTTAGCTTGGTCATGGTACTCCCGGGATTGGGCGTCGAGGTTGTGAGTCATGCTCTCCCTCTCGTCCAGCATCTCACCCCAGAGCTCCAGGCGGACCTTCTCCCGCCTGATCCATTCCTTGTCATCCGCAATCCTCGACTGCGCCAGCTTGGTCTCGAATTGGAGTCGATTACGCCACCTCCTAAGGGTTTGGCGCTCCTCTTCAAGAGCCTTGCTGTCGTGGAAGAAGGCTAGTTGGACTTGACGTAGACTGGAACAAGCGTTGTCGATGGACATCGACAGCGAGATGGGCTCCGGACCTTCTGGGGTCTCCTCCGCTGGTTCCAGCGGGTCTTCACTTACAAAAATTGGGTCCCACTCTACAAGAGTGGAACCCCGAGCTTCCAAAGCACTAGGGCACTCCTCCGGGATGGCCTCAGTCGCCACCGAAGAAGGTCCCGCCACCAAGTCTTCGTTTGCCCCCTCAGGCTGGGGGCCGGCGACTTCATTCAGGCACTCTGGCTCCGCCACGGGTACCATCAACGTCGTCGCCTCCAATGGCTCCGGCCGGGACACTTCTTCTGAGGGAGGCTCAAGCTCCCTCGCCTCTTCGATCACCAGCTCTGTGGCCGGTGCTCCAGCAATCACCGGCACTGCAGCCGGTGCTCCAATAGTTACCGGCTCTGCGACCGGAGCTTCGGAAGTAACCGGCTCAATTGCCGGAACCACTTCAACTTCCGGCTCGCATGCCGGGGCTTCAGCTACCTCCGGCTCAACCGCCGGGGCTTCAGCACTTTCCGGCTCTGAAGCCGGGACCGCTACTTCTCCCGACTCAACAGCCGGAGCATCTACTTCTGCAGCATCAGGGCCCGGAGCTTCAACCTCCGGAGCGGGTGCCGCTGGCGCATCTTCAATCCCGTGGTCCGGCGCTACCACGGGAACTTCTGGAGACGAGTCGAGGTCCATGACCACGACAGCCGGCGCCGGAGCTGTCGCAGCCTCCGCCTGGGGCGGCACCGGGGCTGGAGCAGAAGCCCTCGCAGCCTCAGACACTGTGGCTGAGGGCGGAGCTTCACTCCCCTTCTTGGGAACGCTGCAGATAAAGAACGAAGAAATTGAGCAAACAGATGCTATAATTAAAAGTTAATTGAGGTAAGCAAGAAAAATTACCTTGGGAGGCTCACGCACCAGCTTGCGCGGAACCTCTTTCCCGGACGTTCCGGGCTGGCCACGGTCGGCGTAGGAGCTCCGGGAGGACTCCCAGGACTTGCCGTGTCCGCGGGCGTTTCCCGGGTCGGAGCTCTCCTTGATCGAGAGGAACTCCTGGACCTGGAGGCCCTCACCGCTTCTCGTACCGGAGTCGTCTGTCCGGAGCTGGCACCTCCGGAGGGACCCACCACGGGGATAGCCGCACTCCGGGAGGATCCCACCGCCGGAACAGTAGCGCTCCGAAAAGACCCCACCACGGGGACAGCCGCCACGGCGGCGGAGTTTCTTCCTTCCTGAGGATGGGGAACTGGGGGGAAGTAGCAAGTCCGACGGACCTTCCGTCAGCATGTCGCAGCTTCCTCTTCCGGCTCTCCGGCTCCTCCGCCAGCTCCTTGCCCTTGCCGGTGACCTCAGCTCTTGGCTGAGAGACAGGGGCGGAGACGCCTTCCGACAACCCGGGGATCGCCAACCGGGCGGTTGATCTTCTCTCGACGACGCCAAGGTCGTCAAGCGCGGGCATCTTCCGCCGGAGCTCCCTACTGAACTCCACTTCCACGTTCAGGGGGAGGAAAGCTGGCGGCGGAGTCAAGTACTCTCCGTCAACATCGATGCCGTGCTGGAATTTCTTGAGGTGAAACTCCAAGGACTTCCCCACCATGCTGGACTTCAACCCGGTCTCGACCCGGTCCTCGTCCATCACGCTGTTGAGGGCCCAGGCGAGCTTCTCCCTCCTCTTCAGCGGTGCCCACCCGTTGGACAGGAAGTTGCAGAACACCGCATGGGGAGTCAATCCTCCCTCCACACATTGGCGGATCCTGGACAGGACGGGGTCGAAAGCTGCCGCCAGCACCGGAACTTCGCTCCACACTGACGTGTCAATGCCGGGCAGACCGTCTGGCAACTCCAACCGCTCGTGCTCCTCCACCCGGACGACTACCCAATCTTTCTTCCAGTCATCCCACTTCCCGGAAGGGAATGACCGGAGGTACTTGAACGGGCACTTCTTGCGCTTCACAAAGTAGTAGAAGCCAAGGTACTCGTCGCTTCGGCCGGTGGTTTGGACGGTGAAGAAGGTCCGGAAGAGCTCGATGCAGGGAGGAATGCCCACCCACATCTCGCAGAAGTGGACAAAGATGGACACAAGGAGAATGGAGTGAGGGCCAATGTGGTATAGCTGCAGACCATAGAAGTCCAGCAGCATCAAGAAGAAAGAAGAAAACGGTGGGATCAGCCCCACCATGGCGTACGATGAAAAGTACACCATCTCGCCGGAGTGCTCCTTTTTAAAGGGAAGCTCCCCGCCGGCGCGGACTGAACGGTTGAAGAAGTCCGACGACCACCCCATGAGGGCTCGGACCTTCTTCAAATCGCTTTCCGTCTTCAAACGACTCTCACGCAGACCCAACTCCATCGCAGCACAGTTAGGCAAGAGAAGAGGAGCAAAGTACAAGTCGGGAGTTTGAGCGCAAGAACAGATCGAGAGCGTAAAGAACTCCCGACGGTGCGCTTTCCTTCTTAAGTAAGCCCTCGCAACGCTTGGATGGAAACTGCAGGGGAGTCAAGGATACTATTCAAAAATTCAACCCTGTCGATGACAAGAGGGCCCGGGACCACCCTGACGATCAAGTCGAGGTTCTTACCCAGGCGAACAGTTGTCATCACGAGGCGGGAAACCCAAAGGCGGCGGACTGACAAGGCGCGTGGAACTGATACGGTTTTCGTATCGGGAACTGGCGACCTTCAATTGCGAGAGATCCGCACGCCAAAGATCCTATCTGTCGCCTGAGGAGCGCCACGTGTCGGGACTTAACCGTAAAGCCCCGCCAAAGGCACCTCCGAAGACCCTTGAAGACCCAGTTCAAGAGTCGCAAGTGTGGACCCACCTCCGGCGGAATGACTTCATCCCGTTGGCCTTCCCCGGAGGTAGGTCCAGGGGGCCACTGTCGGTACCCTAAAAACCATACACCCCCTGAGGTTACAAAGATCTCAAGGGAAGGACATCTACTTAAATTGAAGACCCACGGGGGCCCACTTGCCAGACGTAACCGGACCCGCTTCTCCAACATGGTTATCCCCTAGGTTGCCACGTGTACTGTCAGACCAGAGCTATTACCCGCAAGGGTGAAGCTCCGGGCCAAGTACTGAAACGGCACCTCCGGAGGTAACCCCCGACCGAGAGAAGCTCCGGACCTGACACGTGCCAGGCCGCTCCGGAGCTTCCCGCTTCCCACAAGCAAGCTCCGGAGCTGCCACGTGTCCATACGTCGGAGCTAGCCGCTTCAAACCCCCGGGAGACGTTGTAACGGCTCCGGATCTCCAAAGGACAGCTGCAGACTTCAAGACCCGATTAATTATCATTAATTCCACGTTAATGATATTTAATCGGACGATCTTAACACCTGTAACGGCACTGTCGGAGCCGTTACAGGGTTATTAACAACAATTAATCTCGTGTATCAATATTAATAACCGCCAGGGCCACATGTCGGGCCAGGCAGACTTGTAACGGTTTGTCCTTGTATTATAAAAGTACAAACCGACGATACACGGGAGAGGACTGAGAGAACTCTCGAACACTATGAGGTTCACAAGTTAATACAACACACACCCGTGGAGTAGGGTATTACGCTCAGGCGGCCCGAACCACGTAAACCACTGTGTCACTCGTGTCCAATCGCGTTTCACCTTTTTGAGTCTCCGCGCGCCCAAACCGAACCACAAACTCCTTCAACACTTTCGTAGTGTCAGGGGATCTGCCGACTCCAACAGTCGACAATGTCACTTCCATACGGCCGTGTAATTCCACGTGGTCGCTGAGGCTACGAGCGATGTTTCTGGGTCTTATTTTAAGTGGAAGCAGAGGTAAGTCTAACGAATCTGATTCCCGTAAATAAGACATGGTACGCGCTCTTGCTTCAAAATCTGTACTAGAAGTGAAAGCAAGCAGCACGACGAACGAATTAATCAACGACGGATTGGTATTGCGTCGTGTCTAAGAGAAGTTGAACTTTTGTTTCCGGGCTTGGTCTACCTATAAGCTCCATGCCCAACAACGTAATACCTTTATCCGGAGCCACACAACATGCTAGTAATTTCTGTTCTGGAAAACTAAGAATCAACAGCTAGCGTAATTACTCTGTTCTGCCCGTTTCTGTTATCTCAGGTCGTTCCTAAATTCATTTCAGAGTATGATCAAACAAAGATGGGTAAAAAGCATGATCCGATCCAGCAGAAGCTTCAAACAGATTAATTAAACCACACGGACAAAGCTCGGCCTAGATGACCGCTGAGCTAGATGCGTAGAGCAGGAGGAGCTCGGTGACTCCGCCAGAGACCAGTCGAGAAAAGAAGAGTAGGGAGACGGAAAGTTGGTACCGTCGCCGTCCTTGTCGAAGAGGCTGAAGGCCTCCTTGAATTCAGCAACCTGCTCGTCGCTGAGGTGGACCGCCATGGCGATGGTAGCTTCGAGAAGACGAGCAAAGCTGGAGCTTGCTTCGATGGCCCTACTGGCGTGCGCGTGGTTCGGTTTCAGCGTTCGTGCGCGAGATTGAGGCGGCGATGCTACGAGCTCGGCTTTTATACGGAAGGAGTGCCCACCGGCCGACGTTTGGGTTATGAACTCCCCCTGCTTTAAAAATATTGTCATTAAAATAACAATTCAGATTTATTCTTTCCACCTCTATATTCCATTGCCTCTGTGCATTCTTCCACCAGGACACCACCATGTTTCTTCGTTTTTTTTTTCTAAGTAAACTATAGAATACTTCGTTCTAAAAATCTTGTCGTTATCTAGTTAACTACAAAATGACAAACTTTTTGAGACAGATGATGTACGTGACAATTATTTCTTCTACACCAGTAACATAAATGTGGCAAAAGAATCAATGTATTACAATAATGATAAATTTCTGACAAAAAAACTCCTCATATCTTTTCGTAACATATATGCAGGACTGTACTCGTGATCTGATTCCTCACAAGTTGCTTCCCCATCAGCAAGCGTGGGCTTCAAGTCCGTTGCTTCAACGCTACGACGTTGTTCTACGGGCCTGAAGTACCACAAGGGAGCAGAGAGGCCTCCGGTGGCCGCCGGCCACCGTATAGAGGACCTTGTTACCATGTCGTAGACCATGGGTTCGTAATCTCCCTCGCCAAGACGGTCCCAGTAGTACACGCTGTTTGGCTTCACGCCGTCGCCGCGCACCACCGCTGCGTCGTTCATCCCCACGAAGACCGCTCCGCCACAGAGGTCCTTCCCCCCGGCCACGGTCCAGCACGGCCAGCTCGTCGTTTCATATTTTAGGATGAAGACGTCACCTTCGCGGACGCGAACCTTTTGCTGCCACCGTTCTTCTCCCGAACCCGGCGGCAACTCGACGGCAGCGGATCCGGCGCCAGCCGACCGCCTCCATATCTGATACAGTACGCCATCGCATAGTACCAGATTCTTGACGTCCGTCAACGCGGAGATGGTATCGTACGGTGGCGGGAAGCCGTCGTCTCCTCCGAGGCCCGTGCTCTGCTGCAGCGGCCTCACCTCGACAACTGAGATCGAGCGGCTGCCACGGCGGCGGCGTTCGAAGCGGAGAACGTACACCTGACCGTCCTTAGCTAGGGCGTAGATACTGCCGTCGTCGCCACACGCCACGTCGACCAGGACGACCCCGTCCATGAACCCGTCCGTGTCCTCGATCATGGTGAAGCAGCCGCTACCGCACGCCCTCTGCATTGCGAGCCTGTTGGGCCGGCAGATGCTCACCGCGACGAAATCTTTCGGCGTGGGGTTGGAAGAGAAGGCGATCTTCGGCGCCACGTCATGCGCGGGCTCGTACAACGACAGCGCGTCGAGCGCGATCTCCTCGCCAGTGAAGGGGTTGAACAGCACGGCGCCCCTGCGCGTGTTGGCGTCGCCGCCGCCGGCGACGATGGCGACCCACCCGTCGCGTGCACCGACGCAGCGGCACTCGGCGGCCGCGTCAAGCTTTGTCGGCTGGTGCAGGGCGGGGACGCGGTACCAACGCCACGTATGGACGAAGCAGACCGCGAGCGACACGGGGTGACCCGCGGTGCCGTCGTCCGCGGGGAGCACGGCGAGGGGCCCCGAGGGCGGCGGCGGGAGCGCGAAGCGCCACGAGCTGCAGACACCACGGCAGGAGGCATAGTCCTCGAGCGTGCAGAAGCCGGCGATTAGTGAGAGGATGTTGGCGTCGAGATCTGTCCACGGCGGCAGCTGAACAGGAGTCGACGACATCGCTTCTACGTTGACAAAACCAGAGTACGTACGGAAGCAACTAAAATTGAGAGATTTTATTTATATGCCAACCAGATAGCTGGCATTAGGTGACTCCAACTAGGACTCGGCAACTAATAACGCGACCAGAGATCCGATCCTCACCAATTTGAGACCGGCTCGGCACCGCCGCCAATCCCCACGCCCGCCCGCGTCTCCGCCTCGACCCCGCGCGCAAAATTACTCGCAAGTGGGCCGCTAATGGGCTGGATCGGGCCGAACAAGAAGACAACTCCTGGACCGCGCCGCACGCTGCGCCGTCACGCCCAGACCCAAACCCTGAACCCTAGCTCGGCTGATTTCATCTCTCTCCCCGCTCCTTGCCCCTTGGTTCGTCTCCACGCAGCCTCTCCCTCTCATCCCATTGGGTTGCTTGGCCATCGAGAGGGACTAGCGAAAGCAGCAGCAGTGGAAGATGTCGTCGCTGCGGAACGCGATCCCTCGGCGCGCTCACAAGGAGCGTGCCCAGCCGTAAGTTCTCCGCCCGCCCGCCCGCTCGCCCGCATGCGTTCGAGTTTGAGTGCCGCTGCCGGTGCCGTGTTTGGAAATTTAGGGACTAAAAGCAGGGTCCGGTTGGGTTTTGCAGGGATGCGAGGAAGAAGTTTGGGCATCTGGAGAAGCACAAGGACTACATCGTCAGGGCGAAAGCTTACCACCACAAGGAAGAAATCATCAGGGTACTAGACTAGCTCGTGTTCTATGCTTGCGTTTGCCGTCATAATTGGCTGCGTTGTATCGAAATTTGGATTGGTTCGTTTTTCTGCATGTTATTAGTTGTTTGAAACTATCTTGGTCTAAGTTCCCTGATGTTTGTTCGCCTGTAACCATCATAATATAAATTCCTTTGTATGCCTGGTTAATTACAGAAATTGAAGGAGAAGGCAGCGTTCAAGAACCCTGATGAGTTCTACTTTAAGATGATCAAGACTAGGACTGTCAATGGAGTCCACAAGCCTAAGTATGCACAATGTTGCTCCTCTGCTGCTTTGTTTTATTGTGCAAGTTGTATTTTGCCCTGCGTTTTAACCTGGACTAAATCCGTTAGGCCTGAGGCAAACAAGTATACCGAGGAGGAACTTCTGCTGTTAAAAAACAAAGATATGGGATACATCCTTCAGAGTATTCAAAGTGAGAAAAAGGTTTGCAATGATGTTCCAGAGTATTCGCAAGTAATGTTTTATTTTTCATGTTTATGCTATTATAACTTGAACGTGAACCCTTTGTAGAAAGTTGAAAAATTAAGTTCAGTACTTCATGAGCTGGATAGCAAGCGTCCAAACAAGCATGTTTACTTTGCTGAAGATAGGTATAGACCACAATGATTACCTCTTGTTTTTGTTTGATACTTAAGGTTCATTCTGAAATGGTTGGCTGTCACAACAATGAGATTGGTTAATGTTTCATTTCAGAGAAGAAGCCAAAGAAATACAATCCAGGATAGAAGAAAGCAGCAAATCACCTGTGGTAGCCAACATTCCTTCCCGTATAAAGAAGTAATTCACAATTCACTCTGGAATTTTAATATTAATGCTTCAGAGAACCGTTTTCATTATTTAGCACATCACTTTGTGTGCATTTAGACAGGAAACCTACCAGCAGTCATAATTTAGATATGTTTATGTTTTTATTTTCCCGGCTCAAAGCATTATCTTTCGCAGTTTAGTGCACCCACTACTACCTGATAAACTTATCTCCTCATGCTTAATCCTCTCCAGGAAGACTGCTTCTTCATACAGGGAGTTAGAGGAGAGGAAACAGAGACTTCAAAAGCTTGAGAAGCTGTATGCAGACATGGCATTGCAAAAGGAATTGAAGGTACCATATCTCTGATGTTTTGAATGTCGTTTGCTTGGTTGACGCTTTCTGGATGGAACTTTTTCAGTGGCGACAGCCACAACTGTTAAAAAAAATTTTGGTCTGTTGTATGCTGAGCCCCTGACTCTTACAGGCAAAAAAGGGAAGAAACTGGCTGAATGGGTTCTTGATATGATGTGAAGCTAGTATTAGACTTAACACTCAAGTATGATTTTGAATGTGCTTATTATATGAAAATGTTATATACGAGTCTTTTTAGCCTCAGCTTTCCAGGACAGAATCAAAACCTTTGCGCTCTAGGTCCAATAAGTTTTAGAATTATGCACAAAATCTTATTTGGAAGTTGGCTACTTTCCAGCTTGGCAATGACTATTGTGTGCATTGTCATACCCGGTTCCAACGAGACAACCGAATGGCTTCCACATGTATGTCAGGATAGGTTCTCATCATACAGTGTAGACGGAAGTGTTGTATCAATTATTACAAGCCATGTTCGAATACATAAATGTCTTATAATAATGACTCGTAGGTCTAAAATAAGATTGCAAAACATAGCAGCGGAAAGCGGAAAGGTAAACTAGTGGAGCTCCATGCATAGGTGTTGCTCGGGGGTTTCGCCAGCCTAGAACGCCTCGTCCGGATCAGCGTAGAAGTCTTCATTCTCCGCTTCTTCACCATTCCAGACTGGGAAAAGGTAAGCAACAAGAAAGTTTGAGTACCAACAATACTCAACAAGTGGGAAAAGAGATAACATGCAAGCTTTTAGAAGGAAGGCCAAAACCGAGTTAAGCGCTATAGCACTATATCCTATCCTTAGCTTTCATTAGCACTTACTACTATGTGATTGAACCCAACCATGTCCCAACTGTAAAACAAATCTCAACCAACCAAACCACAATTTCCATCCATTGACTAATTTTGAATTCGACACTAACCCACTCTTGTCCGTGAGCACGACTGTCATGACAGTTCTCCAATCTCTGCAGAGAATGTATCTTTTACCCACAAGCTGTGATTTCACCCCCTGTTGCCAAGTGGACTAAGTAAACATCCCTGATGTCCGTCACTCGCCAGTCACCTTAGACACTTTCGTAGGTGTGCGGCCAGAAGATCACTACAAGGTCTTTACAAAGGTCTTCCCAACTCATACTGTTCCTCTGATATGACATGTTCTAAGAATGACACTTGCTTCAACCAAAACTCAAACTTACTGAATTTAGCATACAACTGGTGCTGTCGAAGCTTTTGTAGTGCCAACCTCAGATGTTTCTCGTGCTCTTCTTCATTCTTGGAAAATATCAATATGTCATCGATATATACCACCACAAACTTGTTCAAATACTCCATGAACACCTTGTTCAGGAGATACATGAAATAGGCAGGGACATTGGTCAACTCGAAAGACATAACAGTGTACTCGTAAAGTCCTTACCGGGTGACAAAGGTTGTCTTGGGTATGTCTGACAGACGAATCTTCAACTGGTGGTAACTGGAACGAAGATCTATCTTGGAGAATGCACAAGCTCCTCTCAATTGGTCAAACGAAGCCTCAATCCGTGACAACGGGTACTTGTTCTTGACAGTAACTGTGTTGAGAGCACGATATTCCACACATAACCTCTGAGTGCCATCCTTCTTCGGTACGAATATGTCCGGTGCACCCTGAGGTGATGAGCTAGGGCGGATATATCCTTTCTCCAACAACTCTTTAATATGATCCTTCAGCTCGGCTAACTGTTGGGCGTCCATTCTATATGACCTTTTATATATCAGGGCCGTTTCAGGCACTAGCTCAATGATGAATTCAATTTTTCGATCAGGAGGCATGCCTGATAACTCCTCAGAGAACATGTCTGTGAATTCACTGACAACTCGAATCTCTTTGGCAATCTTAGCTTGATTAAGCCTGACCCTTTGTGTTGGGGCTTGGTCTAGAGCGAGCTCAACCTCTGTACCGTCGGTATGGGTCAAGCAGAATGTCCTTGTGGCACAGTGGATTACCCCATGGTATTTGGTCAACCAATCCATCCCCAAGGTAATATCTAGACTTCGAGATTCCAGAATAATGAGATTCGTTCGCTGAGAAGACTACTCCCTTATGTCTAGCTTTACATTAGGGCATACTTGTCGTGTTATCATTTCTCCTCTAGGAGAGTTGACTATAAGCTGATAAGTCATTAAGTGCACTATCATGTTGTGCCTTCTTATGAACTCCTTAGATATGAATGAATGCGTAACACTAAAATCAAACGACACTATATCTAGATGAGATTCTGTGAAAAACATACCAATAACCACATATGCTGCATCATATGCTTCCTCAAGTGCCACATGGTTGACTCTCCCACGTGCAGCTATCTACTGCGACAACTTCTTCGGACATCGGTTGAAGTAATGACCAGGTTCACCACTAAGAAAAACACCAATTAGTTGATGAGATGCCAGTAAAACTCTCTCATCCTTCACACTGTATTATCTTTAGCTTATTCTCGATGACTTTTAGCCAATCATCAACATCTATGTGGTCTACTGCACTTGCAAAGGTTGGAGGCTGGGCGTTCAGAAAATCCCTCAAGTGTTATCTGGGTCCTGGTGCTGGCTGTGGTTGTGGCTGATGTGGTGGTCGAGGTGGAGGGGCTTGCTAGGCTTGTTGCATATTGACCACCACTTGTGTCAGGTTCCATCATTCACATCTGCATATCCATCATCTGCTGCATGTGGTTCATTGCTGAAGCTCTACGGGCACCCCTACCTTTCCACTGTGGCAATTGGAACCCTTCAGCATCATCGTTGCCGAGTGGCATACCACGTCCATGACCTCTTCCCCTGTCCGCCATATGAATTTTGAAGCAAATATAGTCTTAAGAACTAAAAGATTGAACTAAGAGAAAGACTACTGTACGACTCCCTTACTATATGCAAATCATCACAAACATGAGTATAAATAGAAGGTTTTTTATTAATAGCTCACCCATTATAAGAAAGTATAAAAAAATGTGGCTGTGGACAAGTCGCCAAGACGTTTCACAACTCACAAAGCACACCAAAAGGAAAATATGAAAGAAAGCAACACAACTCAAGGTCACACGATATATGTCTACATCGCTCTTATTCATCTACTAGGGGTGTGCCTATCCTTGAGTTGTGGGTAGTAGTCGGGGCTTGCTCCTCGTCCCGTGGGCCCTCCTTTGGGTCCTTGTCGTCGCCCTCGAAGCTGCGTGGTGGTGAGGTAGCGGGCGACTGTGGAGCGGAAGACTCCCTCTGCGTGGTGGTGAGGTAACGGGCGACTGTGGAGCGGAAGACTCCTCAGAGGGTGGCTCCTCGTCTGAAGACTCCTTAGGTGAAGGTGACCAATGTCGACCGACACGATGGTCCGGAGAGTCTGGGACCCACGTCAATGTGTCCAACGTGTAGTTGTCCGGGTCCTCGTCGGTGATCCGATGATACCTCCTGATCGTCCCCTCGTAACGCGCGGCGAGGTCATGAGCGTCCTGAATCTCCTGTTGTGCCCTCTGAAGACGAGCACTGAGGTGTGCCACATTGTCAACAGCCTGCTGTGACTGTGGAAGGTCTAGAGGTCCCTCCACAGACCTGGTGACGAAGTCAGCAGTGCTACTGGGATGCTGCGGAGTGAAAGTGTGCACTGAGTCCTCCAGTCAGAAACAGTAGGTGTGACTATAGTAAGTAGCTGCCTCCCAACTAGCATCCTGCTCCGTGTACCGACAGGAGCTCCTCCAAGCAGGGCTGCGGTGGATCTTCAGTAACCCGTCGTCGTAGTAGATGAAGATCTTGTAGGACCACTCAACTTTGCTAGGGCGCTGCATCCCAATGGAGTGGTAGGAGAGCGAGAGGCTCTGGTGTTGTAGTCAGCAACACGACACTGATACAACTTTATTGGGGTGCAACGCCCTGGCAGAGTTGAGTGGTCCTGCAAGATCTTCATCTACTATGGCAACGAGTTACTGAAGATCCACTGCAGCCCTGCTTGGAGGAGCTTCCGTCGGTACACGGAACAGGATGCTAGTTGGGAGACAACTACTTACTAGAGCCACACCTACCGTTTTCGACTGGAGGAGTTGGTGCATGCTTTCACTCTGCAGTGTCCCAGTGGCACTGCTGACTTCGTCACTAGGCCTGTGGAGGGACCCTTGGACCTTCCACACTCACAACATGTTGTTGACGACGTGGCACACCTTAGTGCCTGTCTTCAGAGGCCTTAACAGGAGATCCAGGACGCTCGTGACCTCGCCCAGCGTTATAAAGGGATAATCAGGAGGTATCTTGGAATCACCGATGAGGACTCGTATGGCTACGCGTCCGACACATCGACGTGGGTTCCAGACTCTCCAAATCGTTGTGACGGCCGACGTCGGTCGCGTTCACCTGAGAAGTCTTCAGACGAGGAGCCACCCTCTGAGGAGTCTTCCGCTCCACAACCATCCGCTACCTCACCACCACGCAACCCCGAGGACGCCGACGAGGACCTGTAGGAGGGCCCACATGACATGGAGTAGGCCTCGACTTCTACCCACAACGGCCCACAGGACATGGAGTAGGCCTCGACTTCTACCCACAACTCAAGGATAGGCACACCCCTAGTAGTTGAATAAGAGCGACATAAACGTATATCGTCTGACTTTGAATAAGTGCCTAACCCTGCCTACAGACCACCAGCACCATACAACCAGTCGCAACGCCCATAGATGCAGCAGCCTCGCTCAGTGCGTCCAACTCCTCACCATGTTGGGCAGCCACAACAAAATCAGCAAGCTGCCAATAAGGCTCACGGCGCCAACCCGTTGGTCAAGTGTTCTCTTTGTCGTGAAGAAGCCGTCGTAGCAGCCAACTGCGCATGGGAGAGTCAACCATGTGGCATTTGAGGAAGCACATGATGCACCAGATGTGGTTATTGGTATGTTTTCCGCCGAATCTCATCTAGCTACAATGTTGTTTGATTCTTGTGCTACACATTCATTCATATCTAAGGAGTTTATAAGAAGGCATGACACAATAGTGCACTTAATGACTCACCAGCTTATAGTCAACTCCTTTGGAGGAGAAATGATAACACGACAAGTATGTCCTAATGTAAGGCTAGACATAAGGGGTAGTCTTCTCAGCGAACCTCATTGTTCTGGAATGTCAAAGGCTAGATATTATTCTAGGGATGGATTGGTTGACCAAATATCATGCTTTAATCTATTGTGCCACAAGGACAATCTGCTTGACTCTTACCGACGGTACAAAGGTCGAGTTCGCTCCAGACCAAGCCCCAACACAAAGGATCAAACTTAATCAAGCTAAGATTGTCGAAGAGATTATCGGGTATGCCTCCTGACCGAGAAATTGAATTCATCATTGAGCTAGTACCTGAAATGGCCCCAATATATAAGAGGCTATATAGAATAGACGACGCCCAACAGTTAGCCGAGTTGAAGGATCATATTAAAGAGTTGTATGAGAAAGGATATAAGGGGTAGTCTTCTCAGCGAACCTCATTGTTCTGGAATGTCAAAGGCTAGATATTATTCTGGGGATGGATTGGTTGACCAAATATCATGCGTTAATCTATTGTGCCACAAGGACAGTCTGCTTGACTCTTACCGACGGTACAAAGGTCGAGTTCGCTCCAGACCAAGCCCCAACACAAAGGATCAAACTTAATCAAGCTAAGATTGTCGAAGAGATTATCGGGTATGCCTCCTGATCGAGAAATTGAATTCATCATTCAGCTAGTACATGGAATGGCCCCAATATATAAGAGGTCATATAGAATGGACGACGTCCAATAGTTAGTCGGGTTGAAGGATCATATTAAAGAGTTGTTTGAGAAAGGATATATTGGCCCTAGCTCATCACCTTGGGGTGCCTCGATCATATTCGTGCCGAAGAAGGATGACACCCGGAGGTTATGTGTGGACTATCGTGCTCTCAACGCAGTTAATGTCAAGAACAAGTACCCGCTGCCACAAATTGAGGATCTGTTTCATCAATTGAGAGGAGCTTGTATATTCTCCAAAATAGATCTTCGTTTCGGTTACCACCAGTTGAGGATTCGTCCGTCGGACATACTCAAGACAACTTTTGTCACCCGGTACGGACTTTTCGAGTACAATGTTATGTCTTTCGGGTTG
The DNA here is from genome assembly GCA_036927565.1 of Tuctoria greenei. Lineage (NCBI taxonomy): Eukaryota > Viridiplantae > Streptophyta > Magnoliopsida > Poales > Poaceae > Tuctoria > Tuctoria greenei. The sequence goes on from JAYESD010000008.1 coordinate 3,967,004, forward strand.
ACCAATACCTCTATCTACTTCATGTATCTTGTGAACAAGGTGTTTGGAGTATTTGGACAAGTTCGTAGTGGTATTTATCGATAACATCTTGATATTTTCCAAGAATGAAGAAGAGCACGAGGAATATCTGAGGTTGGCACTACAGAAGCTTCAATATCAGTTGTACGTTAAATTTAGTAAGTGTGAGTTTTGGTTGAAGCAGGTGTCATTATTAGGACATGTCATATTAGAGGGCCAATATAAGTCGGGAGGACATTTGTAAAAACCTCGTATTCATGGCTTGTGGTTAAATGATACATTCTCTGTAAAGATCGGAAACTGTCATGACAGATGTGCTCACGAACAAGAGCGGCTTGGTATCGAATTCATAATTAGTCAATAGATGGAAATGATGGTTGGGAATGATATTAGTACTGATTTATTATTATTCTATTATGATTGGGAATATTCATTTAGATGTAGGTGCTAATGAAAGCTAAGGATAAATTTAATGCTTATTGCTTAAACCACTACTAATCTTTTCTTTTTTATTGTCCTTCATGTTATTTATTTCTCACACTTTCTGAGTACTCTATGTACTCATGTACCTGCTATTGCTTTTTATAAATGATGCTCAGTGAAAAGAAGATTCAATGAAGACATGTTTCTTTTGAAGACGGTGCTTAGAATGTCACTTTGTTGCCAGTCGATTAGTCTGTGTTTGCTCTAGAGTTTTTCCCTCTTCCGATGTTGTTTTAAAACTCTTTTAAAGGTATATATATTGTTTGTATGCGACATAGAATTGTTTATCACTATTTGTCATACATGTATAGTGAAACTGATCCTGGTATACAACTGATATACATGTATTTTGCAGCTGGTTTTATTTTTAATAAAACCGGATGTGACATGCACTTATACATTTTATTTGAGACATTTATGAAGGTATGTTAATGAGAGCGCATTAATTGTGAAATCCACCAAATGAGCAAACTTGCGTGGATCGGCCTATAGCTTGGAATATGTAAATCTATTGAAGTTGTTCTTGCTACCATTTACTTTTAGTCTCTGAATTTAATACCTGGGCAGAAACCTGGACGCAAGAGGAAACTCCGTGAAGAGGAGATGGAGAATCCAACATCACAACCTGTTTATAAGTGGCGAGCGCAAAGGAACCGGTAAGGTAGAAAAATCCTGCTTTTACTTCTTTTCCTCTCATCTTGAATTATCATTTTAAACTTACAGTGATTTTTCAAACATCAGATGATTTGAATGCCTGAAAAATGGAAGAAAAACATGAAGTATTACCAGCAGAAATCTGGCTGTACCAGCAAATGTGTGTTGGCGCTTGAAGAGTTCTCTCTGAATTCTAAAGCAGTTCCCAGTAACAATTGCCCTTCCCAAGTATTGTAACTACTGTATCTCTGTTATCTGCCTAATTGTTGGGTGAGCAGAATTAAATTAAGCTGTAAGAGCGGCTTTGATGTATTATAACGAATTGCAACTTATCTGGTTCAATTCATTAGGCATGCTTACGTTTCTTGGTTTGTATCCTGCAAAATCTTCTACCTTAACCTGATGATTTAATGTAGTTTTATGGCATGCATTCCAAGACTAGTGAGATGCAACAGAAGAGCTAACATACACCATGACCAACAATGACGGGTTTCAACACACTATTTTGAGAGCAGCAAGAAGTTGAATTATCATGTTTATCAGGCAAGTTGATATAAACCTCAGGTCGAATTAACAGGATTTACAGTATTTTAACAACACCCCACCCCCTCCTCTCACTAAAAAAAACTTTGCATTGGATATTCTTGAAGATTCTCTGTATATTTTTCAAGTTCGTTAGAACTTTGTGGAAGCTATCTAGGCTGCGGTTGGTCTAAAATCCGAAAAGTTCTGTGGATCTTGAATGGAGCCAACACCAACCTTCAATATTTCAACTTCAAACAACACTGCAGAGGAACAGGAGCTCAACAGAAAAAAAAAAAAAACATCTCCAAATACCCTTTATTGGTTTCATCCCTCTGTAAGTTTGATAGTGAGCGTCTGAATATCAAGTGCCAATTTTGGGAGTCCCATCATAAGTATCTTGAAACGACGTGTTCAGCAATTGCCAAGCTTGAGGTCAAACCAGGGGATTCTATTCCAAACAAGTTAACTAGCCCAGGAATGCTATGGATATCCTCCCCCTGCAATTGTTCAATTTAATAGGTCATGAATGTACATGACAAATAAACTGCCGAAGCTAGTAAAGTCCAGGATGCAGTATCAAACAAAAGCACCTGAATAATGAAGTCTGAAGGAGGCTGTCCAGGACCAGAAAGCTTTGGTCGTATCCCAGAATAACCAAGTTCCAAACAACCATCCTTGAGATTTGGAAAATACTTCCTTATAACTGGGTAAAATTTAGAGCATCTGGCGGGGTTAACTGAGTAATCAAACCTGATAAGAAGATCCTAAATTTGTAAACGTCTAAACATTTTCGAGAAAAATGAACTATTTTTCATAAATTGATGAAACCATTGGATGCAGCCAACAGTAATTTGATTTGCAAATGGGACACTGATATTCATAAACTCCACTCATTTTAATGATGCATATAGGCTATAGCATGAGAAAGTTTAAACCTCTAGTCCTCTACTCACGAGAACGACAGTATCACACCCATCTGAATCTGTCATGCAAAGACATTGGTTAAATTATGTGTCATTCAGGTAGCTAAGATTGCCCATACTCCTCCCTGGTTTATTGTTGAAATTTTATATCTAACATAAGGATTATTACCAAACACACTGGTCTTCCCCCTGGTTTATTGTTGAAATTTTATATCTAACATAAGGATTATTTACCAAACACACTGGCCTTCTAGATATGCAAATCTATTGGAATTAATATTGTTTTTGGAATAGAAGTCATATTAGGAAAGGAGTATAAAAATAAGGCAGATCTATCCATAGATAGGCAGGTCATGAAGGAAAGGTTGTTGTCATTTAGACTAGAAAAGTAGAGTACTAAGAGATTTGGAAAAAGTCCTAGATGGAAACAAAAAATCATGGTGTAACCGGCTATATAAGGCCAACCAATAAATGTAATAAAGAGCACCTTATTATTGTTGATTATTTCTGTCTGCATTTCCAACAAAATCAAGTGTGAATAGCTCATTCATGGTTCAATGATCATGGACCAAGAGGCTTGAATGTGTGTATCTGGACAGATTAAGGAACCCACTCCCAATGGGAACTGACAGGAACCTTGTTCAACTGCGTTGGTTAATTTTGCTTCAGAGTTCAGAAATTCTTGCTTGCTTAAATAGTGGAACATACAATGGCTTACCTATTAAGGAAACATGACACAGGGTCCATCCTACCATTTATCCACTCAACATCTGGACCAAATCTGACAAGGCCATTCATGTCTAGTGTGACATGGACCCCTATGCCACCATCCTCTGGTAGAGGGTATATTAAGCGGTTGAAAGGACTCTTGGATTGAGAGAGAGTGAAGTAACATCCACGAGCATAATAAGCAGTCGGCACACATGCTTGGTTGAGACCATGAAATCTTTTGGCAAGTGGAACTGCACTCAAGCCAGCTGAGTTTATTAGAAGTTTTGGAAGCAAAATAAGCTGTGGGGACACATGACACTCTAAAGAATGGTTTTGGAGCTCTTTGCTTTCAGAAATATGGAGTTCAAGGCCATCAGGTCCAACATTGCCACCGACAACTGCTGTATTATATGATATGGTTGCTCCTAAATTTTCAGCATCAGCCTGTATCAGCATAAACAATGAAAATAAAATGAGAGAATATGCTAACTTAGATTAAGCATTGCTAATAAAATGGGCGGCACCGGGCTATCTTTCTGATAATTTATCGGTAGAGGAAAGATCCATAAAGACACGCTTTCTGATTCATGAAAACCAATCTCTCCAAAAATGAATGGGCCCATTCATTTTAAGCTTTTGATTATGCAACAAAACTAGTTAATGGAAATTCAGCTGCGCAAACACCATCTACATAAAAAGGAACTCAACTATGAATTCATTCATTCTTTTTGGAAAGCAAACTTGTAAAACCCTTAACAACTCTATAAGGATTGTAATGGGTTGGAAGGAAACAAAGGACAAAAAGAAAATCAGGAAATGATTTGTGTTGCTGTCATATACCAAAAGGGAGAGCATGAATGAATGAGAGTCTAGTATCCCGGTACTAGGTGATAGTAAAGCTTTAAGACATCGGAGCTCAGGCTCCATTTCCATAGCTTGAGAATGTTCCATCACCCGAAGATCATTGACCCCATTTTCTTTAGCATTCCTGAGGAGCATGTCGAGCTTAGCAACCTCTGCAACACCAGTTGCAACAATGAGTTTACCGAGCCGTTTGTGCGGTATCCCTCTTTCTGCACAGTACTTGTAGAGCATTTCCTTTCCTCTTACACAAAGATTAGCCTACAAAGAACTTCAGAGGTTCAATCAGTTACATGTATTATTGACAGCTCCACAAAAACTTTCACCTATTTATCATGTGCATAAGGATTTCAGTGGCAAATAATATCAGAGGTTGTTCTCTATTACTCACAGGAAATCTTGTCTCGTGAATTTCAGGTGACATGCCCATCTTATTGATTTATCATGTGTGTATTCTGTACAGGAGATGCATAATTTCTCATAGTGACATTTGAGAAACAATCTAAAACCCTGAGCACGCTGACTGTTAAGAGCCGGAAATGATCCAACCAAGCAATGTCAACTATCCAACAGTGTGAGAGCTGATCTGCAAATAGTTTCTCTAGGAATGGACCTAGCACTTGACTAACACAAACTAAGATATTCTCGTACAGCTATGTGTGTGTCCATTCCCTTTGTCCACAAAAGGTGGAACCAACATGCAACACCCAAATTACAACATGTTATTCGCAAAATTGAAACAGGGAATACAATGCGTCATCTGGAACAGATCCATAGATACCGCCAGACTTCTTTATCCAGGAAACGTACATCAGCTCCGAGGATTTTTATCACGAGTCACTCAAAAGGTAACAATTATTGGCTGATATGATACGTCAGTACCACTGAACAAAACTCTGCTACCTGAGTGAAGTGAGTCCCACTAGAAGTGTACTAGAACAAATAATCTACTACGTTTTGGTTTTGCAATCACGCACGAAGCATGAAACCTCTGCAAACACAGTATCCGCGTGTGTTGCGCTTGCGCGTCTGGTAAAAAACATTAAAGGGTAAAGGCTTTGCCTGCGGAGGGAGCAAACGGCGTACGCACCTTGAGGCTACGGGGAGGATAGTAGATGCCGGCGTGGATGACCTCGCTGTTGCGGGAGCTGGTGCCGGTGCCGAAGCTGGGGGCCGCCTCGACCACGAGCACCTCGCGCCCGGCCATCGCCAGAGCGCGCGCCACCGCGAGGCCGACGACGCCCGCGCCGACCACTACGGCGTCCGCCGCCTCCCGGGGGACCCCGGAGGCTAGCCCGGCGAGGCCCCGCCGGCGACCAGCACCGGCCAGGCGTTGCAGCGGGAGCATGCCCGTCGGCCCAGTGTTCACCGGTCCCTGGAGGTGGAGGATTGGTTGCTGGGTGGATTGGACGGAGACAGTTCTGGAAACTGAAAGAGCTGAAACTGGGATTCATATGTTCGCTATTGACAATTTGATGAAATTTTCTGTTCAAAAACTGAAACTGTCATGCATTAATTTCACTTAACTCTAGACAACGACACTAATAAGAAACGTTAGAGGTCAGCCTCCTCCCAGTTCCGCCGTTGGATGGAGGAGGTGGCTAGCCTGCCACACTTGGCGTCTGGCTCGACGGTAGTCGGGCGCTCGTTCTGATGCCGTCACGACGCATCACCTGTCTAGCGCGCGAGCACGACACGAGGAACGGACGACGCGATAGTCAGTGGATGGACTGGACTAGTCACGATGCACAGTGCCAAGAGCAAGTGTCAAAAATTGCGTGATGGTTCCTCATCAGAGATAACGTGCCGCGAACGAGCCAGTTTAGAGTTTTCCTAAAAACTAAACCCTAGAACCTTAAACTCTAAACTTAAAGAACCATGAAATCTACACCCTCCAGTCTAATTCAGACAATCAAAAGGGACGAAGATAACCCATTCTCTTGACTGAGACGATTATAGTTCTGGGACATAGGGGTATTTAATTCATTTTTTTGCGGTCTGAATTAGCTGACAACGCTTTTCCTAGTTTTACCAGACTACTACCCTGATTACCCACCCAAGAGATAACGGAAAATAACTCGGCTGGATGGTGAGCTTTGGCGCCAGCAGTGAAACCATTCATTGTGGATTAGAGGAAGGATACAAAAGCTGCATATAGAAGATGACAATATCATTGTTGCAGTCATAACAAGCAGTTTCAAGTTTTACTTTTCACGGAGACAAAGCATTCTGCTAAAACGTACAGCAACTTTCTTGCAGACAGCACGACACAAATAAGAGATATGTAGGGAGGATTACAGCGTGGAAGGACCAGACCTAACACAATCTATATCACAGTGGTTTCCAGTAACCTTGCACGTCCATTACTTTCTAGCCATTTTTTTTTCTTCATGTTGTCCTCTAGCAGTTGGTATCATATACAGCCAGGCCTTGCAGTTCTGGACCTTCCAAGCGTGGGTTATTCTCAAAGCTGTAAGAAAAATATAACACAGTTGACATCAAACTACACTAGAAAGGCTCAATCCTACAATAGTGCACCAGGAAGCCCTTCAGATGAGATCCTAGGCAGATGGTTCTAAACGAATGATGGGGGCCTAACCGAAGTATGCAACAAAAACTTACAGGGCCCTAATTCCAAGTACTAAAATGTTTCCTATATTTGTTAGCAACTCGGGAACAACCTGGATTGTGAGTGTGGCCGTCAACTTGCAAGTACTAATTACATATAGATACAAATTAATTAAATAAAAATGCTGGGTAATGATGCTGAACTGACAGAGCTGACAAAAAATCTAGCTTGCCTCAAATATGTTTTAGTTCTTGTGTTGGCAGAGAATGCCCGAATCTTTACAGGTGTATACGGTATACCTTTACCAAATATGGTCAAAATAAAAAGAGAACAGGCAGTCAAACATACTTGCTCAGAGGAATGTGCTCAAATGGTCCAGATGTGGGAATTGTTCCGCACAAATCATTGCTTGAAACATCACTGAAGGAACAAAGTAGATAAATTATCACATGGAACATTCATGTAGAGCAAATTAAAGTGTATACTCAGTATTAGATGATGTGTACTTACACAACTTTGAGACTAGATATGCCAGCCAGTTCCCTTGGGATTGGACCAGTTAAACTATTGCCATTGAGCCGCCTGTCACGTAAAGCCACCATGTAAGGAAGAAATAGGTGAAAATAGTAGAAACTTACTGGACTCCAGATCATAAAGGTTAATGCCCTAACTGTAGCTCAACATATATGCAACTATTTCTAGGTATTAGCCTTGCCTATCACAGCCCAGCCACATTTAAAAGAAACAAAAATGCCTTATTCAGAAGACTTTATATCAGATCCACAGTTAATTGCTAATTTATGAAAGCTATTTAACAAGTAACAAACTTACAAGAATACAAGGGACTTCAAGTTTCCAAGGGCAGGAGGGATAGTCCCTGAAATGTTGTTCTTGTACAAGTCCAAGCTTATCAGATTCTTCAAGTTACCAAGCTCAGATGGGATTGTTCCTTGAATATCATTTTTGTAAAGCTCCCTGTTTCAATGGTAATGTTCAATACTTATGCAGTACATAGATAAGAACAAGACAAACATGCATCATTCAAAAAAAGGAACACAAATACTATATAGGTAAGAAAAGCTTACAGATACTGCAGATGCTCCAATTTCCCTAGCTCAGGCACCAGATGACCAGATAAGTTCAAATTACCAAGATCTCTGTTAGAAGAGGCATTGCAAGCAAACAATCAGAAAAATAGTACTACTCTGAAATTTGAACACATAACCACTAAGAGAACAAGGAACCCTAAATGGTGTGTTATCTAGAGAGTTTTCCATTGAACTAAGTCATCACAGCAAGAGTAGGCAGAACAGCCAAAGGACATGTCAAAAGCATGTAGAAACATAATCCAACTGTAATCTCATAATAAAGAACAAAAGCAAAGAAAATTAATGGTGAATTGAAACGGTAGCAGTTATTGCTGGAACCCCAGATCGAACAATTCAAGCTAAAACAATGCTCAACGGAGCTCAAACTCTCATCAATGGCGATCGATCGGACATGGCAACCTGCCACAAACGCCACCTTGCTCACGATCTTCATGACCCGGGCTCGTGGGTACCTTTGCGCGCGCGCACACACACACACAACACACACACACTAGGCCGGGCAACACACCGTGGCAAACGCCACCTTGCTCAAGGGGGGCGCGCGCACACAAACACACACACCCACACACGCACGCGCACACGCACAACGCACGCGCGCACACACACAAACACACGCGCACACACACACAGAATCTCATCAGATTCACACGGATTCTCTTCATCAAATCCAACATCAAACCCAAATTATATGGCCGCATCTAATAGTCGTTTTTTCCCAAGTACTATTAATTACCAACATACCGAAGTTGGGAAAACAATACACATGGAACGGATTCGAGTTTGCTGCTGCAGACCCAAGCTCAGACTATCCAACTCCCAACCCAAAAGGCACGGCACCGACTCGAACAGACCGCGTCAATGGAGGGGGGGGGGGGGGGGGGGGGGAGGCCTCACAGGCGAGTGACGCGGTTGTCGCGGTCGCAGGTGACGTGGAACCAGGTGCAGGGGTTGACGAGCGTTGGGTCCCAGCTCTGCAGCACGCCGCCGGGGTCCCGCAGGCTGCGGCGCAGCGCCGAGAGCGCGTCGCCCTCGGAGTTGGCTCCCGCGAGCGCGAGGAGGAGCGCCAGAGCCAGGGCCCCCGCCGCCTTCGCAGCCATGCCGGATCTGAGCGCGCGGTGGAATGGAATGGAAGGGAAGGCAGCGGTGCGGAAGGGGAGCAGCCGAGCAGCAGCAGCAGCAGCAAGACTTCCTTGGCCGTTTGGCCTGGGTGACTGGGTCTGTCGCTGGTGGTGGGTGGAGGAGGCTGCGGCCGGTGGAACCAGTCCACCTTTGTACTGCTCCTCCGCGTCTCGCGTCGTGTCTCGCGCTCGCGTGGGCTGTAGAGAGAATGGTCGGGGGTAGTGGTGGATGGGGCCGGGCCGACGTGGTGGTGGGTTCGGTACTTGGGCCACGCCACGCGTGCCTGCTACCTAGTAGTAGTCCCTGTGCATTCACAACTCCCCGGTCTGCCTGTCTGTTAGTATTGAGAAAGTCAGAACGAGATGCCTCGAATTTCAGATAAGAATACAGTATTATCTTAGGAAATTCCTGCGTTGCATACAACAGGTTCCCACTATACCTAATGAAAAAGCCAGGAATTTGCAGGGAGGAAAGGAGAGAATGCAGTGCAGGAGGAGAGGCATCAATAAACAATGGAGATTCCGCGGCAACTAGGGGGCACTGGCAGTCTGGCACTGAGGCGTCAACGTCAGTGTCCACTTTCTCTTCTCTTCGCCTGCTCTGGGGCTGCTCGAATCACTTTTGCTCCCCACATTCGCGCACACACAACGACAGGCTGCTAATTTTTGTTTATTATAAAAAAACTTGCAGATTTAAAATATTGATTATTCGACCTAACTTGGGAACCTTCGACTGAACTTTTTTTTAAAAAAAAATCCATAAACATCAACGCGTCGCCCAGGGTCAAAGCTGCTGAACTGCTAATGTTGTCAACGAGATTCCTTAGGTGAGATCTGATGATATCAGAACGGGAGATGAAGGGGGGAAAGAAAACGAGACGTGGCATGGGCTCCAACCTCCAGCCCAGCCTATACTAGTACTACTGGCTTGTGGATTTTAGTTGGCAGAAACCAGCGGGCCGCGTGGTCAAAGGCGCAGCCCAAGGAGAGGCAAACAAACAGCGCGTGTACCGGGCCGAGCAGGCCGCCCAGGGCTGGGAGACGAAAGGGGGAGGCGACCGACCTGTCGTTTTGCCATTTTGGACCGTTTCTGTACTTTTACTGCCCGCGGATCTGAACGTACCGTACTTTTTGTTTCAAGGTAAAGAGGGGGAATTCGGCATTGGTGAATGGTATTAGAAAACGAGAATTGCAGGTAGTGTGAAACAAAGGGTGTAGTAATTCACAAGAACTGTCAATGTTGAGCAATGCGACTCCATGTACGCTCCCAAATTCACAGCAAACGTATGAACATGAACCCCTCTTTACGCTTGGAAACGAAAAGTACCAGCAAACAATAGTAACTGTTAGTTCCCTTCAAAGAGAGTCCTCCTCATGTCTTGACGGATATATCTTTTTTGTCAGTTATCGAATTCACAAATCGACAAATTTAGTTGATCCTCCCAGGGCTTGGCTTATCAGCCGAACAATGCAAGACAAACAAACACCAGCAAGATTCCTAATATTCTACTTCCGCGGTCAGGCGACCAGCGCCAGGATAACATTAACAAATCGCAAACCAGACCGGCAGACCTCTTGGCTATTCACATTCTTTGCAAAGATTCTGAAGAGCAGTGGCCAACCACCGCCTACGTAGTCGTGGCTTCTTTCCAGCTTCATGTTTATAAAGGCTCCCTGGACAATATTTGCTCCTATGCTTAATCAAATGCAAAACGAAAATTGTTAGTACAGTTTTCGTTTGTATCATAGCCTAACATAGCAAACGATGGTAATAATCCAATCCAAGGAAACATACAAAATTTAGTTGTACATTAAAGGATCAGACAAAATCCCTGGTAGCATCTACGACTACACAACCCAGTGATCCTCACAGCCAGTTTAGAGATATTAAATTGAATGTTTCGTTTGAAATGTGCATAATTTTATCCAATCTGTTTTGAAAAACTGTCTATTGATACTAGATTAAACCGCATCCAACATATGTCATACAATTAAATAGACTACTTGAATCTTAAACTTCAACTTCTCCATATCATCCTAAGATGTCCATTCCAGACCTTAGTATAGATACATACATTTTGCGTTTCTTAACATGTTCCTTTAGAAAGCCTCCATATTTTAGTTTCAACTTAAGCTAAAAAAATTAGTTAACGATGATAGTGCAATGATTTTTCATCACAAAGTCATTTTAATAACCTTACATCATGTGATTTCAGTAAGACCATCCACAGTGGTTCACTGTAGAGCTTACTGGACTGTAGATATAGAGTCGATTAGTAAGTGTCTAGAGTGAAATGCTGGAAGTATAGAAGATATACTGAAAATATAGAGAGGGAGAGGGTAATTTTTAGATGAAACCGCTGCGGATGGTCTAAACAACTCAATGTATATAGTAATGTACAAACTATAGAATTGGGGGAGAAAAATAACAAAAAATAAATCACAGAAAGATCAGCTTTAAGAAGAGTTTCTATATTAACAAATCAAGTGATGAATTATACATCTAACAGCTAATTAGTAAGGATATATTTATTTATTCAGTTGTTTTATATTTTTGGAAAAAATAGTAACCCTCTCCAGTAAAAAAAGGCACATATAGATATTGAATTTGCAAGCTTTCACACCCTTTGCACTTTAGTTCGAACGTTAAATTAACATGATCAATTTCATAAGAAAAACGTTGCAAATGTATAAAGTACACATGATTTAAATGATGACGTGCATTTGATAAGCTACGCAGAATAGGTACTTTGTACCTATGTCGTTTGCTAAATCATTTTAAAAAGGGGTGAAAACTTAAATGAACCATATAGTAGCACTGAAAGAATCAAAAGGATTAAAGTGAAACCCATCAACCATCTATAAAAAGTGGAGGGGACAAAATTAATGTGAGTGCAGCAAGTACTAAATAAGCTAGTACAAAGTACTACGTACTAGCTAAGACCAAAACTATAGCATAAATAGCGGACTCAAATCCTCTGCAGTAACTGCACTGCAGTTACTGCAGCTTACAGGTGAGCCCCACGCCCTCTGGCCATAAATAGCACTCTGACTGATGGTTTCAATCTTGATCGTCTCTGAACAAATGAAGAGAAATAGAAGAATATGTTCACCGGTAACAATTATTACCAATGAAATTATGGCTAGGATTCTAGACTGTATAGGGCAAGAGATGAAATGATGACTAGGACTCCAGAGCTTATCATGCTAGAGCATTAGGTTTCAAAAATTCAGCATGTATGCACTTTTCCAAAAGACAAAAGGTGAGATTCTTATAACTGTCGTAATTAACTGGATATCATAGATGCCCAGTCTAATACAGCATTATGTTTGCTTGTAAACCAGGTTCCCATCTTGTGCGTTCTTACTTCGAGAGGGAGAGATCTATTGCTCCAAGTGGAATTCAGATTCTAAACGACTGCGCAAGGGATAATGGAAAGATCTATTAACAGTGGATTCAGTTACTAGGCTCCAATCTCACTCCCTGATCATTACTAGTAACACTGAAAATTCTGATTCTTATACGCTGATAAGTTATGTCTCATGCTCTATGCACACGAATTTCTGAACTCGCGTTTGCTCAGTAGCATATTACGCCAGATGCCCAGCTCCTATTCCACTCAGTATGTTAGACACCAAGTGCTGATGAACACAGATATGATCCGGTAATTGCAGCTGACCATGCCAATGTGAGCACCACAACGAAAAAGGTGTCCTTCCAAAGCTATTGACGATTTGCATCACTCACTATAAAATCAGAGAACATTTTGAAAAGAAACCAGATAAAAAAGGGACGATCTCCAGATAAGCTATGCACACCTGCTGGTCAAATCGATGGCGACGATATGAACACATCGCATATCACTTACAAGCTGCAAAACAGTGAAGTAACAAAACCCATACCCATCAAACTGTAGTCAGAAATAATTTAGGAGAAGGGGCAAAATACAAAGAAACTCAGACAAATCAACCAGGCTATTGACGATTGGCGTGCGCACAGTACCATACACGCTCGTCCAGCTTTCCCTTTTTCTGGGCCCATCATACGGTATGCAGCATACTAGTACTTACTCCGTCCCTATGAACTTGTCGCTTTGTAGTTCAAAAATGAACTACAAAGCGACAAGTTTATAGGGACGGATGAAGTACTCCCTCCGTTCTCATAAACTTATCACTTTGTAGTTCAAAAATGAACTACAAAGCGACAAGTTCACAGGGACGGAGGGAGTACTAATTATGAGCGGGATTGGAGCTAGCAGTTTACAAACCGGAACGAAAGGAGCTAGCAATTAAGAGACAAGAACGAAAGCGCAGATTTCTTAGGCAACACACGGCACATTCAGCACAATACAATTTTAAGTGTGTCATGCAAAAAGGGGGCACGAGTCAAGCAGCAAAAACGGCATGCAGTGGGGGCGGGAGATGGATCGATCGGATCACACACCTAGGTTAGCTGTGTGGGTGGTGACCGAAGTCGTAGTAGAGCAGCGTCGGCGGCGAGAACACTGCGTAGTTCTCCAGCAGCTCCGACCTGAAGCCGTCGCCGTCCTCGTCATCCTCGTCGTAGTAGTACCCGCCGTGCGGCGGCACGGCCTCGGTGGCTTCGGGCTGGGGGTCCGCTGCGGCGCTGGGGCTGGCGACAACGGTGTCGGAAGACGCGACCGCGTCGTCCCCGGGACTGAGCCCCTGCGCGGCGCCGCCGTCGGTGTCGACGACAGCGGCGGCCGGCGCGTCGTCCGCGCCGGCGCCGCCAGCCACGGCGACGAGATCGTCGTCGGGGCTGTACTTGGAGGGGTCGGCGTGGCGGCCGGTGAGCTCCTGCACGAGGGCGCGAAAGCGCGTGGCGCTGGTCTCGACGCGCATGGGGTTGGAGATGTACACCACCTTGATCGGTTTCCTTCCCCCGCCCTTGCCGCCGCCCTTCTTCCTCCCCGACGACGCGCCGCCGCTGCCGATGCCGCTCCCGCTGCCATAACCGAGTGCATCGCCCCCGGGACTGCCTTGCTGCCGCTGCCGCCGCTGGCGGTGATCCATCGATCGGGTGGTCTAGTGGAGAAGCAGCGATCTGTGGATGAGGAATGCGAAGCGGGAGCGAGACCTGCTACGTCCGGCACCGGCCATGTAAGGACGAGACAAACAGGTGTCGAGGAAACGGGGGATTTTAGCGGGCCGGGCGATGGGCGCTGCCGCCGTGGGGTCTGGGAGCTTGGTGGGGTTTGACACTTGGGAGGGAAGGGACACACTGTGGACCGAGAAGGTTTCAGACTTGCAGCTATGTCCACCAACACAAACGCTTGTGAGCAACTTCTTTTGTTGAAACAAAAAAAAATCTTCTCGTATATACACATATGTACTCGTAACTATGAATACATATGCATACACTTGCCCTGTGAGTGTTACTAGAGATCAGTATGGTTGACTTTGAAATTCATAAAAAGACTATAAGTGTCTCATTGTTAATAAAGACATCAACAATACCACTTCAGAATCGAGGATGGCCAAACTCATACTTTTGTGTTTTCTGCTTCAGGAATCTTGAGACAGTGGAACACCTATTTGCTAAATGTGCGGTGATCCAGAACCTCTGGGATCAGGTCCTCCGGCTGCTTCAGAGCGCTGGTGCCAGTCTCACGATCTTGAGCATTGCAGGTCACTATTGGCGATTGGTACCAAGCCATGTCACCGTTGGGGCAGACGTTGCATGCAAAGGCTAGTCGCACCCAAACTCTACTAGTCTGCTGGACAATTTGGTGTGAGCGAAACCGACGTGTCTTTGATAGCTTGGAACGGACGACCTCACATCTCTTTCAAGATGTCAAAGATACTGCCTCCCTCTGGGCACGGGCCGGTGCCCCCGGTTTGCAGACTGTTTGAAACAAAATCCTAGCAACCTCTATTGATCCTATATGGCTTATCTTGCTTTTGTTGTTGTACCTCGTCTACTGTAATATACAAACCTGTTGTAACCCGTGGGTGAGTGCACTATGGTGCACTGACCTGCAACACTGTACCTCGGTATTTTCTTCTTAATACAAGTTGGCTTCGCCGGGGCTTTCAAAAAAAACAATACCACTGAAAACAATAGGAAACTCAAAATCAAATGAACATTGCAGTTGTCGGTACCCTAAAAACCATACACCCCCTGAGGTTACAAAGATCTCAAGGGAAGGACATCAACTCAAATTGAAGACCCTTGGGGGCCCACTCGCCAGACGTGACCGGACCCGCTTCTCCAACATGGTTAACCTCTAGGTTGCCACGTGTACTGTCAGCCCAGAGCTATTACCCGCAAGGGTGAAGCTCCGGGCCAAGTACTGAAACGGCACCTCCGGAGGTAGCCCCCGACCGAGAGAAGCTCCGGACATGACACGTGCCAGGTCACCCCGGAGCTTCCCGCTTCTCCCAAGCAAGCTCCGGAGCTGCCACGTGTCCATACGTCGGAGCTAAACCGCTTCAAATCCCCGGGAGACGTTGTAACGGCTCCGGATCTCCAAAGGACAGCTGCAGACTTCAAGACCCGATTAATTATCATTAATTCCACATTAATGACACTTAATCGGATGATATTAACACCTGTAACGGCACTGTCGGAGCCGTTACAGGGTTATTAGCAACAATTAATCTCGCGTATCAATACTAGTAACCGCCAGGGCCACATGTCGGGCCAGGCTGACTTGTAACGGTTTGTCCTTGTGCTATAAAAGGACAAACCGACGATACACGGGAGGGAGAACTCTCGAACACTCTGAAGCTCACAAGTTAATACAACAAACACACACCCGTGGAGTAGGGTATTACGCTCAGGCGGCCCGAACCACGTAAACCACCGTGTCACTCGTGTCCAAATCGCATTTCACTTTCTTAGATCTCCGCGCGCCCAGACCGAACCACAAACTCCTTCAAACACTTCTCATAGTGTTAGGGGATCTGCCGACTCCAACAGTCGACAGTTGGCGCGCCAGGTAGGGGACCTGAGATCTTCAAGAATGGTGAATTCAGCAGCTGGATCATCCAACGGGCAACCTGCTGCTCAGACTGTCGGAGGCAATCCCTCCAACATGCAACCACCGGCAGGAGCCTCAGTTCCAGCGGGAGTCACACTCCCACCACCACCATCTTCTCCGGCAAGACATGCCGAACGACATGATGGTGCACCGGCGTCACATTCTGCGCCGGCAAGTCGTGACAACCCAGAACACGCGCTCCATGCAGCGCGTGCTCTCCTTCAGCGACCACCACCTCCGGATGCATCTCAAGGTGCCATGGAGCAATGGAGAGCTGATATTGAGCATTTGGTCGCAGCAGCGGCCGAACGCCTCAACAATCAGGGTCCACCTCCTTCAGGGCGGGCCCCGTCGCAGCGACGAACGTTGTCTGGAAGACTTGGTCCACATGTCTCCAACAACCGAAGAAGAGCTGCGTCACAGCAAGTGACGTCGTTGCCCTCTGGGGCACGACGTGCCCATACTGCATCTCGGCTTTCGACACACGACCTCCGAGCGGAGCTTGATCGCCGATACCGCCAACAGGATGGCCGTGTCCACATCGAGCGAGCTCGAGAAAGACGAGATGCTCAAGATCTTTCTACTCTGGAAGGAGTAGGAGGAGGCTGTTCCGCCCTAGCCATGCACCTGCGTATGGTTAGATGGCCACAGAAGTTCCGGCCACACTTGCCGGAAAAATTCGACGGGACTGTCAATCCCGTAGAATTTCTACAGATATACTCCACTGCGATCCTAGCAGCTGGAGGAAATGAGGCTGTAATGGCCAATTACTTTCCAGTGGCCTTGACTGGGACCGCTAGGTCCTGGTTTATGAGCCTTCCGCCCAACTCTATCGACAGTTGGGAGGAGCTATGCCGCCAGTTCACCGCCAATTTCGGGAGTTCATACACCCGTCCGGGCACCGAACTGGACCTTTTTGCGGTCGTGCAAAAAGGAGGAGAATCTTTGCGGTCATTCATCCAGAGATTCTCTCAGGTACGTAACACAATCCCTTCTATCTCAAGCGCTTCTGTCATTGTAGCATTCAGACAGGGTGTACGAGACAAGAAGATGTTGGAGAAACTGGCGATCAAAGAGATCACCAGTGTCACGGAGCTCTTCAGCCTGGCTGACAAATGTGCCAGAGCTGCGGAGGGCCGTGAAATGCACTCCAAACCAGCCTTGGAGGATCATAAAAAATCCTCCAAAGAAGAAGTCGCTACCTCCGGGAGTGGCAAGAAGAAAAAGAAGACCAACGGCAAGAAGAAGCCGTCGGCCGGCACATCCAACGTTGCAGCCACTGCAACTCCTGGTGGCCGGGGGCCACGCCCCGAGAAGCGACCTCGACCGTCTTCCGAAGACGGTGGCAAATCCAAGATGTGGTGCCCCATTCACAAAACGGGCAGCCACAGGCTGGAAGATTGCCGGGAGGTCCAAAACCTTGCCGAGCGCTACCACAAGCGCCGGGAAGGGTCTCCCTTCCGCCAGAGGGAGGGAAAACAAAAGGTCGATGAAGCTCCGGCTGAAGAGGAGTTAGGGTTTCAAGACCCCAAAAAGGTCTTGAAAGCCGTCTACACCTCCGTCGACGATGATTCCGACGTCTCCGACAACGAACGTCGGAAAACCATGAACACCATCTTTGGTGGATCATGGGACATCACTTCTCGTCGCGTCATTAAGACCATGCGACGGGATATGGCTGCTGTAGCTCCTACAGCTAGACCGGAGCCACATCGAAAGTGGATGGACACACCCATCACTTTCGATGCTTCGGATTGTCCTCAAAGCATGGTCGGAGCTGGCCAGCTGCCCTTGATGGTATCCCCCACCATCAACAACATCCAGCTCCATCATGTCCTGGTAGATGGAGGTTCGGGGCTTAATCTCATCAGCTTCGAAGCTTTCACTAAGCTTCAGCTTCGACCTTCAGACCTCCAGCCCTCTCGACCTTTCTCCGGAGTAGGTCCGGGGGCCATAACCCCACTCGGAGCTATCACTCTCCCTGTTACCTTCGGGACCCGGGAGAAGTATCGCACCGAAAAGTTGGTCTTCGACGTTGCTCAGATCAACTTACCATTCAACGCCATTTTGGGTAGACCTGCCTTGTACAAATTCATGGCAGCTGCTCATTATGGATACCTGGTGTTGAAGATGCCGACACCAGTAGGCGTTCTCCGGATCCGTGGAGATCGCACTGCCGGAGTAACTGCTCTGGAAGAACTCCATGCACTCACCACAGCGCAAGAGGAGGATTCCAGACAGAAGCAAGCCCCACAACCTCCGAGCATTCGTCAACGAGGCTCGACCTCTGCACCCCGTGTGCAGCCAAGCGGCGACACCGACATTCCCGTCAAAGTCGTCCAAATTGGTTCCGATGTCACTCAAACTACCCGCATATCGGGTGGCTTGAACGACAAATAGGAACTCGCGCTCATCACTTTCCTCCGGGCTAATGTTGACGTGTTTGCCTGGCAACCGTCACAAATGCCTGGGATCCCCAGGGAAGTGATTGAGCACAATCTGAAGATTTACCCCGACGCTCGGCCTGTACACCAGAAACCTCGGAAGCAATCTGTAGAGCGACAGAACTTCATCCGACAAGAAGTGAAGAAGTTGCTCGAAGCCGGATTCATCCGAGAAGTCTACCATCCAAAATGGCTGGCAAACCCAGTCGTTGTGCCTAAGGCCGGCGGGAAACTTCGGATGTGCATCGACTACACCACACTGAATAAGGCATGTCCAAAAGATCCATTCCCACTACCTAGAATAGACCAGATAGTGGATTCCACCTCTGGGTGTGAGTTGCTGTGTTTTCTAGACGCATATTCGGGATATCATCAAATCCGGATGTCTAGGGAAGATGAAGAACATACATCATTCATCACAGTGGATGGATTGTATTGTTACACAGCCATGCCTTTTGGTCTCAAGAATGCAGCTTCAACTTTTGTACGAGCAATGTACAAAACTTTCGAAGAACTCATCAGAGACATAGTGGAGGTGTACGTTGATGACATTGTGGTCAAAGTCAAAAACAAGGAGTCCCTCTTGGATACCTTGCAGGCTGTCTTCGACAAGCTGCGGGCCACCCGCACGAAGCTAAACCCAGACAAGTGCGTCTTCGGGGTTAGTTCCGGAAAGCTTCTTGGTTTCCTGGTAAGTCACCGGGGTATAGAGGCTAATCCGGCGAAGATAAAAGCCATCGAAGACATGCGGCCACCAACCCGCATCAAAGACGTCCAAAAATTAACTGGATGTCTAGCAGCCCTCAGTCGATTCATTTCAAGACTGGCGGAAAGGGCACTTCCCTTCTTCAAGTTACTGAGGAAGTCCGGACCATTCCAATGGTCTGAAGAGGCAGAGAAGGCATTCCAGGAGCTGAAACAGTTCCTCACCACTCTACCAGTCTTGGTAGCTCCGAACCCTGGTGAGCCTTTATTGCTTTATATTTCAGCAGCTGACGAAGTCGTCAGTATGGTTCTGGTTGCGGAGAGACCGGAACTGCCCAATACTCAGGAATCCAGATCCCTTCGGGAGGATCCGGAGGTTCCCGAAAGCAGGTCTGGGTCCCAGCTCCCAGACTTGAATCCTCAAGAAGTCACTTCAGAGGACCCAGATCCTTCCGATAGGATCCAGGTCATTCCTGAAGAAGCTCCGAGTTCCTCCACCCAGAACCCGGAGGTCCTCGAATATAGTTTGGACCCCTCCGACAGGGTCCGGATCAATGGAGAGGAAGCTCCGGACCCCTCCGGGAGGGTCCGGACCGTTCAACGCCCAGTATACTTCATCAGTGAAGTGTTACATGATGCCAAGACTCGATACCTAGAGGTACATAAGATGCTCTACGCAGTTCTTATTGCCTCAAGGAAGCTTCGACACTATTTCCAAGCTCACAAAGTCTCGGTGGTAACCTCATATCCACTTCGAGCGATTCTGCATAATCCCAATTCAACTGGGAATATTGCAAAGTGGGCAGCGGAACTGGCTGAATTCGACCTCGAATTCATTCCAAGACAAGCAATCAAGAGTCAAGCGTTGGCAGATTTCGTGGCAGAATGGACTCCCTCTCCATCAAACTCTGGGGGCCCCAGCGAGCAGAAGAAGGAACCACAAGTTCCGGCCTTCACTAAGCCTCACTGGACCCTTTACTTCGACGGCTCCATGCAAAAGCAGGGAGCCGGAGCTGGAGTCCTTCTCCTCACACCAACCGGGGAGAAGGTAAGATACATGGTGCACCTTGATTTCAAGGCAACCAACAACATGGCGGAGTACGAAGCACTCATATATGGATTAAAGGTGGCACTATCCTTTGGTGTCAAGCAGTTGCTGGTCAAAGGAGATTCACAACTTGTTATCAAACAGGTGAAGGGTGAATGCTCCTGCAATAATCTCCAGCTGGCTGCTTATCTCCTTGAAGTCCAGAGGCTTCAGAAGGACTTCGAAGTCCTAGACCTTCACCATGTTCAGCGTGCTCACAACGCTGAAGCTGACGAACTCTCGACCAAGGCGTCAACCGGAGCTCCGGCTCCTGACGGAACCTTTGTCCGGAGGATGTCAAAACCCACAGTTCAGCCTGCCGAGCTGAACGAAGGGGGCGAGATCAGCATCCCGGAGCTGACGGTCCCGATGGCCCTGTTACCATGGCAGCCATCAAGGGTCGTAGGTGCTGCCGGAAGCTCCGAGCAACCCAGCACGCAAGACTCAAATGCTCAAGTCAGTTCCGATGCATGGATCTCGGAGATCCGGAACTACTTGAAAGACAACATCCTTCCTGACGATGATGTATCCGCTGACCGGGTAGTCAGATTGGCTAAAAGATACACGTTGGTAGAAGGGGATCTCTACCGGCGCGGTGCCAACGGCATCCTAATGCGGTGCATCACAAGGGAAGAAGGCTGCGAGCTCCTCGCAGAAATCCATGGAGGCGAGTGTGGGAACCACGCGTCTTCCCGCACGCTGGTCGGAAAAGCCTTTCGGCACGGCTTCTACTGGCCAACAGCGCTCCAGGATGCTACTGAGCTAGTGAAGAAATGCAAAGCATGCCAATTTCATGCAAAGCAAATTCATACACCTGCTCAGCCCTTACAAATGATACCTCCTACGTGGCCTTTCGCCGTGTGGGGGATGGACATCTTGGGACCCTTCCCAAGAGCCGTCGGAGGTTACAAGTTCCTGTATGTCGCCATCGACAAGTTCACCAAGTGGCCGGAAGCTACTCCTGTTGTGACGATCAACAAACAATCTGCAATCAATTTTCTACAATCTATCGTGAGCAGATTCGGAGTCCCAAATAAGATCATCACTGATAATGGGACTCAGTTCACAAGCTCCTCATTTCAAGGATATTGCGAAGACCTCGGCATACAAGTTTGCTACGCCTCCGTAGCTCATCCTGCCAGCAATGGGCAAGCCGAGAGAGCAAACGCAGAAATCCTTAAAGGACTAAAAACGCGCACTTATGAGCGTTTGAAAAAGCACGGAGCTAATTGGATCGAGGAGCTTCCGCCCACTCTATGGGCTAACAGGACTTCTCCAAGTCGGGCAACCGGAGAAACACCCTTCTTCCTGGTGTACGGAGCAGAAGCGATCCTTCCTCCGGAGATCACCCTGGGTTCCCTCCGAGTCCGGACCTTCGACGAAGCCGCGCAGGACCAGCTCCGGCGTGAAGACCTAGACCTCCTCGAGGAGGGAAGGTGCCAAGCAGCTGTTCGGAATGCCCGATACCGCCAAGCTCTACGGCGCTATCATCAGCGGCATGTACATAACCGACAGCTCGAGGAAGGCGATCTGGTGCTACGGAGAATACTATCCAGAGAAGGGCAAAACAAACTCTCCCCCGGCTGGGAAGGACCCTTCCGAGTGATCAAAGTATCCCGTCCCGGAAGCGTTCGCTTGGCTACCGAGGATGGGACACCTCTCCCAAATCCTTGGAACATCGAGCACCTCCGTAAGTTCTACACTTAATTCCACGGAGGTGAGTCTTAAGTAACTTGAAGTGTATGTTATAGAGTCATTGTACAGAGTCGGGTAATTCCTCCGGGAGAGCAGCCGGACCTTTCCTGAAAGGTTTGAAAAGCTCATGCAACACTTGATACAGTCTCCGGACTAGAAGTGTAGCTAATTACCCTGGGTTAAACGAGAAACCAAACACACTTAGCCTGGTTCCGTACCCTAAGAGTGTACTCGTTTCCCATGTACCCCGGACCTATAATGAAAGACATCTTCATGTGAAATAGACTCCACGTGCATTCATTTTTGCATAGGCTCGACATTTTTATTTTTCTCTTTCTTGTCTATAACAGAAACGTGCAATTCTTAAGAAGTTCTAGTTTAACCGATTTATGTACGATTTGAGTTGAATTGTCGGATTTTTTAGATTTAAATGTCGTCTGTGGCCAACTCGCCTGAAAGCCGCCAAGCCATTCTAGGGCCGGAGTGCGCTATCGACTTAGCCTGGTCAAGCACCCTAAGTACGCCACTCTACCTACACCCCGGCAGGCCAAAGTAAGGTGGGTCCATGGACAATTAGATCTAAAAGAAAAGACAATTCACCCAATCATACTAAAAATCGTGTTCAACTTGAAATTCTCTTGAGAACCGTAAGCCGCAACGAAGTTATAGATAAGGAACGAATTTTACTGTTTTTCTTGGCCTAAGTGTGCAGGAAGAATAAACCCAACATTGATGGAGAAAAATCGGAGTTAACCAAGCTCCGACTCCCACCGGCGTTAACTTGAAGATGGTGAGAAGACTCTATCACTAGAGTCTGTTGCCAGCAAGCCAGGCGTGGCAAGGGTCATTGCCGGAGCTACTAAGCTCCGACACCTTGAAGTATTAACTATCGACACTCAACGTGTTGGTAGAGGCTATTGCCGGAGCTACTAAGCTCCGACAATGGGCAACGCCGGAGCTTCTAAGCTCCGACGACTTCAAGGGACCTTCACTATCGAAAACTTCGGACCTAAACTATACGAGTTCGAAGCAAATCTGTCTTCAACAAAAATCAACATCCTTTTGGTACATGTCCACAATCAAATTGTGCACATCTACCAGGGGGCCAAGTGAAGACAAAGATGTTGAAGACAAAAAAATGAAATTCACGAAAAATTGGGGATTTCATTTCATCAGAAGACCGGAGATTACATCTGGAGACAAAGGATTACAAAATTGAGGAAGAAGAGAAGATACAAATAAAGGCTAAGAAAGATAGTCCTAGACCCTATGGAAGAACTCAGCGACCTTCTGGGCGACCTCCGACACGCTGGCTCGGGTAGCTTCGCCTTCTCCTTCAACTGGGCCTTCAAGCACCGGGTCCAGAGGGAATCGGGGGTTCCGGCTAGTGTAGCACGTCAACACATATTCTGTGACGTTCCTAGCCAGGGATTGCCCCTCGACCTCCAACTGGTCCGCGATGACGTCGCCCACCTTGGAGAGCTTGCTGCCCGCAGCGCCCAACGCTTGCAGCGCAAGGTCCGGCTCCGGCTCCGGATCATCCGGAAGCACGGGGCTGAAACCCATCGGCGCTAGCGCGTCGTCGGCCTTGCTCAGGAACTCCCAAATTTGCAGGGAGTCCGTCTTCCTCAGGCCCTTCATCTCTTCCAAGGACCTCCGGGCCGCCGCTAGCTCCGAATTCTCGCGGGAGAGGCGCTCAACTTCTTTGGCGTTTTGCTGAATCTTCGCAGCAACCCGCTTTTCGAGTCTTCCGAGCTCCTCCTCCCGGAGGTGGATCTTGTTCCGGCGGTCGACCAGGTCTTTCTCCCTAGCCTCTATTTTCTTCTCCCGGGCGATGAGGGCACACTCATACTCGTAGAGTTCCTGCCCTCGCACCCAGGTCTTCTCCTCCTCTTCGAGGCAGCGCTCTTCCAATTTTTTAGCGCGCTCCTCGAGGCCCTTGTCCGCCAGAGCTGTCTTCTCGGCGAGCTCTTCTTCACGTCGCAAGACGTCATCCCGTAGCTCCAGGAGTTTTTGCTCCTCATCCTCGAGCCGCTTTTCCCTTCCCTCAAGCGCCTCTCGGCGCTTGATGAGTGCGGTACTGATGGCTTCGAGTTGATCGTACCGGGCGTTGGCCGCATCATTGGCAGCTTTAGCTTGGTCGTGGTACTCCCGGGATTGGGCGTCGAGGTTGTGAGTCATGCTCTCCCTCTCGTCCAGCATCTCACCCCAGAGCTCCAAGCGGACCTTCTCCCGCTTGATCCATTCCTTGTCCGCAGCAATCCTCGACTGCGCCAGCTTGGTCTCGAATTGGAGTCTATTACGCCACCTCCTCAGGGTTTGGCGCTCCTCTTCAAGAACCTTGCTGTCGTGGAAGAAGGCTAGTTGGACTTGGCGCAGACTGGAGCAAGCGTTGTCGATGGACATCGACAGCGAGATGGGCTCCGGACCTTCTGGGGTCTCCTCCGCTGGTTCCAGCGGGTCTTCATTTACAAAAATTGGGTCCCACTCTGCGAGAGCGGAACCCCGAGCTTCCAAGGCACTAGGGCCCTCCTCCGGGATGGCCTCAGTCGCCACTGAAGAAGGTCCCGCCACCAAATCTTCATTCGCCCCCTCAGGCTGGGGGCCGGCGACTTCGTTCAGGCACTCTGGCTCCGCCACGGGTACCATCGACGTCGTCGCCTCCAATGGCTCCGGCCGGGACGCTTCTTCTGAGGGGAGCTCAAGCTCCCCTGCCTCCACCACCACCGGCTCTGCAGCCGGCGCTCCAATAACTACCGGCCTTGCGACCGGAGCTTCAGAAGTAACCGGCTCAATTGCCGGAACCACTTCAACTTCCGGCTCGCACGCCGGGGCTTCAGCTGCCTCCGGCTCGACCGCCGAAGCTCCAGCATTTTCCGGCTCTGAAGCCGGGACCGCTACTTCCTCCGGCTCGACAGCCGGAGCATCTACTTCTGCAGCACCAGGGCCCGGAGCTTCAACCTCCGGAGCGGGTGCCGCTGGCGCATCTTCAATCCTGTGGTCCGGCGCTACCATGGGAACTTCTGGAGACGACTCGAGGTCCATGACCACGACAGCCGGCGCCGGAGCTGTCGCAGCCTCCGCCTGAGGCGGCACCGGGGCTGGAGCAGAAGCCCTCGCAGCCTCAGACACTGTGGCTGAGGGCGGAGCTTCACTCCCCTTCTTGGGAACGCTGCAGATGAAGAATGAAGAAATTGAGCAAACAGATGCTATAATTAAAAGTTAATTGAGGTAAGCAAGAAAAATTACCTTGGGAGGTTCACGCACCAGCTTGCGCGAAACCTCTTTCCCGGACGTTCCGGGCTGGCCACGGTCGGCGTAGGAGCTCCGGGAGGACTCCCAGGACTTGCCGTAGCCGCGGGCGTTTCCCGGGTCGGAGCTCTCCTTGACCGGGAGGAACTCCTAGACCTGGAGGCCCTCACCGCTTCTCGAACCGGAGTCGCCTGTCCGGAGCTGGCACCTCCGGAGGGACCCATCACGGGGACAGCCGTACTCCGGGAGGATCCCACCGCCGGAACAGTAGCGCTCCGAAAAGACCCCACCACGGGGACAGACGCTACAGCAGCGGAGGACCCTCCTTCCTGAGGACGGGGAACTGGCGGGGAAGTAGCAAGCCCGACGGACCTCCCGTCAGCATGACGCAACTTCCTCTTCCGGCTCTCTGGCTCCTCCGCCAGCTCCTTGCCCTTGCCGGTGACCTCAGCTCTTGGCTGAGAGACAGGGGCGGAGCCGCCTTCCGACAACCCGGGGATCGCCAACGAGGCGGTCGATCTTCTCTCAACGACGCCAAGGTCGTCAAGCGCGGGCATCTTCCGCCGGAGCTCCCTGCAGAACTCAACTTCCTCGTTCAGGGGGAGGAAAGCCGGTGGCGGAGTCAAGTACGCTCCGTCTACATCGATGCCGTGCTGGAATTTCTTGAGGTGAAACTCCAAGGACTTCCCCACCATGCTGGACTTCAACCCGGTTTCAACCCGGTCTTCGTCCATCACGCTGTTGAGGGCCCAGGCGAGCTTCTCCCTCCTCTTCAGCGGTGCCCACCTGTTGAACAGGAAGTTGCAGAACACCGCCTGGGGAGTCAATCCTCCCTCCACACATTGGCGGATCCTTGATAGGACGGGATCGAAGGCTGCCGCCAGCACCGGAACTTCGCTCCACACTGACGTGTCAATGCCAGGCAGACCTTCTGGCAGCTCCAACCGCTCGTGCTCCTCCACCCGGACAACTACCCAATCTTTCTTCCAGTCATCCCACTTCCCGGAAGGGAACGACCGGAGGTACTTGAACGGGCACTTCTTGCGCTTCACAAAGTAGTAGAAGCCAAGGTACTCGTCACTTCGGCCGGTGGTTTGGACGGTGAAGAAAGTGCGGAAGAGCTCGATGCAGGGAGGAATGCCCACCCACATCTCGCAGAAGTGGACAAAGATGGACACAAGGAGAAGGGAGTGAGGGCCAAGGTGGTATAGCTGTAGACCGTAGAAGTCCAGCAGCATCAAAAAGAAGGAAGAAAATGGTGGGATCAACCCCACCATGGCATACGATGAAAAGTATACCATTTCGCCGGAGTGCTCCTTTTTAAAGGGAAGCTCTCCTCCGGTGCGGATTGAACGGTTGAAGAAGTCCGACGACCACCCCATGAGGGTTCGGACCTTCTTCAGATCGCTCTCCGTCTTCAAACGACTCTCACGCAGACCCAACTCCATCGCAGCACAGCTAGGCGAGAGAAGAAAAGCAAAGCACGAGTTGGGAGTTTGAGCGCAAGAACAGATGGAAAGCGTAAAGAACTCCCGACGGTGCGCTTTCCTTCTTAAGTAAGCCCTCGCAACGCTTGGATGGAAACTGCAGGGGAGTTAAGCATACTACTCAAGAATTCGACCCAGCCGATGACAAGAGGGCCCGGGACCACCCTGACGATCAAGTCGAGGCTCTTACCCAGGCGAACAGTTGTCATCACGAGGCGGGAAACCCAAAGGCGGCGGACTGACAAGGCGCGCGGAACCGATACGGTTTCCGTATCGGGAACCGACGACCTTCAATTGCGAGAGATCCGCACGTCAAAGATCTTATCTGCCGCCTGAGGTGCGCCACGCGTCGGGACTCAACCATAAAGCCCCGCCAAAGGCACCTCCGAAGACTCTTGAAGACCCAGTTCAAGAGTCACAAGTATGGACCCACCTCCGGCGGAACGACTCCATCCCGTTGGCCTTCCCCGGAGGTAGGTCCAGGGGGCCACTGTCGGTACCCTAAAAACCATACACCCCCTGAGGTTACAAAGATCTCAAGGGAAGGACATCAACTCAAATTGAAGACCCTTGGGGGCCCACTCGCCAGACGTGACCGGACCCGCTTCTCCAACATGGTTAACCTCTAGGTTGCCACGTGTACTGTCAGCCCAGAGCTATTACCCGCAAGGGTGAAGCTCCGGGCCAAGTACTGAAACGGCACCTCCGGAGGTAGCCCCCGACCGAGAGAAGCTCCGGACATGACACGTGCCAGGTCACCCCGGAGCTTCCCGCTTCTCCCAAGCAAGCTCCGGAGCTGCCACGTGTCCATACGTCGGAGCTAAACCGCTTCAAATCCCCGGGAGACGTTGTAACGGCTCCGGATCTCCAAAGGACAGCTGCAGACTTCAAGACCCGATTAATTATCATTAATTCCACATTAATGACACTTAATCGGATGATATTAACACCTGTAACGGCACTGTCGGAGCCGTTACAGGGTTATTAGCAACAATTAATCTCGCGTATCAATACTAGTAACCGCCAGGGCCACATGTCGGGCCAGGCTGACTTGTAACGGTTTGTCCTTGTGCTATAAAAGGACAAACCGACGATACACGGGAGGGAGAACTCTCGAACACTCTGAAGCTCACAAGTTAATACAACAAACACACACCCGTGGAGTAGGGTATTACGCTCAGGCGGCCCGAACCACGTAAACCACCGTGTCACTCGTGTCCAAATCGCATTTCACTTTCTTAGATCTCCGCGCGCCCAGACCGAACCACAAACTCCTTCAAACACTTCTCATAGTGTTAGGGGATCTGCCGACTCCAACAGTCGACAGCAGTGTTATGGATGGATTTTAGCGTTCTACTCATTATCATTCCGTGATGCCCATTACTTCCAACGTATGGGAATACAAAAATTCATGAAATAATTTTGAATAAAACAAAAATGTACAGATGACGTACATAAGTACATATGCACAAATTAAGTAGTGTCAAGGTTTGTCTATGTAATCACTTGGTTTATAAATAGAAGTTAGTCTAAATTAGCTTTGGTGGTAATGTTTTTTATTTACAGAATATAATATAAATATAAACACTCATCCTTATGAATGCACGCACGCACACCCCCAACTCTTCGAGTGTTAACAAGAGACTAAATAACTGAGTATGAGATGCACGAAGTTATCACAATGACTCGCTATTGACCAGAACATCGTCTAATGCTAAAATAATAATTAGCCATAAATACAATAACCACGTTGAGATATTTGTTGGATAAAAAATTAACAAGGACACGATTTAAACAAACAATATTATGTGTACCTAAAATGTCAAAACAAAAAATGCAAAGGTAGTTGCCACTTTTTTAGAGGCACTATGCCCACTTTGGCATACTTAAAAAATATAAAGTGTATCAAAATATAGCTATGTTTCATATCCATAAAATATCATGTCTAATTACCTGCATCAAGGGAGTTTGTAAGGTTACTTGGAATATGTCCCAACACAAAATGATAAAAATAGTGATGTAAATAAAACAAATGCCAAGGTCTACTTTTTGATCACCAACGTCCTAATGATATGTTGTACTATAGGGTAGTGCCTTTATATGCATCATTGACATAAATTTATACTTCTCAGTTAATTAGATTTCATGTCTATCAAATTCACTGTAGTAAATAGTTATCATCGGTAGACAAAAAAGTAGAGGTGGGTATTGAGTTCTATTTTTGTTCCATACATGTATATCATAAATCAAAACAAATCTGTCCAATAGGAAAGGCTATTCCAAACAAATAATAAGCCAGATGAAAATAAAAGAATATAACTGATACGTATTAGAACCGTCTTCAGCCAATTGTGCTGAAATTGCAAGGGTAGAATTTTCATGCTTTATGCGATTCAACCCTTCTTCTACTAGATACATTCTGTTGAAATATACTCCCTATGTCTAATTGAAACTCTGGTTTGTTCAAATTTATTTTTGATCTATGACATCTATAAACTTGATCAATTTTAATAACTTACAAATTGTAAATTATGAAAGAATTTTTCATGATGGATCTAAATGTACACGTCTTAAATTATTAAAGTTGATTGAAGATATAGAAAGATTCGACCAAAGCCAAAGATATAGTCTAGATCAGCAGTTTAGAGCTTCGATAAATTACAACGGTACCCCCTTCTCTGATTTATAGCTGAGCGTGCCCATTGGGTGAGGCTAGCCATTTGGAGGTGGTAATAAGCGGGTGCTGCTCACGAGGACTGGCAACTGAAACAAAGCCCCACGCCGATTACGTCCACGCCCTGACGAGGCTGCAGAGGTGGGCCTGCCTGCGTCATCTGTGGGTCCCATGGTGACGCTATAATACCCCGGAAATCCTTGCTCACCGCCCGCC
Organism: Tuctoria greenei; assembly: GCA_036927565.1. NCBI lineage: Eukaryota > Viridiplantae > Streptophyta > Magnoliopsida > Poales > Poaceae > Tuctoria > Tuctoria greenei. Next base: position 3,996,539 of record JAYESD010000008.1, read on the forward strand.
ACGGCTTACCCGCTGCCGCCTACCTCCGCGCCTGCTCACCGACACATGGGGCCGTCCCCCAGCGCCGCAGCCAACCAGGGCGCAGGGCGGCAATTCTTCCCTGTGCGACTGGGAGGAGACTAACGTATTGGTAGGGAAGGGAGATGTGGCGAAAAAATGGCGGTGTCAGGTCCTTCTGTGGGGGCCCACCTTTGGGAACCGGGGTGTGGGGAAGCCTCCGGAAAAGAGCAGTACATATGCAGGGCCCACAGAAAACGTAATGAAGCATTGAACCACATAACCAGCGGGAAAGCCGTGTCCCCATGAGTAAGAGTTGCTACTATTTTTGTGGATTTTATTTGTGTATTATTGGTACTACTATCGTGGGATTTCACTGTGACCCACCTGCTCTTATATTAATGGGAAAGGACAGGGCACAGTTGTAGTTGAGCTGGCTGTTTTTATTGGTAACGGTGCATGCAAGTTGCGCGTTCTTATCATGTCAGGTCCTACCTTTTGAGGTGTCACAATTTTAAAGTAAGTTTAAACATTATAAATTTTGTGTAGTTGCAGATATACTTGATATATTTAAGAGGGACGTGGAAGTCGCGGAACCACATATATAAAAAAGTAATGGATAATGTTGTATGAAAATCGGGGACATGTAACAAGCTATATCTGTATAAGTCTATCTTTATTTTTGGATGGTAGATTGCAAATAGTGTGCTTCCTATTACTGATAGTACAACTATTACGTATATCAACTCGTTTTAGATGTGTATACAATTTTAAAGTTTCGTCATTTCGTACTTTTAATGTCGTGTACATTCTTCGACCTCTCGTCGGACATAGATGAATAATGTATAAGTTGCAACATTACAAATTCTTTGTGCAACTTGTATATATTGAGATTATAAGATGCCTGTATACGTGGTTGAAAGGAAAATTTTTTTTAAGTTCGTCCCAGGGAATTGTGAGATTTTAGTCACTGAAATAGCCGTAATTCCGGTAAAAGGGGCGACACAGTAATTGTTGACCGGCACCTCGCCTGTTAACCCGTCTTCTTAACAGAGCGGTGAAATGCACCTATGGTGGGTCTAAGCACGTAGAAGAGCGGATGGAGAGATTAGCTTCAGTGATGCACATTCAGGTTTCGGGCAGGCTATTCGCGTCCCTTACAGTACACATCTGAAGACACACGCTCATTTCGCACGTCGAGAGGCCAGGGCCAGGCCACTGACACGCCAAGAGAAGCGTCAGTATACAGAGTCACGAAACATTTCCAACACGAGCTGCTGCTGCTGCTGCAATGGGGTCAGTCAGTACTCATCAGGTACAAAACAAAAGCATGGATCACGGCCATCTCTTATGTCATGCATGCGCGTACGTAGTTACATACTGATCGAAGCTCCCGCCGCCTCCCTTCCTATATATACATACAGGGCAGATGCACCGCCGCGCGCGTCAACGCTCCGTGCCGGACCATCAACTTCCCGATCTGCTCGAGCGTGCCCATCAATTAACGCTGAGACCACCAGATGCCATCGTCGTCCTACAGCACGACGTCGCGCCGCTTCTTGGGGTTGGGGTCGGGGTTCCCTTTCCTCATCATCGCCACGAACTCGCTGTAGTCGATCCTCCCGTCCTGCATGCACGTTCGTTCGTTTCCACACACGGTTCCATCCCATCAGCCGTGTTCACGTGCTGTAATGTGTGCAGTGCAGCAGCTGACGGAGTGAAAATGACTTACGTTGTCGGCGTCGACCTCGGAGATGATGTCCTTGATGTCCCGGCCGTCGAGGAGGCCCTTCTCCCTGAGCGCCTGCTCCAGCTCCTCCTTGGAGATGCACCCGCTGCCGTCCTTGTCGAAGTACTGGAACGCCGCGTACAGGTGCTCGTCCCGGTCCATCCGGTTCATGTGCATCGTCGCCGTGATGAACTCCTCGTAGTCGATCGTCCCGTTCCCGTCCGCGTCGGCCTGCATGTATATATCGTTTCCAGAATGCAGTCACCCCACCGCTTAATAAAACAAGGATTGATTCAGAGCATCTCCTCGATCGTGGCGTGCACGATGGAGTACATCGATCTGATGAATGAGATGATGCCAATGCAAGCGTGCATGAAAGAAAACTCACGGCCTCCATGAGCTGCTCCACTTCGGCCTGCGAGAGCTTGGTGCCCTGCTTGGCCAGCCCTCGCCGCAGCTCGTCCACCGTGATCGTGCCGCTGTTGTCCGCGTCCATGCTCTTGAACATCTCCTTGAGCCCTCTGATCTCTTCCTCCGACAGGCACCCGGCAATGACCTGCGCCACGGATCGTATATTCACCCAAATTCAGAGACAGCGCCCCGTCAGATATTGTTGGATTGTTTTATCGATGCAATGATATTGTTGGATTTTAGTAGAATGGTTGAAAACTACGTACGTACCCTGAGCGCGGCTTTCTTGAACTGGTTCATTGCCCTGAACTGCTTGAGTCTGTTCATGACAGCGTTGTCCAGCGGCGTGTCAGGCGCTTCACCGTCTTCCTTGATCCAAGGATGATCTGCACGGCACGGCGCAAAAAGACCGTCATTTATAGATTCAGCCAGTAATTATTAGAGGGCTGAAGTTCCAACAAGGCAACTGCACAAGATCCTTGGAAATCATACTGAGGACGTCGTAGGCAGAGATCCTCTTCTTGGGGTCAGAGGTGAGCATCTTCCTGACGAGGTCCTTGGCACCGGAGGAAATGCGCGGCCACGGGTCGCTGGAGAAGTCGATCTGCCCCCGCAGGATGGCGTTGAAGATGCCGTGCTCCGATTCTGAAACACCATGGATGGATTAAGCTTTTTCACATGCATGTCAAAAGCAGGAACAGAACAAAAGAACAGATGGATGACTCGCCGGCCCAGAACGGCGGCACTCCGCATAGGAGGATGTAGAGGATGACGCCGACGCTCCAGATGTCCGCCTCGGGACCGTAGCTCCTCTTGAGCACCTCCGGCGCGATGTAGTAGGCGCTGCCGACGATGTCCTTGAACACCTCCCCCTGCTTGAAGAAGACGGAGAGGCCGAAGTCGGTGGCCTTGAGCGGCGCGTGCTCGTCCTTGCTGAGGAGGAGGAAGTTCTCGGGCTTGAGGTCGCGGTGGATGACGCCGAGGGAGTGGCAGGTGTGCACGATCTCGACGATGGTGCGGAGCAGCGCGGCGGCGGCGCGCTCGGTGTACTTCCCCTTGGCGATGATCCGGTCGAAGAGCTCCCCGCCGGCGCAGAGCTCCATGACGAGGTGCACGGACTGCTTGTCCTCGTACGCGCCCTTGAGCTCCACGATGTTGGGCTGCCCCGCGAGGTGGTACATGATCTGCACCTCGCGCCGCACGTCCTCCACGTCCTCCTTGGTGGCCAGCTTCCGCTTGGCGATGGTCTTGCAGGCGAAGCGCTCGCCGGTGGCCTTGTGCGTGCAGAGGCTGGTGACGCCGAACTGGCCCCGCCCCAGCTCCTTGCCCACGGTGTAGATGCTGCGGACGTCCTCCATGGGGCGGCCGAGCACCGGGCCGATCGGCGCCGGCGGCTTGCTGGGCGTGGGCGCGGAGGTCGGCGAGGCTCCTCCGGCCTTGAGAGAGGCTGCAGGTCCGCCGGATGAGGCGTCGCCGGCGGGCTCCGCATCCCCGGAGCCCGGGCAGCAGTTGCCCATGGCGCGCGGGGCGGCGGAGGGGCAGGGTGGTGGTGGGGGAGGACGGGGAAGGCCGCCGGGAATTCTATAGCGTCATGCGATCGGGTGGTGCGGGAAGGGTGGGTGGGGAGGAAATGGCGGGAAGGCAAACCGCCTCGTCTCCCTCCTCTCTTTTCCTTTCACCCTCCCCTGTTTCCTTCCTCCGGACCATCTACTCGTTTAGGAATGCCATTGCTTTACCTTTGAAGGGAGACGGGACAGCTGCGTCGTGCCAAGGCACATTAATTTGGCGCGCTTGGATGCATTTGCGTGCCTGGTGCCATCCTCATCAAGTCGCAAGAAGGATAGACCCACGGGCCATCTGGAGGCCCATGGGCCTCTATCTGAAAGTTTCTGGAGACTGCACAACCCAATTCTTCAGAACGTCATTGTGTGCGCTGCCAGGATCGAGAGCCCAAGCCCAACCAGACCTCTTTTGCGCAGACGCCAGGTGGCATCGACGGTGCCAGCCCGGCTTTCACTACTGACTCCGTCGTCGCTTCGAGAGACTGCTTGCTCCCGTGGCACGCACGCCTCATTCAACGACCGGACCAGGCGGCCCCCGGCGCCGCTCGTCTGCACTCTGCACTGCCGCCGGCGATGAACGGCGGGCTCCCGGGATTTCGTACGACGCCTCCCTCGTTTGCCCTTTCCTCCACCTCACCTCACCTCACCCATGGGGCGAATCGGCTGCCGGTCGCTTCGGCTTCCCTTCACTGTCCTCTGCTACTATTACAGCAAGCGATCTTAGCACGATTCGATCTGGTGCCCCGCAGATAATGCGCCGGCGTCGAGGGCCGTGGTCGTCTCCGCAGCGCTCTTCTCCGTCACGTTCGGCTTCCGTGGCCGATTGCTCGACCTCGGCCTGTCCTACCAGGCAAGTTTCCCCTCCCGTACACACTCGTTGTATTTCTGATACCAATGCGTGGAAACTATACGGTGGAGTCCCGTTTTCTGCGGTTTTAGACTTCAGAGAGTGTTGCTTTGAAGCTGCACCACTTGTGCCAATTTGGTTTGGTTACAAGTGCATATGACAATTTTGTGAGATTCAGCTGATTGGGTTTCCCCACTCTTCTCATTGCAGAGTGTTTATGAGAAGCTGCAGATATGGAGGTTGATTACCTCGCTGTTTGCTTTCTCGTCGACCCCTGAGCTGATCTTCGGAGCGGCCCTGCTGTACTACTTTAGGGTGTTCGAGCGACAAATAGGTTCCAACAAGTATGCTGTAAGTCGTTTTCTGCTTAAGGTGGTGGACATAGTGATTTTCTATTACCAGTTGATTTTGCTGATGTAGTTATTTTCTAACATGTAGGTCTTCATTGTCTTCTCTACCATAGTGTCTGTACTACTTCAGATCCTTGCTTTAGGTTTCCTGAAAGGTATATTTTTGCTTTCTAGTGCACAAGTTTGAATCCCAAACTATTGATGTGTTCCAATTAGTCTTTCTGCCATATGGAAATGTAGGAAACATGAACATTGATCTGCATTAGGCATGAACACTGGGACCAAAAGTGAACCCATATTTCCATACATTTAAGCTTTCTTATGCATATGCTAACCTGTCAAATTAAACCTATTCATTTAAAAAAATCGTCAGAACCAAATTCCCTGGTATGATTCCAGGGATCACATAAGTCTGATAAACCCCATCGTAAAAATGAAAGCATATTTCGCAAGTAAAATCATATAAAATATCTACAGGTTTCAACTCGTCGATGGGTAGATTTCATATACAAATACCATAGAGGTCTGCACTGCACATGTGTGCATAAATGACCTAGAGTTCAATTAACTGCTTCTAAAAATGCCAACAACTAGAATGCAATCTAAGATATGGTACAATCGTGCAATCAGTCATCCCCATTCATTGGATCTTCATCCTACGGTTGTTGCATCTTTTTACTTAACCCTTTCTATCTAAATGCATCATGTGTAGGGAGTTAAATAAAAAAATGTAACAACCATAAGATGCAGATCTGATGGATAAAAATGACTGATTGCACGATTACACCATATCTCCGATTGCATACTAGTTGCTCCCTCTAAAAATAATGCTGGTTAGTTAGATTACTATTAACTAAAAGGTAGTACATAATCAAGCAGTACCAGTTCCCGTTAAAAAAAAATCTTTGGACTGTTTGTGTATCCTCAAATATATTTTGATGTAAGGATCCTTGAATAACTTCAAAGAAATGTATATCTCTCTTTACCATTGCCCAGAATGAGCTTGCTGTAAAGCATGGTAGTCAAGGAACAAGATAGCTAAGAAACTGGCCGGTTTTTGCTATGTTAGGTAGGGATGAAAACGGTACGGTAAATTCCCGTACCGTCCGATGCCGTTTTTGAAAATTTCCGACGCGATTATCATTTTCGACAATTTCCGAAATTTTCGATCCGATTACCGTTTTTATTGGACATTGAAATTTGGTAAACGGAACGAAAATGATTTGGGCTGATTTCTGATCGAATTGTCGGAATACCATATTTTAATGGGAAATTTCCGAACAATAACCGAATAATTTCCGAATAGTAGGTTGGGTCTAATGGACTGACATGTAATAAGATCAACTTTATATATTTTTTATTCGGCCACTGGTTTGTATAAGAAGTTAACTTTAATTATATATAAATATTTATTTACTTTAAAATATGTTTTTAAAGTGATTTCGTTTCATATTGAAATTTTTTATAAAATGAAAGTAAAAATTGTTGTCTCATATTTTGTATTTAAGTTGTTGATGTTATAGATGAATAATATTTTGGTGTGTTGATTCCGAATAAATTTGAAACCGTTCCGATATCGACATACTTTCGATCCGATGTACCTGTTTTCGATATTTCCGAAATTTCCGATACCGTAACCGTTTCCGATGATATCGTTTCCGATTCCGTTTCCGAAAATTTTATATGAAAATGAAAACGATTTCACTATTTTTCCGTCCGTTTCCGACCGTTTTCATCCCTAATGTTAGGTTGATTTATTTCTTTATTTATTTGGTAGCTATTATGTTAATCCTTCTCTCCCTTTCTCCTTTCTTGGGTTCTCGTTCCTTTTCTTGTTTCATTGTAATAGCCATTTTGCTTTTTGTTTATTGTATACTATTCGTTTCTGACATCAGAAGTGCAGATCCTTCTTTGAATCCATTGACATCAGGACCATATGGCCTAATTTTTGCGTCTTACGTGCCATTTTTCTATGACATTCCTATATCAATGAAGTTTCGCATATTTGGACTGAGCTTAAGTGACAAGTCATTTGTATATTTGGCCGGACTCCAGGTTCAATTCTGAGATAACTTTGCCTTCCCTTGCTTCAAACATTCTGATATATCACAGCTTTAAATATTTGATTTATGTTGTCAGCTTCTTTTCTCATCTGGAAGACGTTCTGTTATACCTGGACTTTCTGGCATATTTGCTGGGTTATTGTATCGTCTCAATACATTTGGCATCCGCAGGTTGAAGGTAAGTCTATCGAGATCAAATGTGAACTAATGGCCGTGCTAGTAAATGCATTTGCATTTTGCTCCGCTAGTGTTAGTTCTAAAAAAATCTTAATAATGGTTAGCAACCTGCTTGATGCCAGGATTGTGTAATATGAATGATTAAATCTTGTTACCTGTGTTTGATGCTAAAGCTTGCTTTTCTAATGTACTTATTGCTGTTGTACTAAAAATTACCGGCTGCTGCATGTAAAAGAAACCTCTATCATTGCAGTTCCCAGAATTTGCTATTTCCCTGTTCTCACGGATACCGTGGTCCTTTCATAATAATCCGTATCAAGGGTTACCAACTACAGAAACTGACGGAAGTGTTCCCTCCCGTCCGGTTCATCAAACTGAGGCATGTATTGCGATAACTTCTCTTATATCTATATTGTGTTGCATACATATCATTATATCGATATATCAACAGATTTTGGGTCATTCATAGGTCTACATGTCTAGTTTCACTATTTTTGGAAGTGTATAGTTCACAGCACTAAAATGAAATCTCGATTAAGTATTTACCTATGCTTGTTACAGTTAGTTATAAATTGAATAATTGTGAATAATTGGAAATAAGTTTCGTAGCTTAGAAATGAGAACCATAGCTTAATAAGATGTTGATTTTAAATCTCTCATCTCATTTCTTACTCTTTCAACCTCCCCATTATTTTAGAACTGGTAATTAATTAGAATGCTTGTTTAAATCGTAAAAATTCTGCCCTTCTGGTTCCAAGTATTGCAAAGTGCTAACAAGCGCCTATAGAGATATAATTAATGCTTAGCAGAGAAATGGTTGAAAGTTGTAGATATCTTGTACTGCCAGCAAATTTATCATCCTTGGTTCCTCACGTGATGCTGGTATTGATCCTTACCTGAATGAAACAAAATTATGTTTTTTTAGTTTACACCATTGTTCTTTCAGCTTGGTTATGATACTATGCTTGAATGTTGAACATAGTGAAATGTTCGACTTCACCTTTTATGCCTATTTTCTTGACTGAGTTTTGCTTCTGATCACTCTAGCACATTCAGGGCACCCGCTCAGCTACTCAAGACCCCACTGAGTCCTCCATTGCTACGCTGGTCTCGATGGGATTTGATCGTAGTTCTGCAATGCAGGCTCTTGCATTGACAAACAATGATGTCAATTTAGCCTCCAACGTTCTGCTTGAAGCTCACTCTGTGCAGTCATGATGCAATGTCCTGCAGTTAAAAGATCTCTAGATGTTCTGTAGATTAATGGATGTGAAGCATTTCAATCAGTTGTTCCAGATTTGTATCTCATGATCTATTGTTAAAACGAGTCAGTGTATAACACAAGCTTGGGAAAGAGAACGCATACATTTCAGCTGTGTCGATCCCATGTCAACCATCCGCGACTGGTTAGATGCAGGCAGCAGACGCAAGAACGAAGTTTGGTAATTAAGTTCTGTTTGGCACAACTTCTACTATATCTTTTTCATAAAAATAAGTTGAGGGTGTGTCAAACAAGAAGTTTTTGTAACAACTTATTAGTTCAGCTGTTTCTTAAAATGAATTAAAAACAGGATATAAACAGAAGTTGCTTTTCAGTAATTTTTTAAATAAACTGCTTTTGTAACAAGTTCCAATTGTGTCAAATAAAGTCTTAGTTATGAACCTAAAATGATCGTTCAGTCATAGAATCGCTCTGAAGCCGAACTGCCGATTGCCTCAGCTTCCCAGGGAGTCATAGGAAGTAATGCTGATTGCGTCGTGACAAGTAAATTAACAAAATAAATAAATAAAAGTTGCACCGGAAGCCTCAAACCCAGAAAATACGAACAGCGTCAAGTAATGCAGTACCATAAGCAAGGTCCTAGCATACGGAACGGAAATTACAATCATGGACAGCGAAGGACGGGAAAGTAACGGCGGCACGTTACAGTACTGTGGCAACAAACAAATAAGGAAACACACATCACGTAGTCCGCCCTAGAACCGCCAAACTCAGTCATAGGTCAACTTACATGTCCTCTTCCTGCGCCTCCAACTCATCCTCGTACTCGCCTTCATCGTCCGCAGTGGCGTCCTGGTACTGCTGGTACTCGGACACAAGGTCGTTCATGTTGCTCTCGGCCTCAGTGAACTCCATCTCGTCCATGCCCTCGCCCGTGTACCAGTGCAAGAAAGCCTTCCTCCTGAACATGGCTGTAAACTGCTCGCTCACCCTCCGGAACATCTCCTGGATGGATGTCGAGTTGCCAATGAAGGTGGAAGCCATGGACAGGCCCCTTGGTGGGATGTCACAGACACTGGACTTCACGTTGTTAGGGATCCACTCAACAAAGTAAGATGAGTTCTTGTTCTGGACGTTGATCATCTGCTCATCAACCTCCTTGGTGCTCATCTTCCCACGGAACATGGCGGAGGCAGTGAGGTAGCGGCCATGGCGAGGATCAGCAGCACACATCATGTTCTTGGCATCCCACATCTGTTGCGTGAGCTCAGGGACAGTGAGGGCACGGTACTGCTGGGAGCCACGGGATGTAAGCGGGGCGAACCCGACCATGAAGAAGTGGAGGCGGGGGAAGGGGATAAGGTTCACTGCCAGCTTCCGGAGGTCGGAGTTCAGCTGACCAGGGAACCTCAGGCAGCATGTGACACCACTCATGGTGGCAGAGATCAAATGGTTCAAATCCCCAACTGCAGAATTAACAAACATGAAGAATATGTTACGCTACAGAGAAATACTAACAAAAAAAGCATGTGGAGGACAGCAATATGTCCAAGTTATGAGTGTACTGAAGCTTTTGAAAAGAAAAGAAAAAGTTTCCAAGTGTCCAATTTGTTTTTCTCTGAATCTGACTAAACACCATGTCCTAATAATTCGTGGTTTAGGTTGAACCAAAAAGGCAAAAGCATATTCATCGGGTAACAGAAAAGGCACAATCAGTTATCAATAGAGACATGAGCAACAAGTCCATGGTGACGCTAGAACAAGCAGTGTTGCATTATTAAATAGATAAACAAACAAATATCAACATCCAATTGTGCACTAGTTTATGTCCGCCCAAAACTAGAACTGAGGTAGATTGAAGATGCTTACAGCTAGGTGTGGTCAGTTTGAGGGTCCTGAAGCAGATGTCGTAGAGGGCTTCATTGTCGAGGACCATGCACTCATCAGCATTCTCGACCAATTGGTGGACTGAGAGAGTGGCATTGTATGGCTCAACCACGGTATCAGATACCTTTGGTGAGGGGAAAACTGAGAACGTTAGCATCATGCGGTCAGGATACTCCTCCCTGATCTTTGATATCAGCAGCGTACCCATACCAGATCCAGTACCACCACCAAGGGAGTGGCATACTTGGAATCCTGAACATACAAGCACGCAGTGTTAATGTTTTTTCCAACATGATAAATTTAGTCACTTGGACATTCATGCAGAGCAAAGTGCATATTCCCACCAAAATACAGGACAAACATAGGAAATACTACAAACGTTGTTAACATTGGAAAATGTAAACATTCATATGGTGTACACATTCTTTGCGAGAATTCAAAAGCATAATCAAAAAATTCAAAACGGTAAAGAAGAGACTTTCACATAAGCATCTACACTCTAACCAATTCAACAGAAACTGATGGAGCAACTAGCAGCTCTCAGTTTGATGATCAATAAACTCAGATACCTTGCAAGCAGTCACAGTTCTCAGCTTCCTTCCTCACAACATCCAAGACAGAATCAATGAGCTCAGCACCCTCGGTGTAATGTCCCTTGGCCCAGTTGTTACCAGCACCGGATTGCCCAAAAACAAAGTTGTCGGGGCGGAAGATCTGCCCATAGGGCCCAGTGCGGACACTGTCCATTGTCCCTGGCTCAAGGTCCATGAGGACAGCACGAGGCACAAAACGTCCACAGGAGGCCTCATTATAGTACACATTGACACGCTCCAACTGCAAGTCAGAAGTGCCATTGTACCGTCCGGTAGGGTCAATACCGTGCTCATCACACACCACCTCCCAGAACTTGGCACCGATCTGGTTGCCACATTGCCCGCCCTGAATGTGCAAGATCTCCCTCATCTTCGCCTTGGAAATGGAAAAGAACAACAAAGAAGAATTAGTTTCAAATAATGCAGTAAGTGCTAAGTACTGTTTCCACGATACAATGTAAACATATAGGCATCTGATATAAACCTCGAATTGTTTAGACTAATCATGTCCAGATTTAGATAACATTACAGGACGATAACACCGGTGGGCGGTGGCAGTTTCATAAGTTGGGTGTTCGAACAAAATCATGAGATGCGTGGTTCAAAATACAACCCAAGCTGGCTCGAGCAATCGAACATCTATCATTGTGTGCCATATTGAGAAACTAACAATCCATTTCAGATCCGAAATGTGACGGAGCTTCTACACAGATCGCGTGGAAGCCATCTAGATCTGGAGTTTCAAAACTAGTACACCCAAAGCACAATAACGTAATGATTACCTACTAAACGCACCAACATTCACGGAAGATCGACTCGGAATACCAGCTCGAAGTGTCTCAAATGGAGACCTAGATTTCAGATCTCACAGCAAATACCCTCAAATAGTACCACGCCGGACTCCACAATGAATCGGAAACCAACGGCACAGTCTACAGCAACTGGACTGGGTCATCCACGAGATCGAGAGACTAACATCAGGAGTACACCGAACTCCACAGATCCACCAAGATAACGCACTTCTAATACAATCGATTTCAGAAATGGAGATAAAAGAACACACTACAGGGACACTCCCTCAGTGTAGATCAGAAGAAATCCCAGTCAGATGCAAGCGCATTACCCATCATCTCACGAAACGAACCGAAAACTTCAACAAAATGTTGAACCCGCCACAACGTATCAGACTTAAACTAAAACACCAAACCAACAGCTGCACGAAGGTAAGGTACACTCGGGAGCGGTTCAAAGGATCCTTACGAGGTACGAGATGATCCGGACGGGGAGGCGAGCGACGGGCTGCGGGAGTGATGAGATCGGCGAGGTGGGAAGGGGCCGGGGCGAGTGCGGCGTCGGCACTGCGGGTTATTATAAATATCCGTTAATGGCGGTGGCCGCGACCGGGCATCTGACGGCCTGCGCCCCGCTGCCTCGAGCCCCTCCCGGATACGGACGGCTCAGATCCTTCCGCCTTGCGTGATTTTCAAATTTCCCCCACCGGGCACCCGGCGGCGAACTGCCCCTGGAAATATCGTCGTTTCCATCCTGGGCCCGCTTGTGAACTGGATCGCGTGCGACCCCGTCCAGCTGTGGGCCCAACATGATTCCCGCCACGTCTGGCTCTGACCTCTCCCCAAACTACCCCTCGGTTGCCTCGCTGATCCCACATGTCGGTAACGGCTCGTCGTTACATCTTTGTTGCGTCTGCGAGAGCGTTGGGTCCCCGGAGCGGCTGGCCCACGTTTATTGGTCGGTGGTGGGTTCTGGTCGGCACAAAGTCCACCCCCGGCCCTGACGCGTCCGCTCTACGGCTCGACTGGTAGCTGGGCCCGGGTGGCGTGAACGGAGATTTTGGATCTGGAAGGACTGATGAGAGCGTGAAGCACTGCATGTGTGCTGCTTTGGTTTTCTGGTGTTGCCACGGACAGGATGGATATGGCGTTCGGAAGAATCTTTGGCCAGCGTCAATTAGGTGTGAAGCCAATCAAATTTCGCTGCACCGTACTATAGTGTGCTTGTTTCTTCTCTTCTTGGAGGGCCTCGAGTTTCTTCTTTTCTCCGGGACGGAGTACTTGTGACTGAATTGCGCCTGCGATCCGGGCGAGCATGGAAACTGCAAACTAGCACATGGTTAACGATTGATTGCTGACGGGGACATGCATGTGCCTTGAGCGTGGATGGGCACTGAGCAGTCCCTCTGACTAGGAGTAACACGTCACAGCTCTAATCCAAGTGAACCGTTTGGGACTCGCAGCACAGCTGATAGGCCATGGCTGCCGACCGCGAGTTGTCGTGGCCCTTCACACCAGCTCGCCGCCGTCGCGGGCACCACACAACATGCACGGCACGCGCTCGCGCGCATCCGAAAACAGAAAGCGGACCAATCTTTTACTCGCCCGCGGGTCCCCATCCCACCCGACCCACACCCACCCACTCCACCTCGCTCGCTACCCACTCCTTTGAAGCGTGCTCGACGACGTCGGGTCGGGCAGCGCAGGCCACACCAGCTAAGCGGCAGCTCGGCTTGAACACGGGCGAGCGGGCAGCGAAGGAGGAAAGCCGGCGCGCGGGCGCGGAAGAAGATGTCGACGGGGCTGGTGACGGAGGAAGTGACGATCGGGCGGCTGTGCCGGATCCGGCGGACGGTGATGCAGATGCTGCGGGACCGCGGGTACCTGGTGCTGGACCACGAGCTGGCCATCAGCCGCCGCGACTTCGTCCGCAAGTTCGGCGACTCCTTCCGCCGCGAGGACCTCCTCATCAACAAGTACAAGAAGAACGACCCCTCCGACCAGGTCAGTACGTACGTTGAGTTCGATCATCCCAAGCTCCCGATCCGATCCACGGAGTCAACTCCCTCCCCTGCTTTTCTTCAGTTCCTGCTGCTCCTCGTCGGATCAGAAACTACCTACGCGTTGTTGCTAAGCCTCTCGTCGTCGCTCGATGCCAATCCGTAGCTCTGCTCTTGCTCGATCCATCGGCGCGAGATTCGGTCGGCGATCGGGAATAGACGTTAGCGCAGGCCAATCGCGCTCGCGACCTCCTCTGTCCGAGATCTTCTCGTCTGCTGTGCAGCCGGTGAAGATCGGAAGTGCCGTTTCACATCGCTGATGAGCTGCGATCGAGCTTGCCGGCAGCTAAAGAAGTGGTTTAAGCAGGCTTGTAATCGTAATGAATTACTCCTTATATTGAAGCTCTGAACCAGCCTCTGAGGAAGACAAGGACTGAACGTGCATCGCACTAACTGCTTATCGGACCAAGTTCAGAATTCAGATACCAATACTGCCATTTTGTCAGCAATCACGCCTGATAGTTTTTCCTCGTTGTGTGAATTGTGTTTTATCTGTTGAAACAGATATATGTTTTCTTCCCCAACGATGATAAGGTGGGGATGAAGCACATCAAGAAGTACGTCGAAATGATGAATGCTGAAAAAGTTTCCAGAGCCGTGCTGGTTCTTCAGCAGAACCTCACTCCGTTTGCGAAGTCGTTTCTTATAGAGTTAGAGCCGAAGATCCACTTGGAAATCTTCCAGGTCAGTCCTGCACACCAAGAAGCTACTGTAACTGTAGTTGCAGCACGACTTGCTCTGCGTGCTAGTGTACCATGACTTTCTGCTCTCGTCTTTCTGATAACGGAATCAATGAACACCTGAACAGGAGGCAGAGATGCTTATAAACATCAAGGATCATGTTCTTGTTCCTGAGCATCAAGTGCTTGCGAATGAGGAGAAGAAGACATTATTGGAGCGGTACACCTTGAAGGAAACTCAGGTATTGCTGCTGCTTCACGCTTGCAAGTTCATATTCTACTTTACGCATAAGTGGAGCCAATCATATCTCTACTTTCCTATTGTTTTAGTATTGAGCATTAGAAAAAGGTGGTTAAAGTAGATACTCCCTCATTATCTTTTTAATTGTCGTTCAGACAACAATTTGTAATTCATATCTAGTTCAAAGTCTTGTCCAAAACGTCAAATAAAAAGATAAGGAGGGAGTATTACCTGACTAGACAGTCATACTAAAATCTCCTATTCAATGAAAATGAATTAAATGTTCTGCTTTATATTGATGAGTAAGAGCAGTGGTTAGGGGTTGTTCACATGGGAACACGTAGTGACATAAGTTGGTCAGAAAAAGTGCTTGTTTCTCTACAAGCTGCTCCAATACATTGCTGGGTAGTCTTCCGGTTGAATACTTGCTGGAATGTCCTCAGGATCACTTCAGTGCATGTGATAGCATCTGCATTTCAGTATGTTGCTACCGATAACATAAATATGATTTTCACTATGTAACCCGCCTGTTGGACCAAACAGCTTCCAAGAATACAGATTACAGATCCTATTGCAAGGTACTACGGCCTGAGACGAGGACAGGTGGTGAAGATCATCAGACCAAGTGAGACGGCCGGCAGATACGTCACGTACCGCTATGTTGTATGACAGTGCACAAGCGAACAGAGAAGAGAAACATAAATGTGGAAAATTTTGAAGCACACGTGCCCATATGCTCGGAGAAAATACAGAAGTTCTCCTGTTGTACACTTTATATTCAAGAACTGTATAAACACGACGACAGATAATAATAAGGGAGGTCTGGAGCTTAAAGGGCTTCTGCAGTTTTGGTAAAACCATTTGTTATAAATGATGAGAATAACATGGAGAAACGTTGGCTACAGCTCTGGATCTTAAAGGGCTTTCTGTATCAGGCTCAAAACTTTAGCCATCATTGCTAGACGCTGTAAAGTTGATGGTCGAATTGATGAGTGCAACACTCCCTACATGACATCCTTGCTCAAAGTTTAATAGAATTGATAAAATAACTCATACTATCAAGATATATCTTATTTTTCAGAAGTCCACCTGCAAAGAATTCTGAGATTAAGCGTGCTTGGTCTGTAACAATTTACAGATGAGTTACCGATCGGAAAGTCTTCCCGGATGCGCACGAGCGAGGACAAAATGCGCAGAAAAGACTAGTGTTAGTCTGTGGGGCTAGTCTGTGATCCTAGAGAGCTGTCAGAAGTAACAACCGTCAGACCCGTAGTAGCTGGGGTGTTACAAAATGGTATCAGAGCCGACTCTCGCGGTTTCACGGGTGCGTACGAGTCAGGAACGCGGGGTACGTACGCATGACGTGTGGGTCCTCTAGGAAGGACACGGTATGATATGTGTATTAGTACTGAACGTATGGACGTGGCCAAGAGGAGACATTTCTGGCTTGAGAGTTGAGCGGTGAGGATGTTGGTATTCTAATGGGGGTGGATTGTGACATTCTTGTTCAAGGTTTAATAGGATTGATAGAATAACTCATACCACCAAGGTATACCTTTTTTTCAGAAGCTCACCTGTAAAGAACTCCGAGGTTAAGCATGCTTGGTCTGGAGCAATTTACGGATGGGTAACCGACCGGAAACTCTTACCGGATGCGCACGAATGAGGACAAAATGCACAAAAAAAAGACTAGTGTTAGTCTGTAGAGCTAGTCTGTGATCTTGAGAGCTGCTAGAAGTAACAACCTTTAAGCCCATAGTGACTGAGGTGTTACACCCTAATAAATGGATTATATTGTCCAACCAAAAGGTGTTCTCGTGAGTAAGTGCCTGTGCTCTAGCAGCCATAACAACAATGTGTTCTTCGTGAAACCTTTTTTGGTGACTGAGTTAAACACATGTACAGACACCCGGTTTTGAACTGAAGTGGAAAAGTTGGTCATGTTCACAAACGCAAACCGAGCTAGGCAGGGCACACGCAAAACCTCCCAAAAATCCCAAATAATAACATCATTACCATGTTTAAGGCGAGTATGAACCCAAACCCAGAAAAGCAAAGCCTGGACCGCATCAGCGCAGCTCAACGGCTAGTTCCCGCGGGTGCGCCCCCAGGCGATCCCAGCCGCCCGACCGGCTCCCGCCCACCGTTGCGATACGGATGCTTCCCGACCGTTGGAAACTCTACGCTCCCGACCCGGCCGCTCCACGCCGCGCCGCCGGACCAGCGCCCCGCTCGTTCTATATCTCCTGCTCCCCCCCCATTGCCCGATCTCCTCATCTTCCCCATAACTGTACAAGGCCAAGGCGCGTCGCCGTTGACCACCAAGAGAAGGAATCGTCTTCTTGACTTCTTCTCGCCGCCTAGGTTGCGGGCTACGCGGTGGCTGCTCTCAGCGGCGCGGAACAGGGGACGGGGGCGGCGCGCCTCCAGTCTTTCTTCGCCTCGGTGCTGTCCGGGCTCTTTGGACAGGGCGAGGAGGAGGAGGAAGAGATGGCTACGCACAACCACAACGCTGCCGCCGCTGCCGCTCCGCAGCTTCAGCAGAACAGAGGTGGGTTCTTGCTTGGTTTGTCCGCATTCGTCTTGTCTTGTGGAGATTCTTGGGCGTGTTCCTGCTTTTCTTGCTCAATATTAGTTTCTAGGTCTGCCGGGGCTTGTTTAGTTTGTGCCAAAACCTGCCTTAACCAAAATTTGTCATGACCAAAATGAGGGCATGACCAAACAGTTGGTAATGTAGTGAAAACAATAATGTTTAGATTCTGATGTTACCAAAATTTGTAACCTTTTACTATGACATGTGGGGCCTTTTTGTCAACAAATTTTGAAGCTAGCTAAAACAAATGATGAAACCATTAATCCAGCTAACTAGAACTCGCCACATCAGCCTACCTGAATTCTGGCTTGTTAGGATAATGATTTTATCACGCCTACCTGATCTCGTGTCTCCTGTGCAATCGTCAGGCGGTTCTGCCGCTGGAAAGCAGAAGATGGTCGTGGCCGGCAGAGCTGACGCCAACAACCGCCGAAACCCCTTGGGCGACATCGGCAACTATGTCAGCCTCCGCGCAACTGAAGGGTACGAACGAAACCAACCACTTTTTCTTTTCGCTGCTTCATTGTCCGTGTCTCGTCCTCTGAATGCCTATTACTTGGTTGCAGCAAGCTGCAGTCGCAAGAGCAAATTAACCGCCCCATTACTAGAAGTTTTGGTGCTCAGCTGGTAAACAATGCAATCAAGGTGCACTCAAATCACGCACTCCCTTCCGTTCCAGTCTTCCTGCCTCAGGAGAACTCTCTTTTCGCGTTTCGATTTGATCTGATTCAAACGGGGCCGTTTGTTTTGCACTTGCAGCAGAATGCTACAATTGCTCCTGCAGCGGCGGCCAGGCCTGCGCCGAGGCAGCTCAGGAAGGCTCCTGCCAAGCCTCCGCCTCCTCACGAACACGTGATCGAGATCAGCTCTGACTCGGACGAGAGCAGGGTGCGGTCGACGGAGAGCAGCGCCAGCTCTGTCCGCAAGGTGTCACGGAAGAAGGTGATCAACACCCTTACTTCTGTGCTCTCAGCACGCTCTAAGGTGCGCGATCTGTTCAAAGAACTTCTCGAACCAGCAATTACCTTAATTCGCAGTTGGTCTTATTCTTATGCATCTGAAAATGTCAGGCTGCGGGTGGGATATCTGATAAGGCTCAGCTGTTGATCGAAGACATCGACAGGTCAGACGGTCATAATGAACTCGCGGTCGTGGACTACGTAGAGGACATCTACAGATTTTACAAGAGCTCAGAGGTAACTGCAGAGATCTTCTTTGAAAATTTTCTGATCTGCTAGCTGAGTCTCTGAAAGTGCTCTTCCTGGTTTGTTGTGTAGCATGAGAGCCGGCCACTTGACTACATCGAAGCACAGGTGGAGATCAACTCTAAGATGAGGGCTGTACTGGCCGACTGGATCATAGAAGTGCACCACAAGTTCGAGCTGATGCCGGAAACGCTTTACTTGACCATGTACATCGTCGACCAGTTTCTCTCGCTCCAGCCCGTCCTGCGAAGGGAGCTGCAGCTGGTTGGCGTTTCCGCCATGCTGATTGCGTGCAAATACGAAGAGATTTGGGCCCCGGAGGTACACAACACGAAGACTTTATATTTCTGCCCTTTGATTTTCTGTGCTTATTAGTCTCGAGTCCTTCTTAACTGTTCCTCTTACTGAATGTTTCTGCACTTTCAGGTCAATGACTTCATTCTGATATCAGACAGTGCCTACAGCAGGGAACAAATTCTTTCAATGGAGAAGGAGATTCTGAATAGGCTCGAGTGGAATCTTACTGTTCCCACTCAATATGTCTTCCTTGTCCGTTTCTTGAAGGCGGCCTCTTCAGATATCAAAAATGACAAGGAGGTAAAGAAGCTAGTCATTGTGATTTTTGATGAGAGGTTTGCCAATGTTGTACTTGTGTGGACTTAATTTTTTTTTGTTTAATGCAGATGGAGAACATGGTTTTCTTCTTCGCGGAGTTGTCGCTGATGCAGTATGGTATGGTGACGTGCCTTCCTTCCATGGTTGCTGCATCTGCTGTCTATGCGGCCAGGCTCACTCTGAAGAGGGCTCCTCTGTGGACAGACACGCTCAAACACCACACAGGATTCAGCGAGTCGCAGCTAGTGTAAGACTGCATTGCCATTTCAACCCTTTTCTGCCTAAATGATGTACGCATATTGATAGCTTGAATAATGGCGTTTATCATGATGGTTTCAGGGAGAACGCGAAGATGCTTGTGAGCTCGCACTTGATTGCCCCGGAGAGCAAGCTAAAGATCGTTTACAAGAAGTATTCGAGCGAGAACTTCGGAGCAGTCGCGCTACGTCCACCGGCAGTAGAGATCTACCAGTAAAATGAAGATATCTTGGTCCCAGGATTCGTTTGCTTGCTTAGACAGTGTAATGGAAGGCGAGCCTGACATTCGCTAGGTGTGTTTGCTTGAGACAGTCGTTTTTTTTTTGCTCTACGCTGTTCTCACATGAGTCAGGAGTGTTAATCTGACTTAAGGTATGAATGTTCTGGTACTGTGATTCTTGTCATCACCTTGGTGTATGAGTGATGAATTGAAAACGTTGCAGTTTGGTAATTTGCAGTTTGGAATTCCCTTTTCATACTCTCTTGGTGTATGAGTTGCTGAATTCCCTTCACATCCTCCTTTGGTAACGTTTGTGTTCTCCATAAACGTGTGTCACGCCCCATTTTACATATAGTAAAACGGGACAAACCTGCATGTATGTCAGAATCAAATTGATCATACATGTATGACAAAATATAGTAAACAGTTCTATATCAAATGAAACAACAATTAAATATCTTAAAGCAATTACAAGCAGCAGTGGAGAAATGTAAGCAAGCGGAGCACGCCACATGCAAATCGACTGGCAGCAACGTGACCTTCTAAACTCCATGTTCACTTGATCTTTACCTGAGCAGCATGACATGCGGGTTATTCAATGAGGGAAGGCTGACACGGGTTAAGCCTCTATGCATCCTTAATTTCATATGTTGATCTTAGCATCCTATTTACTAGGTGAATGACATATATATATATATATATATATATATATATATATATATATATATATATAAACTGTCGAGTTAAACCCACCTGACTCACCACCGTCCAGGTTGCCCACCTGGATGCCAACTCACTGGGCTACCCCACCCGGGGCCAAACTCGTCGGGTTACCCACCCGACTACCACCTCACCGGGTTACACCACCCGGCTACCAACCAAACCAATCAGTCTAAACTAATCAAGGCAGTGCTACCAAGCGCGCTCATGACCGTGAGCACGACTATCTAGATAGATTTATACTCTGCAAAGTTTGTACCACTTTACCCACATGTTGTGATTTCATCCCCTGTCTCCAGTTGGACTAAGAACCTTCTTTATGCCGGTGAGGATCAGTCACACTTCACATTACCTAAGGTGTGTGGCCAGAAGGTCACAACAGAGCCTTTACAAAGGGTCTCCCGACAAGTACGAGCACTCTAAGGTTTCGCATACCGCGGCATATCTGAAGTACACCCTCCGACGGGGCAGCCCCCTCTTGAGCCTTGCGGAACCCAGAGCAGATAATGCTGAACTCGTTCCCCGCACCATCCTTTGCCCATACGTATCGAAAGATTACCTAATTAATTAGATAAGTTGTTCTATACCGTCATGTGGTGGCACGGTAATGCATGATAGCGAGTCACCAAGAATCGGTCCTTAGAATCTAGAACAGGCGCCAACACAATGAACCCGAGTCTCGTGCGTACTGTACCCACCACTCAATCCTGCCTGTCCAGATTTCTATCTACTATATATATATACACATATATGACCATATCCATCCAATAAATGATGTTAAAAGTATTAAATCAAGTTATCATTACCACCCAACTAAAGACAGCAGGGCTAAGCATAAACACATACCCAAATCCCGACAATACCATCCAAACCCAGCGACAAGGAATAATATGGAAATCTAAGTAAACTTCCTAACATAGGATTCAATTTAAGACTTGCATGCAACTAATTCTATCTAAGTCCTTAATATTTTCTAACCGATGCAAAGTGGTCAAGGACACTTGCCTTTTCTTCATTTCATGTAGCTGCTCAGTCTTCACGTCGCATCACGATCAGGCACGAACACGAACAAACTACCGAAAGGGAGATAAAGAAATACATTCAACAAGAGTACACCATACAAGCAAAACAAGTAATAAAGAGTACAACACGAATATCCTACGGTGTAACGAGAACCTACGCACGGAAACAACTTGACACGGTGTTACGAGGTTTTATCAGGTTATAGCAATGTTTTATAGCTTAACCCACATAATTAAATAATGATGAAGTTAACAAAACATGCTTCTATGGCAATTCATTGGTTTTAACAAGATATTACACATTTACGTTATCATGCATGCAATGGTAGATTAAACCTAGGTTGTGAATCATTTACAAATGTAAGAACCTATTTATCATGAATAGATTGAATCTAGATTATGAACCATTCATATTGCAAGAATATAATCTCAAATACTTTTATAGATCACAATTCATTTATCACATGCGATAATACATTTTATTACACACTTTCAATATTAATGTGCATGAAATGATAATTAAGAGTGTGTTATTATGCACAACATATTTTATTAGGTGTTCTCAACTATAAAAGGCATTAACCAATATTTTGTGTGAGTGTTATATGCAAAAACGGGAATTAATATGGTTTCAAATATAATTTTAGCATGTCATGTAATGATTTCTACAAAAACAACACTACACATATTTTTCCTACAACCTAAACAGTGATTAAAATGTGATTTAACATGATTGCTGGGTTCTGAATGCAAAAACAGCAAGCTATATGGCCATTTTGGTGAAAACTGTACACTGCAAGGTTTTTATGCAAATATCCAGTACTACAGGGGCTTGAATGTAATTATTCAGTACATTGTTGTATTTAAAATTGATAATTTGTTTTAACTGTAGTGGCTAGAATGTAAAAACAGAGGGTTGCAGGGGTCTAATAGCTATTTTCTACTAAAACCCTAATTAATAGAGGGTGGAGGGTGTTTTCCAAAAAGACGAGGACGCATGTGCAATAATTACAAAAGATCCAGGGGTCAGATGCTAAAAGACGAAGGGGTATGCAGCATTAAACACAGACCGTCCGATCTAAAAACAAAGGCCCAGATCTAATGCATCAAAGGGGTATGCGGATTCTAATCACGACCGTTCGTACGCGATCTAACAGATGGTAACCAAAGGAGCGCAAGGCTCCCTCCTCCACGGGTCAGAGCGGCGGTGCCGCCGTGGCTGCGACCATGGAGCTCGCCGGCACCCCCAACTACACGCTCACGGGCCGTTCTACGACGATGTCTACCGGATACGAAGGAGGGGATCACGGGGAAACTCACCGAGGTAGGAACGTGGCTCGGAACGGCGGGGAGGTGTGCTCGCGACGGAGAGGCGGCGGGGGTCGCGTCGGGTCTTCGTCGGGGCGGCACCTTCACATGGATTCCTCAGCGACGTCACGTCCATGGCGCGTTCCAAAGCACGACGGAGAGATTGCAAGGGTTAGACCGAAGGGAAGCCAAGAGGGAATACGGGAACCAGGATGGGAGCGACGGGGACTCACCGGGAACCACGAACACGGCGTCAATCCGCAGCGGAGGAGGCTCGGGGAGCACTATAGAGACCTTGCGAAGGTGTTAGGCCATGTATCTAGGGTGAGCAGTTGGTGGCTAGGGGGAATCGCGCGGCGGCGACGGTGCTCACTGAGGAGGGATGGCGGCGGCGCGCTGCTTGGAAACAGGAACAGGAGGGAGGACGATAGGGTTAGGGCGACACTTTATAGGGGTGGATGCGTGCGCGACACGAAGATGGGCGCCCGAAATTTCGGCGATCATTGGAATCCGCGAGGGGTGGCTTGGCGTCCGCGCCCAGGTTGTCACACGATGTGCGTGACTCTGGGAGGGAGAAAGCAAGCAGAAGAGGGCCAGCGTCAGTGAGTGGGAAAGGGAGAGGCGCAGAAGAATCCAAGGCGCGCGCTCGGGTGGGGCCCACTGGCCAGTGGAGTCGCGAAAGAGACAGGAAGGAGGGGGAGCGCAGATGGGCCGAGCTAGGAGAGAATCAGGTTGGGGCCTCGCGGAAAGATGAGTGTCGGCCCAAGGAGAGGTTTTGCTGCAGAATCATTTTTCTATTTCCTAAACTTCTTTCAAATTCAAATTTTAGGTTTTGTTCATTCTTTAATTCAATTTTAGATTCCAAAGTCAGATCAAAATTTGCTAGCAAGTTTCATAAATTTGATTTTAACTCAAAGTACACATTCCTACATTCAATCACACAAGAATTTTCACACCATATTTTATCTTAACTTCTTTCCTTGTTTAAATTTTTAATTTTCAATTATTTTAAATTCAAGTTTTCTTATGTTCAAATTTTGGGTGTTACAAATCTACCTCCCTTAAACGGAATCTCGCCCCGAGATTCAAAAGCGCGGGACAAAAAGAAAACTAGGTTTTACGCCACTGCCTAAATAATTTCATTTCTTATTATAATTCAAGTTAAGCTTTCAAACAAATATTCAAACATTCAAAACAACATAACGGGTCACATAATTGCAGCAATACAACAAGGCAAGTTGGTTTTAATAAATAATTTTGAGAAACCTTTCATTAAAGCGTAGATTTTTATTATAAACCATTTAGAGATTACTTTTTTAATATGAAAACACTACGAATTAAATGTAAATCACTTTTAAATTATAATTATCACACATTAAGTTAGAATATCATTATTTCTTCCTCAAATTTTTAAGTTTTCAAGTTTGCCAAAATTTTATGTGTCGTTTCCAAAATAAAGTATGTCAATCAATTGCATTTTCAAATGTTGAATACACAATTTATTTAAATAGCTTTTGGAAAATACTTGTGTTACAAGAATTAAAGTTTGATTAACGATGGGCTACCCCCCTTAAACAGGAAAAAGCCATATTTTATGTGTTTGTTTCTTTTATCAATTTACAATACATCAATCAGCGTTTACTACTGACGTTGTGGCAAGGTATAAACTTCACCCGCTAAACAAAAGAGGACCAAAACGAGTGAATATAACAAATCTTCAAGTAGTCTTCTTCTCGATTCCAGTATCTTCTCGCGTAGATCTTGAAACATCGCTGGTCGAATCGAATCTATGTCTTCACAACTAAGGTCAAAGGGAATACTTAAAAGTCCATTCTAACTAAGGTCACGTGCCTAGAGTCGATATATAGCTCTGATACCACCTTTGTCACGCCCTATTTTACATATAGTAAAACAGGACAAACCTGCATGTATGCCAGGATCAGTTTGATCATACATGCATGACAAAATATGGTAAAAAGTTATATATCGAATGAAATAACAATTAAATATCTTAAAGCAATTACAAGCAGCAGCGGAGAAGTGTAAGCAAGCAGGGCACGCCACAGGCAAATCGACTCGCAGCAACGTGACCTTCTAAACTCCATCTTCACTTGATCACCTTTTATCTGAGCAGCATGACATGAACAAAAAAAACCAGAAAAGGAAAGAAGCAAGGATGAGTACCTAATGTACTCTGCAAGTGTGGAAGTTATGACATGCAGGTTATTCAATGAGGAAAGGCTGACACAGGTTAAGCCTCTATGCATCCTTAATTTCCTATGTTGACCTTAGCATCCTATTTACTAGTTGAATGACATATATATATAAACTGTTGAGTTACACCCACCTGACTCACCACCGTCCAGGTTGCCCACCTGGATGCCAACTCACCGGGCTACCCCACCCGGGACCAAACTCATCGGGTTACCCACCCGACTACCACCTCACCGGGTTACACCCCCCGGCTACCAACCAAACTAACCAGTCCCAACTAATCAAGGCAGTGCTAAAAAGCGCGCTCATGACTGTGAGCACGGCTATCTAGATAGATTTATACTCTGCAGAGTTTGTACCACTTTACCCACATGTTGTGATTTCATCTCCTGTCTCCAGGTGGACTAAGAACCTTCTTTATGCCGGTGAGGATCAGTCACACTTCACACTACCTAAGGTGTGTGGCCAGAAGGTCACAACAGAGCCTTTAGAAAGGGTCTCCCGACAAGTACGAGCACTCTAAGGTTTCGCATACCGCGGCATATCTGGAGTACACCCTCCGTCGGGACAGCCCCCTCTTGAGCCTTGTGGATCCCAGAGCAGATAACGCTGAACTAGTTCCCCGCACCATCCTTTGCCCATACCTATCGAAAGATTACCTAATTAATTGGCTAAGTCGTTCCATACCGTCATGTGGTGGCACAGTAATACCTGATAGCGAGTCACCAAGAACCGGTCCTTAGAATCTAGAACAGGCGCCAACACAATGAACCCGAGTCTCGTGCGTACTGCACCCACCACTCAATCCTACCTGTCCAGATTCCTATCTACTATATATATACACATATATATAACCATATCCATCCAATAAATGATGTTAAAAGTATTAGATCAAGTTATCATTACCACCCAACTAAAGACAGCAGGGCTAAGCATAAACACATCCCAAATCCCGACAATACCATCCAAACCCAGCGACAAGGAATAATATGGAAATCTAAGTAAACTTCCTAACATAGGATTCAATTTAAGACTTGCATGCAACTAATTCTATCTAAGTCCTTAATATTTCCTAACCGATGCAAAGTGGTCAAGGACACTTGCCTTTTCTTCATTTCATGTAGCTGCTCGGTCTTCCGGGTAGAACACCCGATCTTCAAGTCTTCACATCGCATCACGATCAGGCACGAACACGAACAAACTACCGAAAGGGAGATAAAGAAATACATTCAACAACAATACACCATACAAGCAAAACAAGTAATAAAGAGTACAACACGAATATCCTACGGTGTAACGAGAACCTACGCACGGAAACAGCTTGACACGGTGTTACGAGGTTTTATCAGGTTATAGCAATGTTTTATAGCTTAACCCACATAATTAAATAATGATGAAGTTAAAAAAACATGCTTCTATGTCAATTCATTGGTTTTAACAAGATATTACACATTTACGTTATCATGCATGCAATGGTAGATTAAACCTAGGTTGTGAATCATTTACAAATGTAAGAACTTATTTACCATGCATAGATTGAATATAGATTATGAACCATTCATATTGCAAGAATATAATCTCAAATACTTTTCTAGATCACAATTCATTTATCACATGCGATAATACATTTTATTACACACTTTCAATATTAATGTGCATGAAATGATAATTAAGAGTGTGTTATTATGCACAACATATTTTATTAGGTGTTCTAAACTATAAAAGGCATTAACCAATATTTTGTGTAAGTGTTATATGCAAAAACGGGAATTAATATGGTTTCAAATATAATTTTAGCATGTCATGTAATGATTTCTACAAAAACAGCACTACACATATTTTCCCTACAACCTAAACAGTGATGAAAATGTTATTTAACATGATTGCAGGGTTCTGAATGCAAAAACAACAAGCTATATGGCCATTTTGGTGAAAATTGTACACTGCAAGGTTTTTATGCAAATATCCAGTACTACAGGGGCTTGAATGTAATTATTCAGTACATTGATGTATTTTAAATTAATAATTTGTATTAACTGCAGTGGCTAGAATGTAAAAACAGAGGGTTGCAGGGGTGTAATAGCTATTTTCCACTAAAACCCTAATTAACAGAGAGTGCAGGGTGTTTTCCAAAAAGACCAGGACGCATGTGCAATAATTACAAAAGATCCAGGGGGTCAGATGCTAAAAGACGAAGGGGTATGCAGCATTAAACATAGACCGTCCGATCTAAAAACAAAGGCCCAGATCTAATGCATCAAAGGGGTATGCGGATTCTAATCACGACCGTTCGTACGCGATCTAACGGATGGTAACAAAAGGAGCGCAGGGCTCCCTCCTCCACGAGTCAGAGCGGCGGCGCCGCCGTGGCTGCGACCATGGAGCTCGCCGGCACCCACCCTACTACACGCTCACGGGCCATTCTACTCGACGATGTCTACCGGAAACGAAGGAGGGGATCACGGGGAAACTCAACGAGGTAGAACGTGGCTCGGAACGGCGGGGAGGCGTGCGCGCGACGGAGAGGCGGCGGGGGTCGCGTCGGGTCTTCGTCGGGGCAGCACCTTCACATGGATTCCTTAGCGACCTCACGTCCATGGCGCGTTCCAAAGCACGACAGAGTGATTGCAAGGGTTAGACCGAAGGGAAGCCAAGAGGGAATACGGGAACCACGATGAGAGCGACGGGGACTCACTGGATCTTGCCGGGAACCACAAACACGGCGTCAATCCGCAGCGGAGGAGGCTCGGGGAGCACTATAGAGACCTTGCGAAGGTGTTAGGCCAGGTATCTAGGGCGAGCAGTGGGTGGCTAGGGGGAATCGCGCGGCGGCGGCGGTGCTCACTGAGGAGGGATGGCGGCGGCGCGCTGCTTGGAAACAGAAGCAGGAGGGAGGGCGATAGGGTTAGGGCGACACTTTACAGGGGAGGATGCGTGCGCGACACGAAGATGGGCGTCCGGATTTTCGGCGATCATTGGAATCCGCGAGGGGTGGCTTGGCGTGACTCTGGGAGGGAGAAAGCAGACAGACGGGGGCCAGCGTCAGCGAGTGGGAAAGGGAGAGGCGCAGAAGAATCCAAGGCGCGCGCTCGGGTGGGGCCCACTGGCCAGTGGAGGCGCGAAAGAGACAGGAAGGAGGGGGAGCGCAGATGGGCCGGGCTGAGAGAGAATCAGGTTGGGGCCTCGGGGAAAGATGAGTGTCGGCCCAAGGAGAGGTTTGGCTGCAGAATCGTTTTTCTATTTCCTAAACTTCTTTCAAATTCAAATTTTAGGTTTTGTTCATTCATTAATTCAATTTTAGATTCCAAAGTCAAATCAAAATTTGCTAGCAAGTTTCATAAATTAGATTTTAACTCAAAGTACACATTCCTACATTCAATCACACAAGAATTTCCACACCATATTTTATCTTAACTTCTTTCCTTGTTTAAATTTTTAATGTTTCAATTATTTTAAATTCAAGTTTTCTTATGTTCAAATTTTGGGTGTTACAACGTGAATGCTGATTTATCTGATCTCTCTTGTGTACTCTATAGTTTGAACGTTTCTGAGAATTTGTTGTTCTGAAGTTTGAAAATCTTCCATATGCGTGACAAACCGCTGAACCTGGTGTAAATTTGACTGTGTTGGAACATCTCGTTTTATATTTAACTGACTGCATGACGGCATCTCAACAATTTTCAGTAAAAGGATAACACATACTTGGGAAAAATAAATCATGATGATTCTCAAATAATCACCTGATAATACGAGTAAATTTATGAGTTACAAGAAAGCAATTTCAGTCCAGTAAACAAGGGCTAATCAACTGCACTTGAGTGACAGCGTACAAGTTTCATGCGAATGAATACCGAGTACCGGTTCATGTTGGCAAACTAGTCGATCTATTTAGAAACATCCCAGTTTTTCCGTGGGAGATTTATACAAAGAACGACATCATAAATTGGGCCTCATTAGATACGGCCCAAACCAAGCTCCATAAAGGCCCATCTCATCCAGTCGTGGATAGGATAAAAGAAGCCCCATTGGGACCCCATCTCATCCAGGCCCATCCCATCTCATCCGCAGCACCGGTGAGTCTGTGACTGCTCCGACCATGGCGCTCGCGCTGGCCTCTCCAATGGCGTCCCTCTCCCTCCACCCCGGGAGCGGGAGGCTCTCGGCGGCGGCCATCGGCGGCCTATCCCGCCCATGCAGGGCGGTACCGATGGGAGCCTCCGCCTCCCCGTTCCTCCGCAGCTCCTTCGTCTCGTCCTCCTCCACCTCGTACGCCGCCCCCACCTCCCCCGCCTCGCTTGCGGCAGCAGTCTCGGCGTCGCTGTCCTTCACGTCATCGTCGTCGTTCGGCGGTGAACACACATTCTACCTCTCGTCGTTTGGGGGGATTGAGGGACGGTTGCTTGCTCATACTCACATGGCGAATTGGCGAACTTGGAGTTCGCACTTCGGTGCACTGTTTGGTGGGACTAGTTTTGCGCAATTGTGTAGTTTGTGTTTTTTCTAAGCTTCCAGTCCAGGTTGTGTTTTAAAATTCAGTGGTCGCACCAAGAAGGTGGAACGTATGTGAAAGAGTTGATAAATCCAAAATGGGGAACAGAAGAAACATTTAGGGTGGATTTTAACTTATGAAAAACAAAAAAACGGTATTGCTAGTTTATTGTACTCCCTCCGTCTCTGAAATTTTATCGCTTT
Source organism: Tuctoria greenei (assembly GCA_036927565.1). Taxonomy (NCBI): domain Eukaryota; kingdom Viridiplantae; phylum Streptophyta; class Magnoliopsida; order Poales; family Poaceae; genus Tuctoria; species Tuctoria greenei. The sequence continues at coordinate 4,025,996 of JAYESD010000008.1, forward strand.
CTAGTTCATTTTTGAACTAGAAAGCGATAAACTTTCGAGAATAAAGGGAGTATAATATTATTGAAATCGGTTAGGTGGTTTACACAGATGGTTTTGTGAAGAGAAAAGTGCATCAGTGGTCTTTGAACTTGTATGGGTGTGTCATCTAGGTCTATAAACTTTTAAAGTGCATATTTAGATCTATAAACTTGTTAAAATGTGTTATATGGGTCCACAATACCGAAAATACCCCTATAACTATTGACAAAATTGTTATATGAGCTTTATTTTTCATATTTGTTCTTTTTTAAAATCAACATTGTTATCATAATTCATATTGGAAGCTAACAAAATTGATTTTGGGAGAGAGCAAATATGAAATATAAAGTTTAAGTAACAGTTTTGTTAATAAACATAGGGGCGTTTTTGGTATTTTGGATCCAGATGACACAGTTTAACAAGTTTATAGACTCAAATATGCACTTCAAAAGTTCATGGACCTAGTGACACACCAAGACAAGTTCAGCGACCATTGATGTACTTTACTCTTTTGCGAAATCTTAAATTCGCTATCATGTAGTCACAGGCTCTGTGCAATCTTGTAACCAATCATGGATTGACATTCTGCTGAGGTAGTTCGAACGTGAGAGAAAGTTAACTTGTGCGAGTAGAGCTAGTAGTATGCCAGTTTCTGAATACGAAATGGATCATTATCACATTTGATTATACTCCCTCTTTATCTTTTTGTTTGACGTCCGGACATCATATTGTAGTTTATTTGTAGTTCATTTTCTTGTAAGAAGCATCAATTAAAAAGATCGGGAGGGAGTATCACTGATCAGATTGGGTGTTGCAAAGTTATGCAACGGAAATCATATAGAAGTTAATATTTGTTTTCATCTTCCCGTAGCATCTTATAAACTGCCGACTTGACTAATGTGTATCCTATGACTCGAATCGTATTGACACGGGAAAAATTCTTAGAAAACAGCTACTCCCTCTGTCCTAAAAAACTTGTCGCTTTGTAGTTTATTTTTAAACTACAAAGCGACAATCTTTTTAGGACGGAAGGTGTACATAAAACTGTTGTTTTTGCTCCGCTTGAGTGGAAATATACTTTTAAGAAGCAGATGCACAGGACTGAACTATTAACTAACATAACAGAATAAATCATATAACACCGTTGAACAGACACTATCAAGAAACTTGATCCCAAGAATCATGCTCAAATTTCACTTTAATCAAAATCCAATTCTCCACACCTAAAGCAACCTTCAAATGGTCCTAAAATAATCACAACACATTGGGTAATGATCCACTTAACGTTGAAGTGATTATTTGTTCTTATTTTAACATTGTGTATGCCAGGTTCATCTTTGGGGATTCAGTTCAGCTACAGCAGATTAACAACTAGAAGATCTCGTGGTCTGCAGATCAGGGCTGCAAAGGCTGCTCTGTGCTTGACCAAGAGGTCAAGATCTAGGAAGTCACTTGCCCGTACACATGGTTTTCGTAGGAGGATGCGTACTACTTCCGGGAGAAGGCTCCTAAAGCGTAGGCGTGACAAAGGCAGGAAGGTTCTCTGTACAAAGATAAATTCAAACACTGGGAAGAAACGAATGTTCTGATTGCACTGCAATTTGAGGTGCTTCCAACTGTAAGTGTACTTTCTACATCCAATGTTCTGAGCAGTCATCTTTCTGTAACAATCATGTAGCATCGCATTTATGTTATTTTGGTTAATACATCTGAATCACCTTCTCGGCACATATTTAAGTTGCCTATTTTATTGGTTGTTGTGGTCATGAGTCCATGTTTTGTGAGAATACATTTTGTACTTGATCTGTTTCCAAGGTTTTCTTTGGTGCCTGAATGAGATTTCTGTATTTAATGGGTCACTGTGTTGAAGGGCCTGAACTCGTGTCCAGTAGGATAGAGCTGGTACCCTGCTAATATAAATTCATTACCATTGCTGTTTTGTTGAGCCCATTGAATTTTACTTGCTACTACATGCACTAAATACGCCTCTTCTGTTGTACCATATGATTAGTGTAGCCTTCTTTTAGATACATTTAACTTCCCAAATCCAATCATTATGGACCTATGGAAGAATTAACACAACGACGCTTGGTTGAGCTTTTTCCCAGTGTATATAAAGATGTATAAAACAAGTAGAGTTTTCAGTAAGGATCGTACATAATCTGTAGAGAAAGTGAAATTAGCACTGCAACCCCTGTTCATCAGAGTTCGGATCTCAAACTTGTACTCCCTCCGTCTCAGAAAATTTGTCGCTTTGTAGTTCAAAAATAAACTACAAAGCGACAAGGTTTTTGGTGACGTATGGAGTACTATATTAGTTCGGCTAACTCTGCCGGGAACTCTCAGTGCCCCTGCCATGGAGGTTGACCAACAACAGAAATCAATGCTTGTAACGGCTAACGAAATGGAAATGTTTTGGCCGCCGCACCGCACTGCCTACTCCGTCCTCTTGTTCACTTGCATCGGCAAGCCGCCTTTCATCCGCAGCGTCAGCGAGAGAACGAGGCCGGGCCTCTCCTCGCCGCCGAGGAATCGTAAGCTGAACTTTTCGAACACGCACGCGACGATGGACTTCATCTGGGTGTAGGCCATTTCCTTGCCCAGGCACATCCTGGGCCCGGCGTGGAAGACCGGGTACTTGAACGGGTTCTCCGGCCGGAACGCGCCGTCCTCTCCGAGCCACCGCTCCGGCCTGAACTCCTCGCAGTCCTTGCCCCATACGTCCTCCACCCGCGCCATGGCGTACGCGGAATAGGTCACCAGCCACCCTTTCCCGACGAACGTGCCGTCCGGCAGGAAGTCGTCCTCCTTGCAGCTGTGCGTGTCCATGGACACCGGCGGGTACAGCCGCATGGACTCCGTGATGGCCGCGTGGATGTAGTGCATGTTGCGCAGCTTGTCGAAGCTGAACGTCGTCGACGACGACGCGCCGGCGCTTCCCTGGCTAGACGACGCGCGCACCGCGCGGATCTCGCGCACGATCCTGTCCTCCACGTCGGGCCGGGTGGAGACGAGCCAGAAGAACCAGGTCAGCGCCGACGACGTGGTGTCGCGCCCGGCCAGGAGGAAGTTGGTGACCACGTCGCGGAGGCCCTCGTCGCTGTGCTCGCCGGCCGCGGCGAAGCGCGACAGGAAGTCGTCCCTGCACGCCAGCTGGCCGGCCCCGCCTCGCTCCCTGCGCTCGCGGACGATCCGGTCGGCGTAGCCGTGGACGGTGCCGAGCGCCTCCCGCATCCGCCTCTCGGGCTCCATGCCGAGCAGCCTCTTGAGGCGCCACAGCGACTTGACCGGCGACATGAACCGGGCCATGATGGCGTTCTGCGCGTCGTTGAAGGCGCGCATGAACTCGGCGCTCTCCGGCGCGGCCATGCTCTCCTCGGCGAGGCACGCCGGGTCCTCGTCGAAGGCCACGCGGCAGATGTTGTCGAAGGCGAAGCGCTCGAGCACGTCCTGCACGTCCAGCGTCCGCCCGTCGCGCTCCGCCCGGTCCAGCAGCGGCAGCAGCCGCTCCACGACCTCGAACCGGACGGCGTTGACGACGAAGTCCCTGAGCGAGCGCTTGCTGAACTCGTAGCTGGCGGCCTTACGCTGCCACAGCCACTGTTCCCCGTCGGAGTTGAAGATGCCATGTCCAAGGAAGTCCTCAATCATGGACACGGTGAGGTCGCCCTTGGGGTAGTTGGCGAAGTTGGTCTTGAGGATGTGCTCGACGTTGGCCGGGTTGGCGGTGATGGCGCCGCCAGTGAGGCCGGCCACCTTGAAGGACATGGTGTGCGTGGGGTCGCGCTTGAGGATGTCCGTGGACCAGTCGAGGAAGCAGTCCTGGTTCTTGATGAAGTGCGGGAGCGTGCCGAGGAGCGGGTAGCGCTTGAGGCCATGGGCGCGAGGCTGCTTCTTGGGGTCCTGGCGTAGGCAGAGAAAGCAGTAGAGCAGGGGGAGAAGAGGAAGAAGGAACAGGACGAGCTGGAGAGCAGAGGATGCGGTCAGGGAGATTTCCATGGCGATTTGGATCTGGCTGGCGAGTGGCGGATGTGATTCGTGTCACTGTACTTGAGGACACATGAGGCCAAGGTTCTCTTTTTATACTATGTGAGGTGGAGTCCTGCTGTTGCGCGCTGCTTGAGCCGAGGTGCAGGCCCGTCCTCGGCACGACCTGTAAATAGGCTTCCGGGCCAGCCCGGTACGACCGTTGGACAGCTATTGTTGGCAATGTATTCGGTTCTGGACGGGTTATAATACTCACCTCAAGTGAAATCCGTACTGAGAATCTTTATTATGGGTGTAAATTTAGACCCGCACTGACACCACTTGGAGATCAGGGGTCAACGGTGCCCGTTAGATCTAACTATTTATTTCAGAATATTTTTATATCTCAGCATCTTTACGGTTATATTAACGATTTTATGCTAAAATTTGAGTGTACTTCCAGTTCAAAATATAAATATTTACCTGGATACATGAACAAAAATTTAGTAAAATCAAGCACAAATAGCTAAATTTTTTAGGTTATTGGGTTCTCAGATCCCAATGACTACCTACGTGTGAAAAAAAAAACTCGTATCCAACCCATTCTTATTATGACCGTCGGATGCGAAATCCGTCGCTATCCCAACAACCCGCAAATTCAATTAACATCCCTAGTCGTTGCTGGCCTGATTGAGGCGTCGAGTATCGCGCGTGTGGGGCGTGGAGATATACTAGAATAAAAAGTCAAAACTAACTTGTTGGATACTTATAATGGGAGTTGTTGCCAGATCTGATCCTGGATGGATTTTATAATTGACGAAATTATTGGTGACAAGAGGACGAGTGCTATTAGAATATGCTCGGTTTGCTCAAGATTTGCCTTGCGGTTCAAGGCTAATAGAAGTGTTCTTATCAAGGTGTTCATGTCGAGCGAATATCGTCACATTGCCCGAAGTTTCGACATAGCTTCTGTTTTTTTTTTCGTTTGACCTAGCCAGAAGTCCAGAAGTACATGAACCTGTTTAAGCTGGCTCATAAACTTTTTTTTTTTACATTTCTACATTAATACACTTATTCATTTGTGTCAATTAGGTACATGAACATATTCTTTAGACGTGTGAACTTTTTAAGTAACATGACATAAAAGAGGTATGAATCTACAGTGCGCCATTAAAAAAATATATGCACTTATAACTGCAAAAAATTCATGAACCTGCATCTATAACTGCAAAAAAAAACATGAATCTAAATGATGCAGATGAACAAGTTCGTAAACTTAGAAATAAAAACAATGATCTAGATGACACAACTGCACAAGTTCATATACCTATGAATAACAATATACTTTATCATGTATCTGTTTGATTACGCTTTTAATCAGCTTATCAATAGATAATAAGTATTGTGTGCTGACATGCAAATACCAGAGTTTATTCTACTTTCTAGAAAAGTAAAAATCTGCGAAGTCTGTTGTGCAGAACAAATTGTGACTCGTAGGAAAGCAGCGGTTGGATGGGCCGAGCTAACGTAAATGTAACACCTCTGAAGCGAAGCAGCGGTCTCGTATCTTTCTAGACCCAGAGCTGGCATTTTCTGGTCCAAACAGAAAGTAGAAAAGTGCAGAGGAGGCCCAAATTGCAGCCTGCAACGAAGACGGAAAGGCCGTTATCCCAATGAAGCCCAGGTAACTGGCCTCTCTGCTATGCTAGGCCGTTATCCGAATGAAGCCGAAGTAATGCAGAGAGGTGCTTCGCGTATGAGCCGTGAGACAACTCAAATCTTACATGAGTCTGTCATCGAGGGGGGAGATGGAAAACCCTGCATGCTTGCTGCATCGCCAGCATCTTTTAGACGCGGCGGAAGCATCTGATGCCGGCCGGCCTGCCGGTAAAGATCCCATCGAATAATGGGGGTACTATCAATCTGCCTGCTTACACCCCAACGCATTACTGCTCATGATAGTAGTATTTGTTCCTTTGGGCGGACGCATGGAGCGTTGCATTTAGACGATGATGATCTTGTTACCTACTGACGATCGACGAGATAGGAACGGCAATAGTGATGTCAATTGGCGTTTGCCGCTTAAGTAGTTTATTATGGATTGCGCCGTCCACTTGCGGACAGGGGATCGGAGAAGGGGTTTAAGTGAGTTACCATTCGGTGATCCTTCGATCTCCTGGTCCGATTGATTTAAGTCCGAACCAGGGCGCCTGACTAGTGCCGCGCGCATTCGCCACTTGCCCTTGTGCGTTCCTATCCACAACGGATTCCAAGCTCTGTTTCCACGAAGAGAGAGAGAGAGAGAGAGAGAGAGAGAGAGAGAGCTAGAAAGAGATCGACTACTTTCGTGACGCGAGCAGGTGCGGCTTTACTGCTACTGATTTTGCATATGCACTGATGAGATCAATAAGATCTGCTAACCGTCACCTCTGTGATTATGCTATCTCAAAACAAGATCATATCACGTCGCTACGTTTGCTTAAACAACGTTTTTGATGCCTACTAGCACCTAGTACTCTCCCTATGTTGGTCACTTTCATTTTGTCAAACAAATCTACTTTTTTTTTTTGACAAAGGCCACCAAACAAATCTACTTGAAGAGCAATCTTGTTTTTTCTTGCTCCCAAACTTGCATCGTCGGGACGTCGGCCCGGACTCAATACCTGCTTAGCATAGTTGCTCTATCTTTCTTAATATATTGGCAGTGTTCTTGCCTATGACGTCCGGTCCATTTATTTTATTTATTTATAAACGAGTTTCAAGTCAAATCCAGCTTCTCCTTCTACGTGTCCCAACAGGACGAAGAAAGTAGTAGAAGAGACTCAAAAGCGCGAGGGCTCGGAAACGCGCGCAGCAAAAGCGAAAGCGCTACCACAAGCTAACATTGAGGGGAGTTTGCACTGTATCTGAACATGAATGCACCTCTGTCTATGCATGGCTTCAAACATGTAGTAGTTCTCACAAATATGTTTATGTTTTGGGTTGCGACAATCTTTCGGGTGTGCAAAAGCCAAAAAGAGAATAGCTGCAGAACAGATAGTACCTAGGCATGGGCTCAAATCGAACACGACATGATCGATCCGTTTACAGACTTCGCCCATCCAGAGAACCATGCATCAGATCTGGTATTAAAATATGGGCTATTATAGATCGCACTCAAGTCTGCTAGCTCCCGCTTCTAGATCGATCGTTTCTGTTTGGAGAATGGGGATGTAACTATCCGCAGCCGCTGTGCGCGTATTTTCCTTCTTCGTGACGACGGTTGCGTTCGTAAACAAATGCATATTAGTGCATGACACCAGTGAAGTCCACGCATTCAGCGTAAAAGAGCCCTGGAATGTAATGCTCCCCTTTTAGTTGTGGCTCGACAGTGACACGGCCATGGTAATGGCATCTAGCTTTATGTTACTTATCGTTGATAATCAAAATTAGCCGGTAGCGAGATACTAATCCCTCCGTTTCGTTTTATTTGTCACCTGTTAGTTCAAAAATGAACTAGCCAGTGACAAATAAAACGAAACGGAAATAGTATATGAGATGACTAAGCAAGTATAAAATATTTAATTTATCACTAACATTTGATGTACTCACTCTTTATTCTTTTATTTGACGTTTCAGATAAGATTTTGAACTAAAAAAAATGAATTGAGATTTGTGTCTGGATGTCAATTAAAAAGATAAGGAGAGAGTATATTCTAGTGTCAAAGTTGCCACCACTATGGTTTTTTTGGGTAAGTAAACGAAAACTGAGATAAGTAGTTAAATCTTGAAAATACGTCCTTTCAAAAAAAATCTTGAAAATACCACAAAATTGTATTGGCATTATAGTTCAATATGCCCTCAGTAGCATTTGACAGCGGCCGTCGAAGTAGTAGCTAGGTGAACACGCATGCAGGATAGAAGTTTGCATACCTAATCACCAATCGATTCAAGGTCACACGCACGTACGCTGTGATTCGCGACACCGGGAGATATATACCCGTGGTGATTCCTGTGTACTCCGACATGTGCATCTGGTTTCGCCTCATGCATGCTCACGTCAAAACATGTTTTATTTTTCGGGGAAACGTGATAAAGCGTTGATGGTTTACCACTTGGTACGCCAATGCTACAGTGTACTGCCCCGATCAAAAGCTGTCGGCATCTGTTTCTGTTTGTTTCTCCAGGTACAGTGTTCAGAACTTCAGATGATATATTTAGCAGACAACCAGATCAGGGACTCAACAGAAGCCTACTGATCTTTTCTCACTGACTGGTGGGCCCGCCCTGCCACCAACGAAGCCCACTCGCGGCTACTTGCCGGCGTCCGCGCACAAGCGGATCCAGCGTACGTGGATGGGGCCTGGCTGCTTACTCGGAACAATTATTTTGATGAAATGCCCGAAATGCCCCTGTCACGAGCACATAAATAGAGCACGCACCCAGCACAATTTCTTCAGCTCAAGGCTTTGCTATTGCCCCTTGAGTTCTCTAGCTCGTAGCTATAGCTTACCCGGCCGGCCATTTGCTGACCACCAAACCAAGCTTGCAGCTTTCTATCTGGAACTGATCATTCAGTATGGGCTGCTGGGGTGATTTCTTCGAGAAGGCCAAGCCTTACATCGCCATGATCTCCCTGCAGTTCGGCTACGCCGGCATGAACGTGATCACCAAGGTCTCGCTCAACCATGGCATGAGCCACTACGTGCTCGTCGTCTACCGCCACGCCTTTGCCACCATCTCCATCGCGCCGTTCGCCCTGCTCCTTGAGAGGTACTATTAGCTCTCATCTGCTGATTAATTATAAATGGAAGCAAGTATAAACTAATTTATCTGTTATCACATATGTGAGTAATTCGTCTGAAACTAATCATATGTTGTATCCCTTTGAATGAAAATGACAGGAAGGTGAGACCCAAGATGACATGGTCCGTCTTCCTCCAGATCTTCGTACTGGCATTGCTCGGGTTAGTGCACGCTATGCAAAAATAAATCGTCTCGTGTCACATAATTTTTGCCTTTCACAAAAAAAAAAGGATCGTGGGTACAGTTCGTTTTGGAAGAATCCTTTTTTTTCCTCAAGAAAAGGTGTCTGCAGCAAACGTGTTTAATTAGTAGCTCGTACTGCCTAGCAGTGCCTCCTCTAGTTGTAGTGCGTCACGAAATACTTTTAGCTTCTCTGAAGTATTGTGAATAATTACAGGCCTGTGATTGATCAGAACTTCTATTATGTCGGTCTCAAGTTCACCGGCCCAACGTTCGCGTGTGCCATGAGCAACATCCTGCCCGCCATGACCTTCGTGATGGCAGTGATATTCAGGTACGAAGCATATGTGAAAATTGCGATGAACAGTAGAGAGAAAAATGATCTTTTGGAACACACACATTCAACACCTTTTGTTTTGATACGCGAATATATTACAGGATGGAGAAGTTGGACATGAAGAAGGTGAGGTGTCAAGCGAAGGTGGCCGGGACACTGGTGACGGTGGCCGGCGCGATGCTGATGACCCTGTACAAGGGTCCACTCATGCAGATGGCGTGGACGAGCCACGTGCAGCCGCACGGCCACGGCTCGGAGGCGGCGCCGGTGGCCGCCATCGACCCCAGCGGCAAGGAGTGGTTCCTGGGCTCGCTCTTCGTCATCATCGCGACACTGGCCTGGGCCTCGCTCTTCATCCTGCAGACGCACACCCTGAAGCAGTACTCGGCGCCGCTCTCCCTCACCACGCTCATCTGCTTCATCGGCACCCTGCAGGCTATCGTTGTCACCTTGGCCATGGAGCACCGTCCCTCTGTCTGGACCATCGGCTTCGACATGAACCTCCTCGCTGCCGCGTACGCCGTGAGTGTCTCCGACGACCGACTGATTGATCGACCTAGCTATCCAGCTCCTTCAATTCAATATGTTTGCTCATGCTAACAGAGAACATGCATGCTTAATTTGCAGGGCATTGTGACGTCGAGCATAGCTTACTACGTGCAAGGTCTGGTGATCCAGAAGACGGGACCGGTGTTCGCGTCCGCGTTCAGCCCATTGATGATGATCATCGTGGCCATCATGGGCTCCTTCATCCTTGCCGAGAGGCTGTACCTCGGCGGCGTCCTCGGCGCCGTGCTTATCGTGATGGGGCTCTACTCGGTGCTATGGGGCAAGCACAAGGAGACCAAGGAGATAATGGACGAGGAGGCCATGGATCTGCCCGTGGCCTCCAAGACGAACGGAGTTTATGACGACGCCATTATCAAGGAGATCACCGCTGCCGCTGCCGCTGCCGCTGCTGGAGATGACTCGGACTGTAAGAAGGCAAATAATGGGGTGGAGTCATCCTCCAATGGACACGGAGTTAGTGCAGTTTGATGCAACTAATTTGCTAAATTACAGGTGTTCGGCAGCTGAGCGCTGCTGCTCGCTGGATGAAAGAGACGTTGTCCAAGTGCTAACTGTCTTGTCATATGCGTGTGCATGTGTGTGTCCCTGGAATTAAATACGATTTGTCTTACTGACGTGTCATGCATTAGGGTCAGATGATCGAGAGAATCTGCACCAGCTAGTAGCAATGCAGACTGCCGTGTGGGGGGGAGTGGAATAATTTTGTTCAGTCCCCAATTTTGCTATTCCTTTATGTGATCTGACGAGTCTACAAGTATATTATCTTATATTTTTGGCTTTTAAATAAAACATTCCCTTATCTAAAAAATATTTCCTGTTTTTCTGGATTTTCTTCTTTTGCTCTGTTGTACTCTCAGCAAAAGCATGAATTCATACATACATTTTTTTAAAGGTAAATGAAGCTTTTCTTCTGAGATGAAATAATATGCGCTGGTCTCTCTGCATCTTGTTGGCGCAAACTTGGCTGGTACTATAACAAACTAAACTGCCCACTAGTTATGCAACTGGGTATTACCATACGAGAGACGTGCGGCTTCAATAACATGTGAATCGCAGGTCCACTTGACGAATTAGGACCGCGATGCACACAGCCAATTGCTCACCAAATTATTTCTGTAATAATGTCATCACTCCTTCCCAAATTATTTGTCGTCGAAGCAAATTTTTTAGTTCAAAATTGAACTAAAAAATTTGTCTTAATGGCAAGTAATTTGGAAAGGAGTGAGTAGTTTGTAATCAAGGATTAAAAAATACATAGTACAGAACTATAATAACTAATTAATGAAAATTTAGTCACATTATGATCACATCCTTTGTATTTATAGTCTCTAACATGACGAGTAGGAACTATAAAAAACGGAATCGAATTTTCTGCGGGAGTGCCGCAGGCTGTGCCGCGTGCGACCCCGCACAGCTGCCGTCCGTGCCTTCCGCGGGGCGCATCGTTTCCGTTCGTTGGAGCCGAGCGTGAGCCGATCGGTACAAAATTGGAGCCGAGCAGGATTCAAGGGCCGCGATGCGCCACAGGGAAGGCACGGACGGCAGCTGCGCGGGGTCGCACACGGCACAGCCTGCGGCACTCCCGCAGAAAATTCGATTCCAAAAAAACAGTTATATACGACGTTGATTGAATTGCAAACAGTTCAGTCGACGTCATATATGTTAACAAACATAGGAAGTACGGAGTATATGTTTGCAGCAAATATCACACGGATTTTTGTAACCGTCCGAGTGCTGATGATACAGATTCTCGCATGATACGGAAATAGTGTTCTGTTCCATTCCCCTGACGAGCCGAGTGTCCCTTTCGACGACATACACTGGTGCTGTACTTACGAAACGCATTGTGCAAAAAGCATGTATAGCGTCACCCGAACAACCGAACTAAAGCGGGGTTCATGGACGCGGATTCATAATCCACTAGCTAGCAAGCACCATGATAGTATGGTGCACCTTCTTGCTGGCCAACAAGTCGTAGCAAAAATTAAATACCACTTTATTGCGTGAAAATGGAGCCATAACTTCGCCATTCGGGAGTGGAATTGATAGGACATGTGTCGTGTGTAGTATCATCTGATTGCTGATTTTGAGATGGAGTCCTTGAACGTTTGTTGTTGGGATACTTGTCGCAAAGGCTGGAGCTCTCGAGACTTCGTGCTGGGATTTTGTGGCTGGCGCTTCATTGCCTTCAGTTTTTTTTTCATCGGAGAGCAACAGTTTTTACTGTTTATATTATAAGCATTACTATATTACTTTTATAAGCACTAAACATATTAATTGTTACTAGTAAGTTTGTAACCTTTGAGTGGAAGTATTTTTTTTTCGAAAACAGCCATTCGGCGTTATATTATAAGCAGATATCATTACCAGAGAGCTGATCACCTGCACGGGAACCACTTACTGCACACTGGTAGAGATGAATATGGCCATAATGCGCATTGCGCCAACGTTTCTCCACATAACCCTGCCCATTGCAGGGGGGAAATCATAGTGACGCCTTTTGTTGGCCACAACAGAGTTTCTTTTCACTGAACCTGAACTCCTTTGCGATGCTTACAGACACACAAACACACCTTTGTGCTTTACGAGTGCAGAGTGCCTAGCTTGACGTGAACGTAGCCTCCTTGACGACCTGCTAGTAGATTCCTACATGGAGCCAACACATGGCGTAGGCGTCGCTCTCATGGTGGGACGAGAAAATCATGAAGAAAGCCACATTATATGGGACTCGTCAGGAAAAAATAAAGGCAGTGGAACGAGTGCTTTATTTCGTGCTTGTTTATTATGCATGCGGCACAACAACAGCGTGCTAGTGGCTTGCTTAAGGTTTCCCTACTCAGATAGCACTGATGAATGGCTGAAACGAGGACGCAAATTAAAAGTATGTTTTTTTTTCTCTTTCTTTTGATGCAAAGAATAATCTGATGCTGGTTGTCAGTGGCACACTGTAAAGCATACTGGATACACTGTATCGCAGTGTAATTTATAGTATGTACTATAAAAATAGAAGAAGAATAGTGTATAAAGTATAATTTAGAGGACATTGGTGCGGATAGCCTGACGACGGAACTGAGTTGCGAGTTGCAGTTGCAACGAGGAAAGATCTGGAGATCATCAGGCTAAACAACACAAATACGTACAAATTTTTTTCTTAGCTTTTGTGGTGGAGATCATCTGGAGATCCGGCCGGTATGATTAAGATATGTATACACCAGTGACTATTGGCAAAATCAAAAGGTTTTCAGTTCATAATTAGCATATGAATCTGGACACGCGGTCCAGCCAGAACCAATGTTAATGAGTAAGAGAAGGTTTGCATTGATACTCCCTCCGTCTCCATAAACTTGTCGCTTTGTAGTTCATTTTTGAACTACAAAGCGACAAGTTCATGGGGACGGAGGGAGTACTTTTTTGTGTTTAGCCCATCAAGAAATCGACGTCGCATCAGACTTGAGGTTATGCTTCATGGCTACGGCATGGCTCCAATCGAACTATCGAATTGAAATCCTCGTGGATTCGACTTGAGGGTGCTCCGAGAAGGTGATTACTGCTTCCACTGCACCAGACGAACGAACTTGCGCTGCTAGCTTTCTTTATGCACGGTAGTACACCAAGCAGCCGTCAAGTCGTGACGCGACGGAGAGCAGTCTAATTAATCTCCGATCCCGGCCGGCATCTCGGCGACCCATCAGTGCGCCGCTGCGCGGCCCGCGGGGAGCCAGGTAAATCAAAACGTACCAAACCAGGTCCAACTCTTGTCGAAACCCCGTCAAATTTGCTGCGCCGCACTAGCTGTGTACTACTAGTCGGGCCGCGAGGGAAACCGGACGCGACCGCCCGGGCACCCGTACGTGGCGGGGCCCCAACAATCGGATAATTAATAGGCATGCGTCACGTACGCACTGTTTCATTTGTGGCGTCTGCGGCGATGATTTGCCGGCGGCGAAGTAACTAACGCGACGGCGCCGGTCGGCTTCGATGAGATGTGCGTGGCCTCCTTGGGGAATTATTGAGAGGCGCTGTCGGCTGCAGTAGGGGCAGAGTGATGATCGGTTCACGTTGGAAGATGGTGCGCGTGTGCAGAGGATGATACGCTCGGTGATGACCATGTTAAGCTATGCACATTTGTTATTCTATACTCTACTTTATATACTCCCTCCTTTCTCAAAAGATTGTCACATTTTAGTTCATTTTTGTACTAGAAGGTGACAATCTTTTGAGAAAGGAGGGAGTACTATTCTTTTTCTATTTTTACAGTATTTACTCTAAATTTATACTAATTAGCATTTTTTTTCAGTACCACCGGTGGGTGGTCTGAGCGACTACATGTCAATATTCTGGGCGATTAGGAGTAGAAGTAGATTGTCTGTTACTTTCCATCATATCCTAATTTTTTTCATATTTCCAGACGGAGGAAAAAATAACTTCACAGTAGATGTGCGCATCGTAGCAAGGGCACTTGATGCCCCCACGGTCCAGTACGTAAACCTGCCGGTCCATCCAACAGAGAGGACAAAGGTTGACTGCTCACCGTCGGAGGTCCCAAATGAGGACGGAGCCGAAGGCAGGAGGAGGGGAAGGTAATTTCGAATTTTTGATAAAAAATCATCAGAGAAATATGACTTCTCCCTTCCTTGAAGGATTTTCTTTAGTTGGCCCATGAAGTTTGGCGGCCACAGGAGCCCATAAATTATTGGCGTCCCGGCATACCTGGGCTGTTTTCCGTTTCATCTTGGGCCGTCGTTATGTCATCGTCCAATCCAACCAACGCACCGCGTCGTCAAACGCAATGGAGTGCCTTCACGTCACGCCTCGGCCCAGAGACCACGATCCAAGTTGCTGCTGGTGTGGAGAGCAAGCAGTGTTTTTTTTTTTAAAAAAAGAAGAAGATATTTTGATACGTAAATTACAAAAATGTGATGTCGTTTGAACCCAACCCATTTTAAAAAATAAGAATGCGAGGCGTAAGTAGCCGGCCGAAAGTTACAGCAGTAGAACATAAAGCGCACGCAACGCAAGCACGGTAAAAGTAACAATGACTTTCGATGACGCTTGGGTCCTCGCTGGACGGGAGATCGCTCCATGGCGGTTACTCTGTTAGCTAAATATAAATGCGCACATATGTCACATTCAAGAAGATAATGCGAAAAGTGAACAAATATTCCATCGGTGACCGAACATCGAGTCAAGGACTTGGCTATCTTGGAGTCCCGATCGACTTAAAATTATAGCCTTCAAATTATGCATAATTTTTTTCTTAGGATTCCATCATAGTCATGAGCTTGATTCATTGACCAGCAAAGTTGCATTCAAAATTAGTATACATCCTGACCGAGATGGATTTGTCGTTATCATAGCACGTTTAGCTCGCAAAGTCAAATAAGCCATCAGGAGGACACCTTAGAAGGTGTAACACGAGAAATTACATTATGAAACTTATATTACACATACACGTACGCCCCTTCTGATAAGCATACTAGCACTGTTATTCATACTATTACACAAAGCGAGCATGCTATGGCAGCTATACCCATACCAGCTCCTTATTCTGCAAATCATCACACGCATCCGGCACAACAGCACATTGAAGATAGATCCTGAGATGTTCCTGAATGAGTCATGTTATTGATCGATTGATATTCTGTATAAAAATGGTGAACAGATGCTCTAGAATGAATGATGAGCAAGCATCCCAGCAACAAAAAGTACTGGCTGCTATGGAGAATAAGAGAAAAGCAAAAGGACTACCGACACAAAGGGATTCCTTCCAGGACAACTTTTTGAAGATTTAATATGGGAGCACTCGATCCCCACAAGGCCTTTTATGAGTGACCACTAAGGAGGACAAGTTGCATTTTAAGATAATTATCTACAGACTTTGTGCTTGAACCAAGGAATAGATACCTCGCTGAATGAAAGAAATAGGTGATATTTGCCACAAGGTGAAACAGGAGCATATCTACCTTAAGCACTGGCATGTCCAGCAGGCTTGAATTCCTGCAGCGCCTTAAAGCTCTCCCATGGCTTCTCCCAAACCTTAGCTTCATAGAGCTTCTTGCCCTCCCCATCCGAAACCTCAATTGTGAAGAAGTACAGCATGCCGGCAACCACTTGCTGCCTCACCTTTACAACCCTCTCAAATTGCAGCAGAGCATTCTGCACAGAGGAACGTTAAGGTTACAAATTCCTCATTTGTTGTTTTAACAGGACTAGTAGCTGAAGAACAGCGTTGGTTGACTAAAGCCTATCATGATGCTCTTGTTAGAGATCATCATCATCCAAAGTAAATTAATCCTCTCTCTACAGTCTACACACAACACGTAACTCATGCCATCTGATTGGTGAACAGTCCAAAACCATTTCTAATGTAATAATACACTTCAGTAGTACAATCGAAAGCACTGAATCCCGGCAAACATAATATTTGCTTCTACACGTACTGCAGTGAAATTTCAAGATGAGTAGCAGTGATGTCTATTCGGTTGAAATTAAATATAAATCGAAACAGTCAAATCAAATTATATGTAGCTAAACTGTTAACCCAAAGAAGAGGAAAATTCAAACTGGACCTCTACCTCAACAACAAAACCTCCTGAACTTCTGCACATAATTCAGGGAATCAACCGACATACATTTCACGAAGAAAGTCTAATTCAACGGAAACGAGCCCGCTACCACCTAGTGGTTTGTGATCACCGAACAAGGATGTGCCCTCGGCAGTAGGGCTGCAGGAAGCAGATCCGATCGGACCTTGCCAAAAGTCGCATAGAGGGGCGAGAGGAGCGGGATCGGGGACTTACGGCCTGGTTGTTGTGCTCCTGGACGGCGAAGCGCGCGAGGTCGTTGACGTGGAGGTCGTTTTCGGCCCCAGCCGGCGGGTTACTGACGCCGCCCGTGATTGGCCCGCCGTCCGCCATGGCCGCCTTCTCCTACTCCTGTTCTGCGCTCCGCGAGGACGACGCGACTAGGGCGAGCAGCACTAGCGAGAAGAGAATGGCAGACACCAGACTTGACCGACGACTCGGTACTTTCGCATCTAGATGGGCTGGATCGGGGCCGGGTTTTATAGCGGTGGAGAGATTGGAGAAGGATATGATCCGTCAAACGGAGAAGGGGAATGGAGGTCCAAGGGGAGCAGTTGGGGGTTTGGAATGTTGGATATACTAGTATATCCGTTCCCACTTGCACGTAGTACAAAATGCAGGCCCAATTTGCCAATTTGGACCAAGAAATTCCCACGTTAGTCAACGGTTTGCAGAGAAGTTGCTTTCCTTCACCGTGTCCACACGGCTAGCCTATTAACAACTTCACCCTCTCTTCTAGTAGGCTAATAAACATGTTGTTCCAACCACTTGGCCTGCCCATGCCCCACCGCACCATCATCCACCACTGCCACCTACTACTCTACTTCTCTTATGGTCATGGCATGAGCATGACCATCTTGAAAACGACGCGGATCAGCTCGGAGGATGCTGCGTCCCTTGAGCTGGAGTTGCGGTGGATACGTGTTTCCTGTAATTTATTCTACCTGCACGCCTAAGCTAAAAAATAAGAACAATTATGTTAATGAATACTATTTTTTTCGAAAACCGATTATGTTAATGAATACTACATGTCAGTTGTCAGATTGATGCTTGACCAATAGAACTGAATGTAGCAAACAGCACGTTAAACGGGCGATAGTCCAGCTCGTATCCCTGTGACCGACCGAGCCGAATCAGAAGGCTCAGAGCCCAACAACACGCAAGAGCGCGGGCCCTAAAAAACAAGTTAAAGCGAAGCTCCTATACAAAACTGCCCACGAAGCTGCAGCAGCAGAACTAGTTGTCCTTGTCCACGCGCCCTTCTCCCAATCTCCCCCATCCCGTCCAATCCAAGGCTGCAAGACTGCAAGAGCCCACCCCGCCACGAGCTCCAAATCACCCCACCACCTAACTCCAAATCCTGAGATCCGCCTCTCAGATCTCCCCTCCCACGAGGCCACACTCCCTTCCAGATCCGCGCCCCCTCACTGGGACTGGGAGGAAGGCGGCCATGGCTAAGGAGGCGGCGGCGGCGGGGAGCGGCGGCGAGGTGGGGGGCATGTCGGAGTCGGTGATCCGCAAGGTGCTGGTGTCGTACATGTACGTGGCGGTGTGGATCTTCCTCTCCTTCGCCGTCATCGTCTACAACAAGTACATCCTCGACCCCAAGATGTACGACTGGCCCTTCCCCATCTCCCTCACCATGGTGCACATGGCCTTCTGCTCCTCCCTCGCCGTCGCGCTCGTCCGCGTCCTCCGCGTCGTCGGCCTCCCCTCCTCGCCCGCCATGACGCCGCAGCTCTACGTCGCGTCCGTCCTCCCCATCGGCGCGCTCTACTCGCTCTCCCTCTGGTTCTCCAACTCGGCCTACATCTACCTCTCCGTCTCCTTCATCCAGATGCTCAAGGCGCTCATGCCCGTCGCCGTCTACTCCATCGGGGTGCTCTTCAACAAGGAGGCCTTCAAGTCCTCCTCCATGCTCAACATGCTCTCCATCTCCTTCGGCGTCGCCATCGCCGCCTACGGGGAGGCGCGATTCGACGTCCGCGGCGTCGCGCTCCAGCTCGCCGCCGTCGCCTTCGAGGCCACGCGGCTCGTCCTCATCCAGATCCTCCTCACCTCCAAGGGCATCTCGCTCAACCCCATCACCTCCCTCTACTACGTCGCGCCCTGCTGCCTCTGCTTCCTATTCGTGCCGTGGGCCTTCGTCGAGCTGCCCAGGCTGCGCGAGGTCGGCACATTCCAGCCGGACTTGTTCATCTTCGGCACCAACTCGCTCTGCGCCTTCGCCCTCAACCTCGCCGTCTTCCTCCTCGTCGGGAAGACCTCCGCGCTCACCATGAACGTCGCCGGCGTCGTCAAGGACTGGCTGCTCATCGCCTTCTCCTGGTCCGTCATCCGCGACACCGTCACCCCCATCAACCTCTTCGGCTACGGGATCGCCTTCCTCGGCGTCGGGTACTACAACCACGTCAAGCTGCAGGCGCTCAAGGCCAAGGAGGCGCAGAAGAAGTCCGCGCAGGCCGACGAGGAGGCCGGATCGCTGCTGCAGGAGCGAGATTCCCACGGCGGCGACCGCAAGAGTGATAACCAGAACTAGAGCTGTGGCACGGATCTCTGATCCTACTACCGAACACGCAATTTGCTCTGTTCAGCTAGATCCAGGCTAGTGTGTTAATACCAAATGTGTGATGATGATGATGCTTACAAGTTTGATGCAAAAATTTGCTCATGCCTTGATTTGGTGGTAGATAGGCAAATAAACAGTAAACATGCAAGGATTTGTGTCCAAAATGTGAAAGAAAGGAAAAATAGTTTTTTTTTTTGTCCACTTTGTAGTTATTACTGTACTACCACATCTATGGAAGTACTCAAAATTGTTTAGAACAGGTCGTTTTACTGAGCTCTTTGGATGATCAGTTCTTTTTACTACTACAATAGTTGTCGGGCGTTGAATGAATTGGTGCAAAAAAGCTTCAATTTTTTTTTTGTTACTGATTAAAGGTTCCGATCTTCTACTACTTGTTACTAAAGTGGTGGTAATCAATAGACAATAGTGTATGGCTAATTGTGCTGGTTTGTGAGCAGGCGATTTGGTGCAAACACCGTGTGACATTGGTGATCGTTGAAGTATATAAGTGGATTGCTTATCATTTCTCATCAACTTAAGTTTTTGAGATTAATATCTCGAGTTCAAATTCTAACAGAGTCAACTTATAATCCACGTTTACAGCTGGGAGAGCTGCACACGAGGGGGTATTGAAGTATAATTGGTTTGCCCAGGTGCATACTACCTTAACAGTGATGGCAACGCCCACAACAAATCTCGTCTGTCCATTTGTTTAGGCACACGAATCCTAATAGGCGCTACACCGAGCTTAACGGTGACGTGCGCTAATTATAGGGAATCCAATGTAGCCACTCACCATGGGCCGTGGCCTTGTTTCTGATAGGCCTTATGATGGGCCATTGTATCTGCTTCCATCATGCTCGATGAAGTGCAAAACGTGGTAACTTCATATTTTGTTACATGATGAACAGTGCAAGAGCACCAGGCCCTGAACGCTAAATACTAGGCTCATGGAAAATCGTTGGAGATTTACATCACGTACTTCAGAAAATTATCAAGGATTTCTGGTGCCTGTATAACAGATATGCCAAGCAAGATGAGGGGTCTGATGATTTTCATAAATTTTTCTGCAAGAAACGTTTGGAAAAAAAGAATCGTGCATGACAAATTCCTTTGAAATTTCATAAAGATTTTGGAGGATTTCTAAATGGACGAAACACTGCGGATGACTTGAGTCAGACAGGTCACAAGGGGTTGGGCCGGCGATGGAGAAGGCAAGGTTGCCGCCGCGTGACAACTACGAGCCCCGCGGGGACAGCGTCCGTGCGCTCGCGTGGGCAAGCAAAAGGCGACATGTTGCCATCGCCACAGTACATCAGGTAAGCAAAAGGCGAGCGCGAGCACGCGCACGGTGCATCCGCCAGAATAGAAAATTCGCCTTCCCACGCCCGATCGGCCGATCCTCACCCACCCTTCCGCTTCCTCGCCTCCTCCCCACACGGGCCGCGCCCTGCTCGGTCTCTCGTTCCCGATGGCGGCGGAGGCCGCCCAGGCCGAGATCCCAGCGGCCCCGTCGCCTGGGACCTCTCCCGAGAAGCGCGTGCTCCCTACCCCTGGTGAAGGCGAGGAGGAGCTCCCGCCCGAACCGAAGCGCCGCCGCGCGTATGTCGCTGCGCTCGACGGTGTCACCTGCGCTGCTGCGGCGGCGGCGGCGAGCGGACCTGGCTCGGGCCGCGACGCGGACGGCGCGTCGTTCTCTTTCCAGCAAGCGCGGGGCGGGTTCGTGGCGCTGGAGACAACGCCCAAGTTCGGGTCCTTCAATCCGCCCGCGGCCGCCGAGCAGGCGGGCCTCGACGTGAAGCCGGCGCCGCCCGGCGGGGAGGGACCACCGGAGGCGGACGAGCAAGTCCCCGCACCGTCGCCAGCTAGTGGTACAGAGGGGAATGGGGGCAAAGGGGAGAACTCACGGTCGCAGTCAGTGGCCGTCGAGGCCGGTGGTGGCCAGGGTCACAAAGACAAAAACGACGATCCTGTTTTGACTTGTTAACTGGTGTCAGATGATGTGCTTGCGATATGTTGTTGTTCATCACTTGTACTGACATTGTCCAAACTGAAGGGATTGCAAGCCATTGCGTTTTTGTTTCATACACGGTGCCACGGAAGTTTTCACCTGGAGCCATTTGTTAGCTTCCTTCTGAAGACCGCGATCACGATGCTACACTGAAAATTGTATCAAACTCTGCTAATAAATAATTTTGGCAAACAAATTTGAATATGCAAACCAGTTTACTTCCTAGCACATTCATATCGATAACCACAAAAAATGGATAGCAGGCATTCGCACAGCCCAGAAACGAGCTGACAAGTAGCCCAAACTTTAACGTCGAGTTTATTGTTGTTTTAACCCCCCATATCACATACCCTGTTCAAGAATTGTATGATATGGTACAAAGATTTGTTTAAACTAAGTTGGAAAACATAAGTTTTATGACTGGTCCATAGCTATGATTCTGTTGTAACTTTTGACCACTAGTAGAAGTTGAGTCAGTAACAAGCAACAGTACCGAGCAACTCTTGGAGCCATTTGTCAACCGAAATAATTGATTCTTTACTGAAACTGATACTCATTTTAAGGGATCATATTGTATTATGAACAGGGTAAAGTGCTGTAATTCCCTTTCTTCCTAGTACACAGTAAACACTCACCTGTATAAGTATAACCCACAAATTGAGATAAAATGCAGTGAACCTAAGTCAATCAGTTGCAATCGAGGCTGGCAAGCCATCTTTGCCAAGAGCAGCTTTGGATGAGATCGGTTCCTTGTACCACTCGTTCTCCTCACGAGTGAGGAAGCAAGCCTCTGCACAGAAAGACATTAAGCTTTAAAAATGGTGGTTCCAGTGTGTAAATATTTGCAACTACTCTTTCATTGACAGCTTTGTTGTGTGTTCAGTGATTCAGTAATCCTTCTTGACCGTACAGAAGTCAGGTATGTATACATTTAGCAGAGTAGAACAAGCGTACCGGACACAAAAACATCCTTGTAGTCTTCATCATCGTATACAAATGCAGGTGGATCCGGGGAACCAATTCCAACAATTGTGCTTCCACTGAAACATACAAGCAAGTTATGGTGTTAGACAATGTTGATGCATGTAGGGTACCAAACACAACGAACCAGGCAGAGGGATCTTTTCTTCCTGATTCGTTATGGTAGATACATGGCACAATGTATGACACATCAAATATGCCACACACTAAATTGGGGTGCAGAACTCAAGTTTTGGTAGTTCCTACAGCCAAAACTTTAACAAAAAAAATACAGAACTAGCTCTCCAGATGCTTCCGCAGTGCTAACAAGATACCAGGTGCAACAATACGACAACACTCTACATTTGTGAACATGTGTTCCTCTCACAATCATATTTACCAAAGAGATTAAATGATTGATAGAGATAATCCTCCGTACCTCCCTGACATAAAAACAGCACTGTAATCTCCCTGGCTAGCTGCAATAATTCGTTTCTTCAACCTCTTAAGTGATGGCAGCACCTCAAAAGCAGGAGGCTCTGGAGAAAAAGGAAAATGAATCACATGTACCACTGTAACTACAGTTATTAAGCAAAATATATTGGAACAAAACATCTTATTTTGGGGTATGCATACCAAGGTCATTTACACAGACATTTTGTGATATCCCATTTTGAGTTATGTCCTCAAGCAAAGTCAGGGGATCCACTCGACTAGCTTGTTCCAACATGAATCTCTGCAGTACATAAAGCTTGTTAGGGAAACACACACATTTCAAATTGAAAGTATGCA
The DNA here is from genome assembly GCA_036927565.1 of Tuctoria greenei. Lineage (NCBI taxonomy): Eukaryota > Viridiplantae > Streptophyta > Magnoliopsida > Poales > Poaceae > Tuctoria > Tuctoria greenei. The sequence continues at coordinate 4,048,768 of JAYESD010000008.1, forward strand.
CTAGTTACCTTGTAAACTTCAGCAGTTGAGCATGCTTCAGGCGGCTTTATGAGAACCACCGGTAAATTTTCAGGCAAGGGATTTGGGATATCTTGGACAATCTGCATTCAAATTCAAAGCTGATAATTATGATCAACCACTTCAGGAGAACGTAAACATTATTCATGGATATACAAATCCATGTACAGAAATATTATAATTAATATGTGTAGTTTTGCAAGTTGGAGACACATCAATTTACTATGAACTTGTTGAGAGTCTATTAGGGTTTAGGATGGCCAAAACTGGAGCAGCACAATCAGCAAAATGATCTAATTCTGTGGCACACAATGATAAAATTATTATAGGTTTCAACACAAGTGATTTTGGGAACCCGATGTCCCGTATATCCTGATGATGCTTTTCTAACTTGATGTACAGTCCAAGGAACTTGTAGATAGACTCTGATTATGTTACAATAGATGATTAGATCAAGTAGGATCCTTAGCAGATCTTGCATGGTCGTCATCCCACCTATAAATATGTATTTTTTACTCTTATCTTATTTTCTATTATTTCTCTTCAAAAATTGTTGGGTTTCATTTCTAGCCGATCCCAACTTGCTTGGGACAAATGCTTGGTTGTTGTTGTTGTACAATCTACAAGGGGCATCTGGTGCACATTGCAAACCCTAGCAACCGGCGCACCACCTCATGCAATACAATCACAACTGGGCATAGGATTTTTATCTTCCAAGAGGCCCGGACCAGTCTAAAATTCATCGTGTCTGAGAACGGTCTAGATCAGCCTGCTTCTCCTGAATCTAAGTAACCGTCAATCATCTGGGCATCAACAATAGGTGTATGTAGAAACCATTTTAAAGAACGACCAACTGATCGGCAAATATATTCCATGCCATAAAAATCATGAATGAACTATGTGTACTGATCAGCGTTGAGTGACATAGAATTTCTTGCACATAATCTGATAAATTATTCTGTTAACATGAAGTTTACAAATAAGAACAAGTGGCAAACTAGAACTAAGGTAATTATCCAAGAACCAGATTGTATGGCTAAATTTGTTGAAGAGCTGACAGAATAATAAATTTGTGTCACTGAGGAGTATCACCCAGTTTGCAGCAATTTGAACAAAGGGCTGTAAAGCCTTAGTGAAGCACAAATGATTCGATGGACATAGATAACAAACTTGGAGGGCCTAACATTAACATGTATTGGCAAAAAGAATTGGTAAGTAATTAAAATCAGTATGCTATTACCTCTCCTCTACCAGTACAATAAGCCGCTCCCCGCGAAAAGAAAAAGGGGATATCTGATCCGATCTCACCAGACCACTCCTGAAGATCCTTTTCTGATGCAATGCAGCCACTAAACTGGTTTGCAGCCCACAGTGCAGTTGCGGCATTACTGCTTCCACCACCAAGACCTGCCCCAGTTGGTACCTTCTTATCAAGATGTATCTACATTCGAATGAAGATGAAAGTAACACTTCAATGTCAATGAGAAGAAAAAAGAACTGATTGCATAATGTCAAAAGAATGTTCAATCCCTAAAGAAAAATGGTTGGTCAAATTGACATTACCCAAAAGAAGTTATCAGTCCCTGTTTTCTTTCTGTAAAGGTTGAGCGCCTTAATTATCTGCAGATTCATATCGTGGAATGGTGAATTTAGAAAAGCCGAGCATAAAGCATGCATTCATCAGTAAAGGGCAGCCAGGTGCATGTAGCTCCCGCTTCTGCAGGGTCCGGGGAAGAGTTTGACCCATTTGGGTCTTTTTACGGAACTTTTCCCTGCATTTCTGCAACAGGATGTTTCTAGGACTTGAACCAAATTGCTTTCATCAGTAAGATATCAAAATCTATAGCAAACGTACCAAATTGCTTTCATCAACCGGGACACCTGCAACATTAGTTGATAGCCGATCTTTGCTCTTATTTGGTGAAAGTGAGAATTTGATTGTATCACCCAAACTTATCACCTGTCATTTATAGAACTAGTGAGTTAAGATTATGTCTTGGCTGCCTAAAGCATGCATCATTTCTTAAGTTAATGCTGATATTGGTCAAAATATAAAAGTCTATTGCAAACGAAATTTGCAATGTCAACCTGTAATTTAAATATATATACAAATTGACTTTAGCCACAACATCAAAACATGCTGATCTTGGTCCAAACATAAAGAATAAAAAAGATGGAAGAGTGCATTTTCCTAGCATCAATTTTGCGAAGAGAATATTTAAGGTTCATGAGTGGGTCACGACATGCACAAGCACAATGTAACAACTTATTATTTGTAAAAACAATTCATTAGTAGATGATAGAATAATCATATCCCAGCCTCAACAACACTGTTTTAATGTGACCAGCTGACTGAAACAGATAAAAAAGCTCACATGAAATACAGAAGCCAGGTCATGGAAGCCATCTGGTCTCTTCCCGGTTACCCTCAAGAACACATTGATCTGCAATGTAAGCATATATAATAGTGTCGACCAGAAACGGAAAAGGCAACCGATAGCGTCTTCAATACAAAAAAAAAATAGTTACATACTTTGCAAGGGGAAAAGAGATTGAGCCTTGTCATCCCAGCATTGTTGTCAATTTGGTCAGCTAGTTGATTAAACTTAGCTTGCGGGTCATATGTCACCTAAAACATACAACCGTAATAATAGTAAGAAACTTGCAACTCGAACTGAACAATTATGCAAGTGATTCCGAGTGGATAATCATGGGAAAACTGGTACACAAAGGATATAGCTTTCCGAGTGGATAATCATGGGAAAACTGGTACACAAAGGATATAGCAATTAGCAACACACGCGAGTCAAAAATCAATTGAGCCATTTACGACCTAAGAGAAGAAAATGTAGTGGCAGAGAAATATGGCAAAATAACATTCATGCGGCACTCAATAAATTTAAGTTTTCATTGTATACAATAATGGAACTTCCATTAATGAACTTTCAGATTATCTCGGTTTTAAACTTCAGCCTTCATGGTAGTAAGAGCGTCACTATAGAAGACGTTCCCAGGCCTAAGTACTTGCTTGCTTCCCATTCAACGGTTTTATGCAAGCGCTCTAGCTCCCGTCTGCAGTAATACGGAAATCCTTTGCTGCGAGGAACGCGATGGAAAACGGCGAAGGAGGCAGAGAGCAGAACTCCGCCTCGGCAACAGGCAGCAGCGGCATCGCCGCGCAAGCCCGGCGTCAGTAACGGGAAGCGAGAGGAGGAGCAGGAGTAGATGGAATCAGGGGGAAAGGAGTTCGGTGCATTTGTACAAACAGACACAGACGAATAGAAGCGCTAACCGGTAATCCACATTTTCCCTCCAGTTCTCCCGCAAACTCTCATCCAATTACCCAATTCCAAGCACCCAATTAGACGGTTTAGCTCGGCCGCGTACCTCCAATTGCCTCTGCCGTGGCTCGAACGACGCCGCGGCTCGCAGACCGAGACCCCGGCGGGCCCCGGCGCTCGAGCCGGGCCTCGCACCGAGAGAAGCCCGCGCCGACGGCAGGGCCTGGAACCGGAGGCTTCTGGGCGCCGCCGGGCTGGCATGGTGGGACGAGTAGAGGCTCTGGGACAGGAGGTGCGCGGAGCAAGCCATGGCTGGGCAGCTCGCTGCTTGGAATGGAGCCGGAGAGAGGATATCGTCGCAGCGGAGATGACGGGATTGGGCGGCCGCTCTGGTCAAGAGGCCGCGCTCCTCGTCAGCGCCATGTGTTTGGAATTTGGAAATTTGCGGCGGGTTTAGGTGGTCTTGCTCGTATCTGGTGAGCGCTCCTGAGTCGTGTCATGACTCGTGCTAGACGTGGAACACGCCGCGAAAGGAATCTATCAGTTTCCCGGTTCTCCGATTCAGCATGCGTCTTGTTTCTCGAGAGGAGAATTGGAAATGTTACGGGCGAAATGGCGAGCAAAACACAAGCTTATCGAGCTGTCACTGCAGTACAAGGTGCAAGTTGGTAGAAAAAATTTATGCACCAATATACTAGTTTGGACTGACTTCATTTTCCAGGAGTTGGAACTCTAGCTGCAGGCTGAAAAAAAAAAGCTGAAAAGATTGATGATGATTTAAACGTTCATAACCCTTAGATAACAGATACAACTTGCAACATCAATTTTTTTTAATAATCAATACCTAATCTTACAAAAACAAAAAACAACTAAGAATAGGCGCATAAATCTTAAAATAAATAAGACGTCGCATTAAGTGCTTCTAAATTTCAGCCGATTAAAAATTGACATCTCTAAATAATAACATTGTACGTAAATTGTCTGGATCAGCAGCAACAGAAGCAGAGTCAATCCGGCTCCTGACTTTCCGTAGAGCTGCAGAGGGTATAAAATTCAAGATGCCTGTTCGCCTAAAACGGCAGCAATGGAATCAGGGCAATACAGAAGTCTGTGGCTGTATCCGGATCATCACCAACTGCTCATATGGCATAGATCCAAAAGGATCACCCAGGCGCTACAATAGAGTTCATTGCGCCCAGTACTTTCTGTACACTAACACACAGTTCAACACTCTGACATGTCGAGAAAAGCAAACACCGAACACACGATCACAGGCGAGAAGCACCTAGTTTTTAACCGGAAAGCAAGCATTACAAGTTGTTTTTTTGCTACATGTCATCGAGGCTCATCCCCGTTAAAGCGACCATCATAGGTACCGCATCCCGTATGGCATTATTGCGTGTCTGACAAAGGCTGAAAGTACAGGGCACCCATTGTACCAATAGCTTGGAAAATGCAGCACGGGTTCTGTCAGTGGTCATAGTGCCACTCAGAATACGATAACTGGCTGGGATCGTCATATACTGCAGGGGCCGGCTCACCCACGTTTCCTTCGTACTGATAAGAATTGGAGTTCAAGCCCGCCGGGCCAAATGGCCAGAGGAACGGGAAGGAGCTGTCCATGTCCTGATTTCTGTCGTCATAATTTCTTGGGACAAACTCAGGATCTGCTCTGGTGACACCAGGATCAGGGGCTTCATCGTGGTAGGCTGAAGGCATGCGGGAGCTGTTGCCCGGGCCCTGTGATGGCAGTGGATGACGGCAAACAGGGCAAGAGTTATGCTGAACAAGCCAGGGAATGATGCAGTCTGCATGGTACAGGTGCTTGCATGGCATCTCCCGTGCATCTGATCCAATCTCAAATTTGTCTTTGCAAACCGGGCACTGTGGATCGTCAATAAGATGCCTGCGGTTTATCTTCACCACAGGCATGGAGTCAATAGACGACTGTGGAGCAGGAGCTGGGCCTTGATGGTTGTTCTGGAGTAGCAGCTGCCCAAATAGAGCTTCAAGGCTGGGATGGAAAAGCAAACCACTGAAATTTGGGCGGTCAGTGCCAATTCTGCGACCTCTTCTAAAGATAACATCAATATTGGTACTCTCGCCTCCAGAAGCAGGCATGTTGCTCCCGGGTATCAGCCTAGGACCAGCATTTGGCGGCCGTACATACTCATCACCTGTCCCTTGTCTACCATCAGACACACGACCTCTGCTCATATCTGCCATTCGTTGTCGCATAAGCGAGGACATGGCCTCCATCATTCCGAACCTTCTACCTCCAAATTCTTCAAAGTCTGGTTCAATTAGTCCGAAAGTGTTCAACATGCTTCCTGTTCCACTGATTTCGTGTATAAAACCATCATTGCAGTTGGGGCAGACTATATCCTGTCCACGGACACGAACTGGCCGTTGGCAGGCATAACACCAATGTGTGGCCCCAGTTGACATCTTGTTCTGTGACAAATTTAAGCGCTCAGCGTGTCAGAAAATAAATGAAGCGTTAAGGACAAACAAATACAAATGGTACCGTGGAAGGTGACTAGAGTTAACAAAACTATACTTGGCAACTAGTCCAATGTCACACATAGACACACATCCAATCAAGCGTAAAACATGCTCATACAGATTACGCATCTTATAAAGTAAAGTCAGTGTGTTTGCTGCAAATGCTATACCAAATTCTAATCCGTTTGTAGTTACATATGCATCCAAAAAATACACTAGTCTTGGAACAAAACATGTCATAACATGAAAATTTTGTCAGAAGTTTCAGCTGCTACTAAAGCAATTATCTCATATTCAGCTTATCACAGAACGAGAGAATGTTTGGCCAAGATAATATAATTAAAAATAACAGGAGCTGTCCAATGGATAATTGTAATTCCTATTGTATCTCTTGTATACACTTTAAAATGCCTAAACCTCCACTCTCCATTACTGATTGAGATACAATTCTAACAAGGGGAAAATTCAACATGTCAAGGCTGTTACATGGGTCGATTTCCTCAGTGGCTGCAGTTAATAGCGACTCAAAGTTATGACTAGAGTTAATCCCAGTTCAGGTTTAGTTCTTTTTTTTTAAGAAAAAAAAACAGTTGGGATTTGCCATGTATGGATCTACTACCAAGCCAACCAATCCAGACACCCTCCATCCTCGGCCAAATTCAATACGAACCCAGCTAAACCGCACACAATCGGATACGGACACGGAAACGCAATCGACCTAACGCGCACAGCGATCCAGTAAAGAGGGAGGAAGAATCGATAGCACTGGGCGGGGGTCGGTACCGTACCTTGCTCCCGGGAGGGAGGAAGGGGAGATGGGGGCGCGACGGGGAAAGTGATGGGAAGGAGGAGGAGCGTGACGCTGAGCGCCACTGGACGCGCCTGATCGGGCGCGAGCGGTGGAGTGGGAGTGGAGTAGTGGACGAGAGTGGTGGAGTGGGAGTGGCCGCTGATCTCGTCCCTTCATATAACCCGGGCGTTTTGGCGCGTACTGTACTGATCCGACGGAGTGGGCAGTGCGCCGCTAGGTGCGGGTCTGCGGCGCGAGTGCGGCGAGGCGGCGTGGCGCCTTCCCCCACCACACGTCCGCCGTAATGGGCTCGGTTGGGTGACGTGGGTGGATCCGTGTGGACTGGCCGTCGGCGCGTTTGCTGGGCCGGAAACTGTAGTTGTCGAAAGCCAGGCTTGCGTGGATCGAGCCGGCGCTGGGCCAGAAACAGCCGGTAGTAGATGTCATTTCCCAGATTCGGCACTCGGGAGTCCTTATTAACAACATATCAGGAACAGGAACAAAATGTCAAATCCATGGCGCAATTGTGTCAAGTTCCGTGATAAGTTTACATATTTATATATTCTGAATGCACATGATCAATCGAATAAAAGAGAAACATCGAGTCGGATAGGGTGAATATTTAACAGATCAATCAATAATACTCTCTCCTTCCCACAATAGTTGTCGTTAGGACAACAAATCTAGTTCAAAATTGAACTAAGTTTGTTGTCCTAACGACAACTATTGTGGGAAGGAGGGAGTAATACCTTGTGTTTATGGAATTAAGTCTTCACTTCCAAGTATGAAACTATGTAAATTTATTTTAGTTCCTCGAGAATGGTATTGAGAGAATACCTGTGTGAGAATCCCGAATCTGTCTGCTCATATCAAATTTTAGTTTTTTAGAGGATACCGAATTTTGATTGCCGAGAAGGCGGGAACACTGTCCATATGGGCCAAATATAATGGGCTCTTATGCTCAGCCCAGGACCTGCCTGCCAGTCACCTCCACTGAAACCATGGAAGCGCAGCAGCCCACTCAAACCAGCGGAACCACAGAATGCTCGCTCTACGCAAAGCCCTCCTCCACGGGCGCCTCCCTGTGCCGCCGGCTGCCGCCGCCTCTCGGATCTCCTCCCTCCTCCACCTCCTCTCGTCCTCCTACTCTACCGGCGACAGCGGAGGAGGTGACGAACGGGGCGCCTCCTCCGTGCCCGGCGGGGGCGGGGACGAATGGGGCTCCACCTGGTCCACCGGCCTCACCAAGGACCACTTCGACGGCTCCTCACCCCCCGTCGGCCGGCCGGTCCCCTCCCCTTACGATCCCGTGTCCAATAAACTGGCCGCGGTGCGCGCCATGGACGAGGAGGACGAATTGATGCGGGACCTGGAGCGCGACAACCGCGAGTCGAAGGCGTACGTCGATTCCTGGAACGACCGGATGCGGGAGACCTGCTCGCTCCTGAAGCAGGTGAGGGAGCCGGGCGCCCGGGGCTCGTACCTCAAGGACTCGGAGAAGCAGGAGATGTACCGGTTGCACAAGGAGGACCCCGCGACCTACACCGTGGAGCGGCTCGCCAAGGACTTCCGCGTCATGCGCCAGCGCGTGCACGCCATCCTGTGGCTCAAGGAGATGGAGGAGGAGGAGGAGCGCAAGAGGGGCGAGCCGCTCGATGACTCCATCGAGATCCTGCTGGACAGCTGCCCAGAGTATGCGAAAGTGTCTTATGCTCTAGCTTTCTGTTGATATTTTCAGATCAAGCTCCCATGATGGGTCAACTTTAGTGCAACTGAAAGTGTCAAATCAAATGGGATGGGAAAAGTACATTAATGATTTAATCATGAGGATAATGTGTATGACATAAATTTGTTAGGAATGCTAAAAGAATAAGAATCATTAGTTGTATGAAGCAAAATGTCCCTGAATGGAATCACCCATCGCGAGGTGTAGGTTTTGACTATATGATTTAGGATTCAGCCAACAGAAAACCATGTTTGTTTCTGTATGGGTGTTGTAGTTTGGAGCTCACACCATGAAATGGACGTGTTATGAAATATACAATCAAAGGAATGATATGGAAACTTCATGTTAAGGGTAGAAGGATGCATTCACTTAATATTTCACATTAAAGAAACCTGTGTTCATCTTGTGGGACTGGCCTGAAAAATGTCTTTATACATTGTTAATTATTACCTCAGTGTTATGCATTGCATGACTAGTCATCTTCGGAAATGGTTAATGGAGGCATCGTTTTTTTTTTGGTATCAATTCATGTTTTATATGATATACATGCAAGCTGTGTCATCAATGCCTTGTAAGCATTGAATCTCCAGTTCAAATATGTTAATATGCATTCCTCTCATGGAAAGTCATGGCCAATCTATCTTTTGGAATGATATTTTTTATTCATAACCCAGATATAGTTGAGATTCTAATCTTGCATTGAGATAACTGCATGCAATTGATGTGTCCTGTATTTTCCTTTGTAACTTTTTTTTTGTTGAGTGATCAGTGATATGCAATCTTTAAATCTTATTTAGTTTTCTCTTGCAGGTTCTTTGATTCCCGTGACAGGGAATTTCACGTAGCATCCCTTCCATACAAACCTGACTTCAAAGTGATGCCTGAGGGCTGGGATGGCACAACAAGAGATCCTGATGAGGTTCTATATGGAATTTCAATGAAGGAAGACCAGATGTTGTATGAAGAATTTGTTCAACGCTTGGAGTTCAACAAGAAGAAGGTATTGACTTTCATTGGCCTCCATCATGTGTTGGACATGCCTTTATGTTTCCATTGAGCAATCTGTTTTATCTAGGAATTCAATCCTATGAAAATTGTTATTTGTGCTTTCATTGTTATAATTGCATTTGTGGGTTTTGATGAAATTTAATAGTAAACTGAGACATCATATTTCGTAATGCAGGTGGCTGGGGAAGTTAAGTGCCACAAGTACAGCAGACGTAAACCAGATAATGGATGGAGCTACATGGTCGAGAAGATGGGGCCACATGGAAAGCGTGGTGCAGGAGGGGGCTGGAAGTTCATCAGCTTACCAGATGGTTCTAGCCGTCCACTAAATGATATGGAGAAGATGTATGTTAAGAGGGAGACTCCAAAACGGCGAAGGAGGATCATTGCACCTTACAAGTGACAGGAATAACCCCAATCAGTGGAAATGCAAGTTTTCTCGACTTTTATGTTTTGACATTGTTGGAGGGAAGCTGAAACTGTGAAATAGGCCAGAACCACCAGCATTGATGATCCTATTTTGCAGCAGAAGAGGCGGTCTGATGTATTTGTCTTTTGTAACAAAGATCCATTTCCACATTTAGGCTGCTGAATAAGCATGTATGAACTGTTGATGTGCCCCATCTCCATATATTTGCCAGGCAACTTATTCCAGGAAAATTTTGGGACTGACCGGCAACAACCTTTGTAGGAACATTTCACATTCACATTTTGGTGCGTGTTGCATGGTTGTTATTATGCAAGGGCATACGTTTCTGTGCAGTTTGATTCCAAGAAAGTAATTGTGAGACTCGAAATAAATCCTCAGTATGTTCATGTGTCCTCAGTTCTTCAACTGTGGCATATGTTGTTTTGTTTCATGTTTTATTAAGGACTTATTATCACTGAAATTCTACCTTGTGATTCAGCGAGTTGTGAGCAAATTGGACAGATACTCAATTGGGAACAAGTTTAGTTTAGTAAAATGTTACTTCCAACTTCTCATTTGAACCACTTGTAATTTTTCAGTGCATCAGGTCTGATGACCTGCCTACATCTCAACTACTCCTAGAACTTGGTCGTTGAGTTCCTGAGCAAACCTGGTCTTGGCAGCCTCATCTACATTTTCTTTTTCTTTGAAGATTACAAAATTATTTGGATCATGTCACCATATCCGGGTTTGGATCACAATGGATCGTGCATACGTGCTGCACTTTCATGCTGTGCGTGGCCCTGAACATATTATTGCTTCCATATTCCAAGTTTTACGTTTTCAGGCTGCAGTTGAGTGCAAGCTTCTCTTTCGTCAACATCACCATCCATCCATCCATGATCGTCAGCATCACCATACATGAACCGTCTTCCCCAAATCCTTGAACCGGTCTGCACTGCACTGCTCCGCTCACCTACCTGCCGCCTGCCTGCCTGCCACCTCCCTCCCATACCGCACCACCCCCACCTCGCTTTCCGCCGGTCGCTGTTCCGCCTCGTGCGCATGCCGATCCGTGAACGTGTCCTCGCGCACCAACCGGCATCCGCTCCAGCTCGCTGATCAGTGCGGCAACAGGGCCGGCAGCCAGCCCCCCTCCCCTCCTCGGTTCCTCCGGTAGCCGGTTTGTTCGTCACCTTGCGAGATTCGGCGGCCAAACCCACACGAACTCGCTTCCCTTCCCGTCCACGCGGCCGCTTCGAGGTGGACTCCGTTCCTTTCTCTCCCCGGGTTAGTTATAGCTTGCGTCGCGTGATCCAGCCCCGCCCGTCTCTTCCTTCCTCGGGGCACGTAGCTTGCGTCTTTTGCTTGCGGCAACAGGCGATAGCGGAGGAGGCAAAGGCAATGGGCGGAGCGGAGGCGGCGGCGGGCCACCCGAACGGCCACGCCAACGGCGGCGTGGAGGAGAAGAAGCTAGACGAGCTGCGGCGGCAGCTAGGGAAGGCGGACGGCGACCCGCTCCGGATCGCCGCCGTCGGGGCGGGCGCCTGGGGAAGCGTCTTCTGCGCGCTGCTGCAGGACGCCTACGGCCACCTCCGCGACAAGGTGCAGGTCCGCATCTGGCGCCGCCCTGGCCGCGCCGTGGACCGCGCCACCGCGGAGCACCTCTTCGAGGTCATCAACGCGCGCGAGGACGTCCTGCGCCGCCTGATCCGCCGGTGCGCCTACCTCAAGTACGTCGAGGCCCGCCTCGGCGACCGCACGCTCTACGCCGACGAGATCCTCCGCGACGGCTTCTGCCTCAACATGGTCGACACGCCGCTCTGCCCGCTCAAGGTCGTCACCAACCTGCAGGAGGCCGTCTGGGACGCCGACATTGTCATCAACGGCCTGCCCTCCACCGATACCAGAGAGGTGTTTGGGGAGATTGGCAGGTACTGGAAGGAGAGGATCACACCCCCGATCATCATCTCGCTGGCTAAGGGTATAGAGGCCTCCCTGGATCCACTGCCACGGATCATAACTCCCACGCAGATGATTAGCAATGCAAGTGAGGTTCCTTTCTCGTGCAAATTTCTTCCTGAATTTAGGCTTGTTGGTTCTATTGGTATTTTTTTACTGGTGATTCTCCTTAATCATAACTAACTTGGGGCTCTGGCCTTTGAGCTTCTTCAGTCTGCAACCTGCAATTGTAATATCGACGTTTGGTTCAACATTCCATCAAATTTTTTTGTTGAAATCAACTTGAAAAAATTATATGCTTTAGATGATTTTTTTCCTGTTCAATCAGAGCCGGAGGAGGATGTTGTTATAGAAGTCCTAAGATGGTTCATGCTATTGTGCATTTCTTTTACTAGAATAATATTGGCTCACTTAAGTTACCAGTCATATCTTCTATTGCTTAGTACGTGCCATATGGTAATAATTTACATGGTCCTGCCTGAATCAGAAGCATGTCTCACTCACACTCTTGTGTACTTCTGCACATATAACAGTGCATTGTGTTTTTATATAGGTTTAATTTAGGATGGTTCAGCTTTGTATATTCAAATATCATTCCTTATCACAAAACATGTGATTTGTGAACAATTGACTTAATGCAGCTGGGGTTCCATTTGAGAACATTCTATATCTTGGTGGCCCAAACATCGCTTCTGAAATTTACAATAAAGAGTATGCAAATGCTCGTATTTGTGGAGCTGATAAATGGAGGAAACCTCTTGCAAAGTTTCTGAGGCAGCCTCATTTTATTGTGTGGGACAACAGTGACCTCATCACCCATGAAGTCATGGGAGGTTTAAAAAATGTATACGCGATCGGCGCTGGTAATTTTGTATTCTCTTATCTCACTGTCTTTCTTATGTTCTGTTGCCACCCAAAGCATATGTGTTATGACCTTCAGCACAAAACTTGCTTCCTTATGCTGGAGATGTCACCTCATCCTGAATTGATTGTCTCTATAGTTAGTACAATGTCAAGGGAAAATAAATTGTTATAATATAATAACTGCTATTATTGCCCCTAAGAAAGATATTGTTTGCAAGAAATGATGAGAAATTCATGATGCAGTAAGCCTTCTCTATGCACATAGATAGGTTCTCAGTCACACCTGTATTTGTTTCTTAATTGCGTATTTTTCAATTATTTTGCTGATATTCTGCTGTATTGTAGGTATGGTAGCAGCGCTAACCAATGAGAGTGCGACCAGCAAGTCTGTTTACTTTGCACTCTGTACATCTGAGATGATCTACATCACACATCTTCTGGAAGAAGAACCTGAAAAACTTGCTGGGCCGTTATTAGCTGACACTTATGTCACATTGTTAAAAGGTCGTAATGCCTGGTATGGCCATAAGTTAGCTAAAGGGGAATTGACGTTGGAAATGGGTGACAGCATAAAAGGAAAAGGGACCATTCAGGTTTGACCATCCATTTCGGTTGTCTTCTTAACTCCCAATAACTGTTGAAATATGCCTAGATCATATAATGAATAGGTGTGCTGTCATTTCATTTCAGGGTGTCTCCGCAGTTGATGCGTTCTATGAGCTTCTGAGTCAAGACAGCTTAAGTGTGATGCATCCAGAAGGCAACCGATCTGTTGCACCTGTTGAGATGTGCCCAATACTAAAAGCGCTCTATAAAATTTTGATCAAGAGGTTAGACGACTCCTTGTTTCTTGATGGTAGTCCGTGTAAATTTGTTGAGTAGTTGTGGGTATGAGGCCACCTGATCCAGAGTCTATACTAGGTGTTTTTTTATGGTGGCCTGTACTGATTACCTTTGTTTATTGTATCTTCAGGGAGCTACCCGCTGATTCAATTCTTCAGGCTATAAGAGACGAGACAATGTATGATCCACGTGAAAGAATTGAGATGGCACAAGGACAGTCGCTTTACCGACCATCTCTTCTTGGTCAACCAAAAGGAGTTGCAAAAGCTTAGGTCTTCTTTTTGGTCTTATTTTCCTTCCCTTGTTGGATAGAACTGAACTGCTTCAGAAATCTGTGTGGCTTTACGCTCTTGTGCATGCTGTTGCTGTTGTTGTAACATTAGTTAGTGGGACAAGAGATTTGTTGAGCTTGCTAAGTAGCACGATGTCCCTTATGCCTCTCTTTTGCATATCATCTGTTTGTTGTGGCTCAGTGATATTTGTGTTTCGTAATAAGGGAGGAAAGGGATAGAATTTAATTGTGTATCGTACTAGGACATGTAAGAGTATCCTACTCGAATGTGTTTGTTCTGTATTGTATTGTCTGCCGTCCGCCCGCCCCCCTGCCACGAAAATGACGTGCAAGGACAAGTAAAATCTGCATTGAATCTATAGGGTTGCTAAAGAGATTGCACTGGTACCCTGTGCCGCCTTGAATTTGCCAGTAAATTATTTTCCTGCGTTTGGTGCAGTACTTTCTATGACAGGTTAAAATTTCGACTGGCTGGTTGATGAATTCAGCTAGGTGCACGATTGATCATTCTTTTTCTGTAAATAGTTTTTTTTTTTTTGATAATTTCCAAGTAGCTTCAGTTTTACAGCTGTATTGCGAGAATGAAAGATGGTGCCTGGCCGGCAGCCGGCACGGACAATTGACGGACTGATTGCTAAGTTAGGAAGTACTTTCTCCAATGGCAGGAACAAAAGCTTATCTTCTGGTTTATAAGAACAAGATTATGAAGTTAACTTCGTCTGTTGGGGCGACGCTCCGCTGACCCCGCCGAGCACGGCTGCTCCCGCCGCGTGACGCCGCCGAGCATGATGGGTGCGGGGACCGCCTAGTTCCGCCGCGCGGCCGCGAGCGACGACGGGCCCCGAGCGCGCAACCTCCACGGTGGCGGCCCTCCCGGCGAGCAGCAGGGGCGGCGTGGGATTCTCAGTTCGACCGCTCGGGGGTTCAACTGGTGAAGGTGTCGCCGCCGCTCCCGGCGACCGCGGATGTCACCAGCACGCACTGGGGAGGCGCAAGTGGGAGCGCGGTGAAAATCCGTGCCGCTTGTTTCGTCGATTCTTCGGGGCAGTCGAGGACATGGCGATTCTCACGGACCTGAGGAACTCTCCGCCCGGGATGAGCGAGGAGACGGTTGCCAAATCTCCATCGCAGATACGTGTTCGAGCAAGCTGTGATGCGCTGGTTGATCGGCATCGGGAGTCGTTACCAGTCGTGGGAACCTTGAGGGGGATTTTGGTAATGGCGGAGGGAATTCCCGAGAGGCGGGTTTTGCTGATAAGCCAGGGGGCAACGTGCAAAATAGTGTACGGGGAGGGTCTTATCGTGACTCCATCGCTGGAAAGGGGATTCGCGATCCCTGGTTAGGGTTTCCTCCAGCGCCGCCCGCGACCTACACTTCTGAGTTGGAGTTGAGGAGGTACTTCAACCACTTTTGGCGGCCGCTCGAGGGTCGCACATACGCCGAGGTGTTTCGATCGTCGAGAGCACCCACCGTCATGGTACCGGGAGGCGGAAATCGGGGTGGTGCGTTTGGCGAGAAAAGGGATCAGGGAGGCGGTGGGAGAGGACGCGGCTTCAACGGCTTCGACAACAATGGGAGAGGTGGTGGGCGTGGCCGCTTCGCTGATTTCGGAGGTGGAGGAAGAGGCTTCTTCACCGAAGACTTTGGAGGTGGAGGTCGTGGCTACTTCGCCGACAGCGACTACTCCGGAAGAGGCGGCTTCAACCGCAGTGGCCGCTTTTGAAGGGGTGGACGTGGTGGCGAAGGTCGTGGCCTGGGAGCAAGCGTCGGTGGTCGGGGCTGGAACAGAGGCAACAACTCGTGGCATAGAGGTGCTACCGAGGTGGATCCTGAGGTTGGGAATTCTGAAAATCAGAATCAACCGCCTCCTTCTCCCCAAGGTGAAAATCACCAAGGGAAGGAGAGATCCAGGTGGGACCACAGACCTGAGATTTTGGACCAGGTGAATATGGATTCGCAGGAGGATGAAGAGCTGCAGGAGATCCAACCTATGATGATATTTCTAAGAATCCGGGCGGGGCTAAGGATGTTGCTGTAAAAAGTGATATTTCTAAGAATCTTTCTCCTCCTGTTGATGTTATAGGTTGTCTACGTTGTGGTAGTTTGTACCATAAGGTGTTTGAATGTCCTAGGAACAGGTCGTGTGTTAGATGTGGAAAACTTGGGCATCATCATTCTGATTGTACTACGCAATTGCTGGGAGAATATATTGCCCCCCTTTGTGCAACCCAGGTAGAGGGCCAGAGTTTTTTTCTCATTCCAGACTGTCCTTCAGATTCCAATCTTAGGGAGAGATCAACCACGACTGTCATTCATGTGGTAGAGGGGCAGGCTACTGCTAAGCAGATTGAGCTGGAATTTAATGAAATTTTAGGCTCTAGAGTGTGGAAATAGAATGCTAGGAGACTTGAGTAGAATTGCTACACAATGAGGTTCCCTACGGCTAAAATGATCCATAAATGGAGTAGGTTCAAGCTCACTATTAGATCCACTGATGCTCAACTGTCTTTAGCTCCTTGGACTCCGTCTATTGGGGCTAGTTGGGAGTTAAAACATGCCTGGTTTAGAGTTAGGGGAGTTCCTTTTGATAAGAGGAGTATTAAAACTATGGCTTATGTGGGGTCTCTGGTGGGGTTGGCGGTGGATGTGGATGAGAGAACACTTCCAAGGATTGACTATGTTAGAATTAAAATTGCTTGCAGAAATCCTGATTTGGTCCCTAGCTATGTTGAAGGTGTCATTTATCTCTATGGCTATATTTTCCTGTTTGAGAGGGAAATTCCCTCCAATGAGGATCAACCAAAGAATGTTAGTGGAGTGGCAGTTTCTAATACTGATAAATCAAACCAGGGAGGGCAAAGTTTTGGTAAAAACAATTATGAAGCTGGTAGTAGTAGGAAATATGATGCTAAGGGGAAACAACCTGTGATACAACCTCAATATAATGGTAAACAAATGGCTAAAGGAATTTCCATCTCTAAACCTGTGAAATCTGACCTTGGGAGGCAGAACACTGGGAGAAACAATTTTGAGGCTGGGAGTAGTAAACAAATGGCTGTCAAAGGTAAACACTCTGTAGAAGAGACCATGGACAATGTGAAACCGGTGACTGATAAGGGGTCTAGCAGTGAAAGCAAGCAGTTTAATAAACTGCAGCTTGTCTGTGGGGAGGTGAGTAAGGGCAGCCATGCTGAAAAACTTCCAGTAGTTATGGTAAGGTCGGTTGCTTGTGGAAAAATGGTGGACGAAGTGGAATCTGACCTCTCGGGGGACAAGGGAGGTAAATTAGTTATATCTTGGGACCCTGATGAGGATGATTTACTAGATGATGAGGATGATTCTCGGGAAGTGATATCTCAGCTGGATATTAGGGTGTGGATGTTGCAAAGTGGTACCACAAATTCTGGTATGTTGGTGGCAGAAAATCTGCCTGTAACCTTCCATACTACAAATGTTTTTCAAATGCAGGAACACAAAGGCGCCAAGATACATCAAGGGCAAGTGATTCTCCCAAGGAGGCACAGTGGGCGTGTACAAGATCAAATGAAGAGAAAGGTACAGGAGATGGTGATGCAGCCTACAAAGAAAAGGACACATGAAGGTATGTGTGATAAGAAATTTTCCTTTGCAGTTTTATCTGATTTAGATATATCCAATATTGCAAATTGCTTGGGTATTTCTATTACTATTGATGATTTTGG
The DNA here is from genome assembly GCA_036927565.1 of Tuctoria greenei. Taxonomy (NCBI): domain Eukaryota; kingdom Viridiplantae; phylum Streptophyta; class Magnoliopsida; order Poales; family Poaceae; genus Tuctoria; species Tuctoria greenei. Next base: position 4,066,168 of record JAYESD010000008.1, read on the forward strand.
TAAGATTAGTCTCATTAGAGATTTGGAAGAAGCTAGGAATGTTCTAGCCAAAAAGTTGGGGGAAAGGGATTCTTTAGTGAGGAGGGAGGGGGCTGATCATGATAGTGTCTTCTCTGGCACAGAAGATTTTCTGCTGGAAGGGAAACAAGGTGATTTAGAGGAGGAGGGATGTAGGGAAGTAAAACCAAAAAAAACTTAAAAAAAGGGAAAAAGCACAATCAACACCAGTTGTCCACTCCTTTAAGGAAAAGTAAAAGAAACACCCCTTCTGTTTATAGGAGAACAGGTGTCCAGGAAATTTCAGGCCCTAGTTCTTGTAAAAAAACAGAAAGAAGAAATGATAGGCATATTTTGGAATTGTAGAGGTCTAGGGAAGAAGGACATGAAAAGTCATGTCCAAGGATTGGTTAAACAGTTTGGTTTTGACTTCATCTGCGTTCAAGAAACTTTAATTAAAAAGTTTTCTGATGCTTTAGTTAGAAGCATTGATCCTGGTAAGTTGTATGAATGGTTTTGGGTGGCTGCCAAGGGCAGGTCTGGGGGAAGAGTGATGGGCATTAAAATAGATAAATTTGATATTACTTCTTGCATTGATGGAGTGTATATTTCTCACATAAAAGTTTGGGATAAAAATTTTAAAATCAGTTGGTCTATTTTAAATGCCTATGGGGCAGCCCAAGAATGTGAGAAAGAGTCATTTCTAATAGAACTGGCTAATTTTGTGGAAACATGAGGGGGCCTTATATTGTGGGAGGGGACTTTAATATCATTAGAGGACCTTCCGAGAAGAATAGAAATTTTGCTCCTAGCAGATACATTAATCTTTTCAACACTATTATAAATATGCATAACTTGAGAGAGATTGGTGGTCCTGGAGTGAAATTCACCTGGACCAATAATAGAAAACCTCCTACCCTTGAGGTTCTGGACAGAATCCTCATGAACCATGAATGGGAATATTTATTCCCTTTGGTCACAATTCTTAAACTTCCTAGAGTACTTTCAGACCATAATCCTTTGATCTTGAAAACTTTAGACCATGAGGTTTATAAGAAAATGCAATTTAACTTTGAGTTTTCTTGGCTGAAACATAAGGACTTCATTCCTTTGGTTAGTAAAATTTGGGACCAGCCAACTAAAGATAAGGATTCATTAAGTAAAGTGTTGTTCAAGTTAAAAAAGATCAAGAAATATTTGAAGGGCCGAGGGTCAAATAATATTGGTAACATTAAGAAAAAGAAAGCTTCTCCGTTGTCCAGAATAGAAGAACTTGAGATATTAGAGGAGAGAGGGGGGTTGGAGGATTCTGAGCTCAGGGAGAAAATCTCTCTGCATAGAAAATTGCTAGATATTCTAGAAGATGAGGAATTGTACTGGTTTAAGAGGAGTCACGAAAATAGGCTCTTAAAAGGAGATAATAACACAACATACTTTCATAGAATTGTGAATGGTAGAAAAAAAGGAAAAATTCCATTTTCTACTTCAAGGAAGGGGATAGGTGTATTGAAGGTATTGAGGATCTTCTTGAGCATGCCACAAAGTTTTATAAAGCTCTGTTTGGGAAAAGTAGAGGTGGAGCTCTTAGGCTGGAGAGCAGCATGTGGGATGAACTAGAGAAGGTTTCGGTAGAAGACAATATGTTCCTCACTAAACCCTTTGAGGAAGAGGAAGTAAAGGCTGCTTTGTTCCTAATGGAGAGGAATAAAGCCCCCGGTCCAGATGCAATCTCTATTGAATTCTATCAAGCTTGTTGGGAGATTATTAAAGAAGACTGTATGTTGCTATTTCGTGATTTTCATAATGGCTCTCTGGATGTTTATAGGATGAACTTTGGGGTAATAACTTTGTTACCCAAATGCAAATCTGCTGAGAAAATCCAGCAGTTGAGACCTATTTGCCTTTTGAACTGCTTGTATAAATGGTTTACAAAAACCTTAACTTTGAGATTAGAGCCTATTGCACACAAAATAATTAACCGGGTTCAAAATGCTTTTATCCCTGGGCGAAACATTATGTATGGCATCATGACACTGCAGGAGATTTTGCATGAAACTAGGAGGAGAAAGGGGGAGAAGGGGATTCTCCTTAAACTAGACTTCGAGAAGGCCTATGATAAGGTAAGCTGGGACTTTTTGTTCCAATGTCTCGAGGGTAGAGGATTCCACCAGACTTGGTGTAGGTGGATCCGTATGATTGTGGAGAATGGTACCTTAAGTGTTAAAATTAATAAAAAAGTATGTCCTTATTTCCAAAGGTTTAGGGGGGTGAGACAGGGAGACCCTCTCTCACCCCTTCTTTTCACTTTGGTGGTTGATGCCCTCTATAGAATGATTGAGAGAGCACAACGGAATTTGCTAATTAGAGGACTGGCTGATAATTTGCTTCCATTAGGGGTGACCATTCTGTAATATGCAGATGACACCATTATATGCATTAAGGAAAATCTGGATGAGGCTAGAACTCTGAAGCTGATTTTATATCTGTATGAGAACTTGTCAGGGTTGAAAATCAACTTTGACAAGAGCAGAGTATTGATCATAGGGGGGGATGGGTCTTTAGCCAGTGAATATGCTCAGCTCTTTAACTGTCAGGTGGGCTGTTTTCCTATTAAGTACTTAGGGGTGCATGTTGGGTGCAATAAACCCCATATTGCTGACTGGCAGTATGTAATAGAAAAGGTTAACAAAAAAATTGATGCGTGGAAGGGGGGAGTGTTGTCTATGGCTGGTCATGTCACTCTTATTAATGCTAGTTTATCTAGCATCCCTACGTACCATATGCCAATGTTCCTCCTCCATAAAACAGTTATTGAGGAAATGGATAAAAATAAGAAAAGGTTCTTATGGCAAGGCAATGAACTTAAGAAGAAATATCATCTTGTTAAATGGGAAATTGTGTGCAAACCTAAAATCAAAGGTGGCCTAGGTGTGAAGGATATTAGAAAAATGAATATTTGCTTACTGTGTAAATGGTGGTGGCGTATTGAAAAAGAAACAGGACTATGGCAAGAACTGATCAATGCAAAGTACATTAAATCTGCCCCCATTGGAGCAGTGAAATATAGGCAAAATGATTCTGCAGTTTGGAAAGACCTTTTAAAAGTGAGAAATTTATATATGCAGGGTAGGAAATTTATGGTGGGTAATGGGGTTATGGTTCAGCTTTGGACTAATGTTTGGTTGAATGATGTTGCTCTTTGCAATTCTTACCCACTGTTATTTCATTTTGCCTTGGATAAAAGCTGTTCTGTGCATGATTGTGCTAGAAACAATTGGGTTGTCCCTTTTGCCAGCAATATGCCTGTTTTTCTTCACAATCAGTGGTATGAATTGGCTGCCATCTTGAATAATATCTCTCTGTCTAATGTGAAAGACAAGGTGTGGTGGAGATGGGAAAAAAGTGGCAATTTCACTGTTAAGTCTATGTACAAGCATTTGGTGAGGAATGAATCTGGCCCCCAATTTAAACTATTATGGAAAGCTAAACTTCCCCGAAGATAAAAACTTTCATGTGGTTAGCTGTAAATAATGCAATTTTAACAAAGGATAATCTGGTGAGGAGAAATTGGAAGGGTAATGAATTTTGCTTCTTCTGTCAGGAAAAAGAATGTGTGGAACACCTCTTCTTTTCCTGTCCTGTAGTCAAAGGTGTTTGGTCTTTGTTAGCTATGTGTTTTAACAGCACAATCAGACCTTTGTCATTTAATCAGTGTATGATTTGGATTAAACAAGTGTTGCCCCATGGTGAACATGTATATTTGTTTGGTCTAGCAACAATTTGCTGGTCTGTTTGGAAATCTCGCAACAATGCTTGCTTTGAGAAAAAACTCATTAAACACCCGGGTGAAATTATATGTCAAGCATGCATTTTTATGGACTTTTGGGCAGGTCTATTCAAGGAGGACAGGAAGCAAGCAATCAAAAAAGGCGCGGACTCACTGATGAAGTCTGCAATACGGGTGATGAGGCATCAAAGCAACCGGTTGTGCCTGGAGGCACCAAAAACGCCGCAAGCTGAAGCTGAAGGAGAAATGCTGAAGAAAACTGGGAAGAAAAAGGTGCACTTGATGCTGGAAAACTAGAAGCGCGGAAGATGCAGACTGCTGAAGAAAATTGTTAATGTGGTGACTGTTTCAACTTAGTGATGGCTGGACTGTAATAATTTTGAATACTGTCTGCTGTTTAGCATGTCGCTGTAGCTAAAGATAGCGGTATTCCCTACTTAAACCGTTGTCTGTTTGCAGGAATGCTAAGTTTGTTCTATGGGTCTATTTGAACTAGCCTATATGGTGAATGCTGCTCAAGGAGCAGGGGTTGTAAGTACCGATCTGATCTCTGTCTCCTAGGACTATTCTTGGAGATGGAAGTGGAATATAGTATTCCTTATCAAAAAAAAATAAGAACAAGATTATTGTGATCTTACTGCATAGAGCTTCAGTTGCTGCAGAACTTTAAAAGGGACATGCAGAAACAATCTAGCAATGAATTCGTCTAATGTATAGAACGGCAGGCTGGGGTGGTGTATATGTAACCGTACGTGCATGACGTAAATTTCTAAAACCACGGAATGAAGAAGAGATTACACGAACTGGAAGCGACTGAAGCGCTCCTGAATTTGAACAATTTCAGCCTAGGTAGATTAACAATTTCAGCCTAGACTCTACGTTGATTTGGCTTTCAAGCTTCAGACGAGCCTCATCAGTGGCTACAGCTTCAGTACAAGGCCAATGGGACTATGATCGCTGAAGGACACATCGGGTAAAATGTAAGAATCATGGACCTTGTCTGCAACAGACTCTGATGCAAGAAAGTAATCTAGTCTCCAACCTGTTAAATGAAAGAACAAAAGGTAAATACACGTAATTTAAATTTCCAGAAAACAAAGCTTTTGTTGCCTTTTAAGCTTCTAAAATAAGAAGAAGGTAGTAAAGATCTGTAGTGGTGGTTTACTACAATAAATTAAACCAAGGAGCTCTCCAACCACAAGATAATGATTGAGTCATTGAGTGCCATACCTTTGTTGGTAATGCGCTGGTTTTCACCCCAGAAGGTGTATGCAACAGCATTAGGATGCTGTTTTCGAAAAGTATCAGTGAGGCCTTTACTAGAAAAGTTCCTCTCAAATGACTCCCTCTCTTCAACTGTGAAACCTGCAGACTGTGTTTTTGCCTGGATTTTTTTTTAAAAAAATGAGTTCATTACCCCGTATATAGGCTACAGCTACGGATTAGTGAAGCAAAAATGCAAACTCATCAATGGCAATTTTGAAAAAACTAGCCATTTTTTGTCCATAAGTGAAAATCTCAATGATAAATGGGGAAATGCATTTTCAACTTTAACAAAATGAGTTACCCACCCCAGCTACAGACTAGTGAACAAAAAACTCATCAATTGCAATTCTTAAAGAACGAGCCATTTTTTGTTCAAAAGCAAAGATCTTAATGACAAAAAGGGGAAAAACTCTATGCAAGCTATGGAAACAGACATGTCCATAGTCCCTTCCTCTCTGTGCCTTCCATTATAATTCTACTGTACTTACACAACTAGATTTCCCTAATATAGGTAGTAGTGGCTAAACCACGGACTTATCTTGAATAGGTTAAGAGAATTATATAATTCCTTATATGATCCCTAACAAGGAAAAAAGGTATTATTTTGTGTTACTGAAACAATGGAGCCATATATATCAGGGGACAAAAAGGTCAAGAGAATAATGTAAAGGACATTAAAGATCCAATAAAATTTTCATATATAACTGCACTACTAGAAAACCTTATCAGGACATAGAAGTGTAGAATAGCCTGGTACGAAAACTTTTTCCAACATCAATTCAGTATACCTACCCAAAGTTTTCACATCTGTCCAGGGTTTAAAAATGTGAACTAAGAGACAGGCAGCATCTATCATTGATAAAGGACATGACATATTTCCAACAAAAAAAAGAACCATCACCTTTTGATGATAATATAATTGATAAAAACCATGACATAATCAATAAACTTAAGTTCAGAGAGAAAAAAAGAGACATACTGGAGGATTGTGAATGTCGATACTTTGGCGTGCACAGTTAAGATCACCGGCAACAATTACAGGTTTGGAATCTTCAAGCTTCTATCAACCGAAAATCAAACCTCAGTTTTGCATTATAAATTTATTTCAACAAACAAATCGTGATTTTTTTGGGATATGATTATTCGTGTAACAGAAGTAAGCCTTAATTTTTAGGCAGTAAACTGAGAATGACACTGGAGAGCTAAGATAGCAGATACACCTTTATATAGCTGCTAAAACATGGATCCCAATTGTTGACCCTGTAATTCTGAAAAGCAAAATTCATAAAAAAACAGCTCTAATATATTGGGAGCAATCAGCACAAATAATATACATTTTTAAGGAGGATCAGTTTTACCAGTCTCCGTAAAGCGCGGCCAGAATTTGGGACATACGCGTTTATCAAGTAAAACGCATCAAACTCCAGAGTGATAATCCTGCCCTCCTGATCATGTGCGGGTATGCCAAGTCCGTATTGGACAGAGATTGGTTTTACCTACAAAGGTAATGGCAAAATGAAGAAAAGGCGAAGTTAGATTACATCTGCTTCAAACCAACTTATGTCACAGAGAAGTTCGTATTTTCTGCACTACACACTTCGGACTAGTTTTATGGTCTCAGTACGGGCATTATCAACAGCATGAACCTACCCGTGAAATTACCGCAGTTCCTGAATAACCAAGCCTTGATACACTGCATGACCAATAGCTGTTATCATAGCCTTCTACCAGGTTCTTAAAATGTTTAACTTCTCCCTCCTGAAAATAGCATGATCTGGTCATGACACTTTGACATAAATCATCATAACCAAAGACTACCAACATGCCATGCATGATGTATCTGGTCACGGAAGCGTTTGAATAAAACAATCCCTAACACGCTGGAGCATCCCACAACTCATCAGGGAAAAAAGCAAGAGAGTCATGTATTGTATATGGAGATTATGGGAACACCAAAACTTGCCTCCAGATGTGTCTCTTGGAGACATAATACGTCAAAATTCTCCCTGCGAGCCAACTCAAGTGCAGAAAATCCAGACTGTAGAACAGTTCTCAATCCATTAACATTCCAGGACACGATCTTCATAGAATTGGTGTCACGGCTAAGTGGTGGAGGCCTCATGGTCCTTGGATTGTATGCGGCCCATTCTGGTAATCTCTCTCTGTGGGTAAGTCGAGTCCAGGGCTCAGCAGACCTCCCGGCAGGATACCCATGCTGGAAACGTCCTGTGTTCATCATCGTCGTCAATGTCACGATCTGCTTGATTCCAGGAATCAGGCAGCCACGACTGCAATAACAAAGATCTCGTAAGGGTGAAAAAGGCTTTTCAAAGAAAAAAATAAGGGGTAAAAAAAGGGTCAGAGCTCAATAATTTGTCATATGAAGATAACAGTAACCTGAACTTTGTTTGTAAAGGGAAGGGTTATCTTTCATCAAGGGAGGGTTTCAAACTGTCAAGCATACACACAGAAATTAAAAGAATCCAAGATTTTAATGATTGATGACTCGTTTCTGTATATATTTGATCAGATGAGTTCGAGTTGTGAATGTTGGTAGAGCCTAATCATTGCATAGTTACACTACTAGTGACATGATGACATGGAGGTTCAATGAAGAAAATTTTAATGATGTGAACACAATAAGGACAAGGCTGCATAATTCATGCGAAGATTACAGTGTATCTGGAATAACAAGACTGACGATACAAGAAGCAAGATGCAGATGGTATTTGGTCAAGAAACATAATCAATCTGAAATGATGTTACTCCATGGCCCATGCCCCCCCTCCCCCGCCACGTGGCAGAAATCCGTTGCGATTTAGGCCCTGTTTGGAACCCTTAGAGATTATTGTTAGCTGCTAAAAATTAACTATAGGGGTCCGAACAGGGTAGCTAATAGCACAGCTAATTATTAGCTAACCCTCAGCTAACAATAATCTCATTAGTTGGTCTAACCCAGCTAATCCCAGCTAAATGTTGGTTAATCTCCGTTCTACCCTTGCCGTCTCTCCTCTCTCCCTCTCCTCCTGTCAGTGGCACTACAATTAATTGTCTCTAGCAACCAAATAATTAGATATAGATTCCAGACAGTCTCAAGCTAATAATTAGTTAGCTCAATCCAACTAATAGATTATTAGCTAGCTAATAATTAGCTCTAGAAGTTCCAAATAGGACTTTAGTCTGTTCATCAGGCCACGTGGCAGAAATCCGGTACGGTGTGCTTGGATATGCATAAAAAACTTATTTCCCATTGCCCCCCGCCCCGTAAATGAAAAGGGATCCGTGGCAGAAGGCATTTCACACGGAATATCCTATGGTGATGGTAAATCCCAACCAAAGAAGCAATCAGACAGATAGGCTCCACCATTGGTACATAGCAGTACGCATCTGCTGCTCGAGAACTGAAGTTCCCGAACAAGAACACGACCTCATTGAAATTACGGCTCTGATCGGCGAGATAAGCTAAGGGGCTTCATCACTGCTTCTTCCTGAGCAGGAATATACGCGATTATTAGCACCCTTATACAGCGAGAAAACACATCACGCGAGAAAGAAATCACTTCTATTTTAAGGAGACTCAGCACAGACTGGATAAGTAAAGGCAGTACAGAAAATCCGACGCCGTCATCCCCTTCCAAAATTCACAGAGAGAGCGAGAGCGAGAGAGAGAGAGAGAGAGAGAGAGAGAGAGAGAGAGAGAGAGAGAGAGAGAGGCGTACAGCCTAAGAAACACCGTCGTCTCGATCGCCGACGATGCCGGCGCTAATCAAGGTCTTGCCGGAACAAAACTCGCAGGTTGTGTAGCGTTTCCGTCGGCTACAACGATTTCCGCTTTCCGGGCTCGGGGGCCGAATATATCTCGCGGCGGAGGGAGGCGAGGATCACGTGCGCCGCGTCCACTCACTGGCCACGGCCGGGCCTTCCTTAGGTGGGCTGGGAATCTGGCCTTCGGTACGTCGTTTGGGATTGCAATGTCGGTTTGGTTGGTGGGCTTAGTCCATCTACATGGGTTAAAACGGCGCAGATCTATAAAAAGAATAGAGTTTGTAGGCACGCACCAAAAAGTGCTGCGTCACTATCAGTATTTTCATCTGTGAATCATTAGCTGGACTTCTGCATATACCCAACCTGGAAATTCCAAGTATAGGATTGATATTGCGAACCGGAAAGTTGCACCAAATTCAATGGTGTCTATAATAATCCAGTACAAAACACAGGACCATTGCCAGACATATGCACTAAAGGACAAGCCACACCTGACAAATTACGGACCTCAGCTTCAGACTGAATGTTACGCATAATTTTACGCCCTAGAGCTTCAGTATGAGGCCAAGTGGGCTGTGATCACTGGCAGAGATGTCAGGAAGAATATATGAATCGTGAACCTTTTCCAATATTGATTGTGACACGAGAAAGTAGTCCAGGCGCCAACCTTCAGTTCCAAAAACACAAAATAATAAGTGAAAAGATGAGCACGACCGTTAGTTAAAAACAACAAGCATGATCTTCAGCTATGTTGAGGCAATTGATATAGTGGTTTTGATATGGAGCTTGTGCATGGGTGTCTGCTATGTTGAGGCAATACATACCTTTGTTCGTCTTCCGGCCATTATGCCTATACCCCCAGTAACTGTATGCAACGACATTAGGATGCTGTTTCCGAAATGTATCAACAAACCCTTTGGACAGAAAATTAGCCTCGAATGATTCTCTTTCTTCGTTTGTGAAGCCTGCACTTCTACGATTCCCCTAGACAAAGGTATCAAACATAAGACATTACTGCCTGGAAAAGAAAACATGGACAAGCTAACTGAAAGTGTGAAACTGATGTAGCTTATCACAAACTAACAATGTGATCTAGACTAGCAGGCACATTTAAGAACTAAAGTGTGCAAGAGCCACTCAGAAACAAGCATGATAATAATGCAGCGTAGTCTCTATTTCCAGCTTGAACAAGTTTGTTGCTTAACTTTTTATGCTTCCTAAAGAAGGATTGCAACTCGCAAGTCTCTTGCCTACCAAAGATAATCTAAAACCAAGTCTATTTCTTTGTTATAATTTGAACATGGATTTCTCTATCGCGCATACAGCTAAAAAGATAAGATACTAGATATACAATACTTCTGCATGAAACAATCCAAACATTGTTACTCACAGCAGGATCATGGATATCAATCTCCTGATGGGCGCAGTTAAGATCACCGGTTAGTATGACAGGCTTAGATTTTTCAAGTTCCTACAAAATCAAAGAAACATGTTAGATTACGCTAGAACTTAGAACTCATAAGTAATAACATTCAAGAGTATATTTGGCACTGCCTGTGCAATGATGCCTACTGAAATCTGTTAACGCGGGAGGTGGACTCATGTTTGAAAAATCATGCATTTCTGACCAGTGATGTAACTTTGCAAAGTAGAAAAGTACAAATCCAGAAAATAGAACTTTAGGTTTGATAACTAGGATCACATACATTGTACACAACAAATTAAAGATGGCAGTATGCCTGATCACTGCCTCACTGGTAAAGGCAAAAGAACAGGTTGGTGTTGGTCAATGAGGAAAGAATATGGACATTGAAAGATGCCTGAATGCACCGGATTAGATTCACTATTTTGATAAAATTTGGACACTTTGGTCATTCGGTGCATATATTTTGGGCGCATTTAGTTTGGTCATGTACCATTTGAAGTTCTAACAAGAATCCCTCTATTTTTAATTTTACTTTTTAATCAGTTTTGGCATACAAAATGCATGTCAGACAAACTCTGGTGCATGGATAAGACGAAATAATCGAGTAACACATAATAGACACGTAACAGCCAAGGAATAGGAAGGAGGGAAATCAGTGCAGTGACCAATTGAAATATAGTTTAAAGGGGAAAAGGTTTTGTTTCAGTAAAAACTTTATTCACAAAAGAAAATGAAAATAAGATAGACTGTTTTGACATTTGAGAATATCAACTAAAGAAAAGACATACTTTCATGTAGTTACCAAGGGATGGATCCCACTCTTGGACCCTGTAAGTCTGCACAGTGATGTATAATTATCAATAATTTAGCCTCAAGTAATTTATACAAAAAGGAAAATTAATAATGATTTACCAATCTTTTTAGACCATCACCAGAATTTGGTACATATGCAGTGAGCAAGTAGAAGTTATCAAACTCCACTGTCACAACTCTCCCTTCAGTATCGTGATCTGGTATACCGAGCCCATACTTGATAGAGAGTGGTTTCACCTATATGCAATGAAGGAAAAATAGTGAATCCAGAGAACACACACACACACATATTGATATACATATAGATACATACATATAGTGTGTGTGTGTTAGTGTGTGTGGCGTGTGTGTGTGTGTTCAGTGAATCGAGAGAACACACACACACACATATTGATATACATATATATATACATACATATAGTGTGTGTGTGTGTGTGTGCGCGTGTGTGCGTGTGTGAGTGTGTGTGTGTGTGTGTGTGCGCGTGTGCGTGTGTGCGTGTGTGTGCGCGCGCGCGTGTGTGTGTGTGCGTGTGTGACAAGCAGAGACCTCCAGTCTCCGATGCACCGCTTAACCGTGGGATTCTAAATTATAGGGAAAATATTAGAAGAGGTAAAGGACGATCAAAGTTGACATAGCAGGAGGCTATGAAGCGAGACTTGAAGGAGTGGGATATACCTAGAGATTTAGCTCATAATAGGACTACATGAAAATTAGCAATTCATATGCCAAAATCTTAGTTTATTTGTATTTTGTTACTCTTATCTTCTTTTATTACTTCATTAAAAAACTAAAATTCAGAATCTAAAAAAAAACTAAAACAATGAACTGATGAACATGGCAATGTCACTATACGGTAAGTCTCCTTACCTACCATTTATAGAAAAATCCAAAACTATCGCTCAGTGACTCAGTGATTAATCAGATAGCTAGCTTTAGATTCATAAAAGGTAAGATCCAGAAGAATGATTTTTTTAATGAAGCTTTAGACCAAGATACAAGAATACTTATCATAGCCATGGATAGTCACTAGTCAGTTATATTTCCTTTGCACTTGGTTGGTTGGCAGAAAATAAAACAGAATAAATCTACTAGGTATACTCATAAAACACTTGGCGGGTAAGGTGTATGAATGAGAGTACATACTCGTGAAATAATTGCTGTTCCCGAATAGCCAAGCTTTGACACACTGCATGTCCAGAAACTACTTGTATATCCATCAAGGAGACTCTCCTTCATAACTTCAACATCCTTCTCCTGTAGTGAATGTACGAATAAAAATCAATTGTAAGGCGATAAAAGTTGTCACGTGACAACAAATAATCTTTTTGACCTATTTTGCCACTATTGTTTTGACAGTACAATTGCGAGTGAATTGGGCAGAAAGAGAACTCGCTTCTTGCCTGCATTTTTGTCTCTTGTAGGCATAATATATCAAAATCCTCCCTCTCTGCTAACTCTTGTACAGAGAAACCTCTTGATTTGAGTAATGCTTTCAATCCATTGACATTCCAGGATAGAATCTTCAAAGCCTTTGTACCCTTGCTAAGAGGTGGAGGCCTCATAGTTTGAGGATTGTATGGAATCCAGCCAGCTTGTGGTTTCTTATGTACGAGTACCGTCCAAGGTTCTGTGCCATCATTATCACCCAATCCTGCCTTGGAACCAGCACCCTGAACTGTGATAGCGCAGCCAACACTTAGCCAAATGAAAGTAATTTGGGACTAAATACAGTTTAGGGACCAGTGAACAGAGTGTACCAGTAAGTGTTTCCTTCTGGATTGAAGTCTTACTTAGCTTCACCATTGTGGTGGAATTCTCCCTGACAGTGGTGCTCTTGACTGACTTCTGATTTGTTCTACTTCTTTTCTTGTTAGGAGATTCAGAAATAACCTCTGAGCTTTCTATTTTTTGTTCAACTACAATTGAAGTGCCACCTTTCCGTTTTGACAGTACTTCTGACGGATTGACCTTCTCAACTGGTGATTTTCCTTCTTTACCTGTAGGAAGTGACACTCTAGTTAAAATGTTTTGTAGGCAAGGCCAACATATGAAAGCAAATGGTCTCAACGATGCAGCAATTCCTCTTGTTCATCTAATGTCTTGGCTATTGCTGTGGGTACGCAATGCCAAGAGCTTTTGAAAGGACTCAAGGAACAGGATCAGAGAATTACATATCTGGTTCATTATTTCTAAGATTTCCATGAGCAAATTTTGTTACTGGTGCAAAGGTCATATTTGAAACAACTGGTTTGCAGAATAACAGGACCCCGTCAGCATTGGTTTTACTCTGTTTTAAAGATTTGCTAGCATAAAAAGGTATGGATACAGACATATAGCTTGAAGATACTGCTAGTGAGCACAGAAATTCTTGCCATTTCCTTTCCCGGCCAGAGAGTCCATCAGGGCAGATACTAAATCTTTCTTGTTACCTTTCACAGAAACTCCCATCCTCCTTCAAGTTCATTGCAACAACAATATTAGTAATAGAGGAAATAATTGTCAACAATGTACAATATGCGCAGACCAGATGAAGTTTGAACCTAGTGAGGTCCTTGAGCTCCTTCACCGTCATTGATTGGAGCTGGCTAGGGTCACTCCTGAATCTCTCTATCTCCATTTCGCTTTCAGCAGCATCTTCCTAGAGTCCAAATACAAAGTCATGACATGGCGAACGGGGAATATGAGCACAAATGGCAATACAAACCTTTTCCACGACAGATTGATCATCTTTCTTGATCTCATTGGCATTGCTTTTCGAGGCACCTCTGCGCGAATATGTTGCCCGGACACTGCCCGTCATGACGTTGAGCTTTGGAAGCACGAGTTTTCTGGGACTGAAATTCACACTTGGGAGCCCACAGCTACACCTGCTATGTTAGAAAAAAGGAAATAATACTTTCATTATCTGTTGATGAAAACATCGATCCAGGCTCCAAATAAAGTCCCCGTGGGGGGGGGGGGGGGGGATCCTCCGGCAATGAGTCTAAGTTGGAAGCAAAATCCCTAGAAAAATAATACAGTATTGAACTCACGTCTGCGCTGTGACCGTAACCATACAGTTCTTAATCGATGTCAACTACGCTGTTGACACTTTGAAAGTAAACATAAGAAAGGGCTAGGGATTTGTATCAGCAACCAAACCCTTGACGGACTCCTCCCCCAATGAGAGCAGGAGGAGCTGCTGTTCCTTGGCCGGCGGAAGAACGAATCGACGCGGACCAGACGGGCTAAATCGACACGGGAAATATAAAATGCTCATGGGAGAGATGAGCGGGGGTCCGGGGAGAGGAGGGACGGGCACCGTACCAGTAGAGGCGGAGGAGGGAGGCGCCGCGCAGCAGCTGCTGCATCGGTCGGCGAGCGAGTGCGCGCAGGCGCCGCGAACTGAAGCGCTAATAAAAGGGGCGTGTGCTGCCTCGGTGCGGAGTGGGCAGGCACCCGACTGGGTTTGCAACGGGGAAGCGGTGGTGCGGCTCGTTTCGGCGATGCACGCCCGTCCATGGTGGGCTGCCTGTTTGGCCCATCCTACACGATCGTTCTGAGACGTTCCTTCCAGCGATTTGATGAATACGGCTTGGGTGCTCCGTACTCCTAAGTGTACTACGATGTAGCGTGTTCTGAGTTGATTATGAGGTGACTGACCTTCACATAAAAAAAATATACCAATAAAAACATGTCACTTAACGAAAGTATCTACGGGAGTACCAAACGGAAGCATCGAAGCCGCATTCTGATTTCATACAGAGGAAATTTGATTAAACTAGACGTCTTCTTTATTGGTATTTACAGTACTCTAGAATATTACGTACTTAATATGAACATATAACTAAAATATTACTCTCTCCGTCTTCGTGAACTTGTCGCTTTGTAGTTCAAAAATGAACTACAAAGCGACAAGTTCATGAGGACGGAGGGAGTACGTACTTAATATGAACATATAACTAAAATATTACGTACTTAATATTATATTACTAGAACATATAACTAAATTATGATAATCGACCAATGGAAAAGGCATTGTATCCACTATCGTTCATGTTTTAACTCCGTTTTCTAGTAGAGGGGGATGATGCAGAAGATTAAAGAAAAAGATGCACTAATCCTAGAATACAAAGTTGAAGATGATTGATTCCACGATTACATCAAACATCTGATTGTATTCTTACATTCTAATCGCTCCATAAGACATTAGAATATTGATTATTTTGTATAGAATGGAGGGAAAACTTTGCAAATTACCATTTGTTCCTCGCAACCAGTGTTAACATATCCATATTTGTTGATATATAATTAACTATTAAGTGATTAAATATTTTGCAATGACTACAATTTTTTATAAGAAGTTTTAATTATATTTACGAAAGATACAAGGATCACCATGGTTGCAACAGAGATCACAACAGCCGTCCGTTGTCATTGCAATAAGCACCTTTGGAAGCCGTAAACGTGAAATATGTATAGGTTTTTTCTGTGCCGGAACTTGACAGAGTACAGTCTGTTACATGCTTGAATCGGAACTTTGCTCGATCATACTACTACTCCGATCCTCTCACGTAGGAGTACACAGTTACAAGAGGAAATGCTGCAAGTACCTGAGCCCCTCGTCGAGGCTCGCGTACCTACACTCGCACATGACACCAAGCCTCACCTTCTCCACTAGCCTCTCCTCTCCGGCCAGCTCGACGACCACTTCCGCCTCTAACCTTGCACCGCCGCAGCCCGGTGCGGGCAGCCTTTCCGTGACCCCTGCCTCACCTCTCGGGCTAAATCTGATGGCGCCCGCCGCTCTAGCCGCCGGCACCTTGGCGTCGATCATCATGAGCGCCGCCGGCGCCGCGACGTCGTGGCGCGCCGTCGTCCGCACCGCCGTCCACCGGACGCGCCACTCCCCCGGCCCGATCACAGCGTTGCGGTCGCTCAGGTCGACTCCGAACAGGAACAAACCGGAAGCGTTCTTGACATCCCCGGCCTTGTCGGCGGCGACAGCGAAGGACAGCGTGTTCTTCTCGCCGTTGGCCGCGAAGATGTCGACGGCGAAGGCGACGTCCGCGAGGGCGAGCCGCGGGGCGGGGAGAGCGCGGGAGCGGGCGGACGCGGAGCGGAACAGCGCGAAGAGGCGGCGGTGCGGGGACGACGACGACGAGCGGCGCATCTCCATGGCGCTGTCGGGGAGCTGGGAGAGGAGGCCGAGCGCGGACGGGTAGTGCTGCACGCAGAGCCGTGCCCAGAGGTAGTCGGCGGCGAAGACGGCGCGCCACGAGGTGGAAACGCAGGAGGCTGCCGCTAGCGACGCGGCGTCGTCAAGGAAGGGCGCGACAAGGGACAGCGCCACCCACGGGGGTGGCGATGACGGTCGCGCCGGCATTGATCCGTCGTCGCGCATCTCAGATTGGCGTTCGCCTGAGTGTTTGGGTCCCCAATGAAAGCTTTTTTGGTGTAGCGTCTGGGCCTCGAGAATGATTTGTACGCGCCTGCTTATATCAGCGGAGCCGGCTCGATCGCGTGTACGCTTCAGTGCGTGCTGCAGCCTGCGAAGGAACGCGACGGGAGGAGGCTGGGCGGAGGGCGGTGTGTGCTCGCGGGTGGCGCACACGTGGTCTCGGAGGGGATACGGTGTCGCGGCGCGTGGCGCGAGGTGCCGCTTTCGAAGGATGAGCGTGCCTGCCGGATAGGTGGGCCACGACGGTGCCATGACATTGCCACCTTCGAGACCACGACCAGGAAAGGGGCGTACAGCCCACGCAAGTCTACCTGGTTGGGCCAACACAGGCCTTCGTAACCGGAAAAGGACAGACTTGCAAATGTACTGTAGTCTAATTAAGGTTATGTTTATTTTCACTACCCTTGAGGCCTGTAGGTGGCCGGTGCGCGACTGGGCGGTGGCTCGGCCCGTCTCATATGGGCCGCCTAGCCTTTCAAGCCACGCTGCAGGCCCGTTTATAATCTGGTTCGTCAGTTGCTCATCAACGCCGATCGGGAGTCGGGCGTCGCCTCATACAGCGCCGATTCTACCGTCAATTCAGGTTGACCAAATTTCAGTCTCCTAAATATGCGAAATAGGTTTTATTTGAATTAGAGTCTGTTAATACTTCCTTCATCCTAAAAAACTTATCGCTTCGTAGTTCAAAAATGAAGTACAAAGGAACAATCTTTTTGAAACGGAGGGAGTATCTAGTATGTGCAACAACATTGAGTCCATTGACATGTCAACGTGACAACGTCCGGTGCTTCTCAGTCCACATATTTCGTCGTAGTTGGATCTCAATGCTAATCGCATTGACGCTTGAACCACATTGAGATCATATTCCAGCGGCAAAAATATACAGAGTTTGCAGTTTATGCATTCCTTCTGGCACCAATTAGGCAACGGAATAATTAGTCGCAGAGAATCCTATCTTGGTCAGAGGGCTGCAGGCAGGCGGTCAAAGTGGATGCGATTGGCGATTAGTTTAAGCGGAGCGTGTCACGGCCAGAGCAGGCACCTCCCCCGCGATCCGTGCGCGCCAACGTGTCACGTATTCTCTAATCACGATTCTCTGCGCCCCCGGCAAGTTGCAAGCTGCAAAATCGTCGTGGTCGTACACTTTTATCACGTAGCTCGCCCAACCCCCCATGCATGCATGACTCACGAGCATGTGTAAAGAAGTTTTCAGGCTTTCCAACGTGCATGGGCGCCTCATTGCCTGTCTACTCTCGATCAAATAGGGAAGGATCTTCCTAGTTACTACGTGAGAGTACATCATGGAATGGCGCGCAACGGTGAACACAAATTCGATGCACCATACTCCTTCAAGTTTTATTTTCTTGAGATTAAGACAAAGATGTTGGTTCAAAGAAGAACTACCTCTCTTATCTTACCGATAAGAAAACAAAATCGGGTGCAGTATATATACTAGCGCAATATATATTCTTCCAATTCATATTGTTTGATAGTTCAATTTTATAACTGGTGAATTATTTGAAGTATAGCTCGAACCTTTTAATAATGGAGCAGTGCACTTGTGAGGACATCTCTATAGCAACTCATATTTTCAGGATTTTTTGAAGTGGGGCGTGCATTTATCCAGCTGTACAATTGCTAACGTTAATTTCGCTAAGACCTCTGTTCCGATCCGACTAAGCAAAATGTTTATAGGGTGGCGACTGACGAGGCACCGGCTCTCTGCCACTGCCATGCACGTGCGCACGTAGCACCCCTGTCCTCAACGGTCTAGCCAAAGCCATAGCCTAAGATGACCTTCCTTCATAATTACCAGTGTCTCCACGCGGAGCTGATTAGGCAGTAACAATGAAAGTAGGTGTTCAAAGAAGAAACTTTACCAAGTTACCAGCAGCACGGCTAATCAACATGGCCAGCACTGCGTACCGCATAAGACGCCTGCAGTTTCCCACAAAAGTACTCATTCGAGATCTTTTTATTTCTCACCAACTAATTCAATTTTGCACTAATTGTAACAAATAAAAAGATGCGTAAGTAGTATCAACCACAAGCCACTCGACGTGTACAGTAGAACATGTGGATGGAAGTTTGTAACGGAGGCAAGAAATTCGAGTACACGCAATGCAGGCCATACATTGTTATCCACTGTATGGACACACATTGGACTAAACGTCTAAGAGGTCTTGTCACAGGTCACGACACAGTATCGAACCAATCTGCAGCTATCCACTGTAGTTGCATCTCTGGTTCCATGCATGGAAAAAGAGGGCCTCAGCTGCTTTTTTTTTTTTTTAGAATCCCGTCCTCAGCTGCTCTCTCACGATCACCTGTTTTGATATTTTCTTTCTTTCACTAACCGACCTAAGAAGATAGCTAGCGTAGCATGGTTAAACAAGCACAAATACAAAGAGGCCCGCCCGACATGTTTACCTTCCCTAAGGCGTAAGCTAGCACCATCAAGCGCGTTTCGATGTCCCTGCCAATGCAGATGCAGAACCATCAGACGACCACAAATTTTCCGTGGGTGTAGGGCAGGCACTTGAGACCGGGGTGTGGACCTCAGCGGGTGGTCAGAAACCGGAGGGAGTATGGTTGCAATCCTTCAGTTTTTGTGTCAAAACCCTTCACCATTTCCAAGAAAAATAACCTTTGAAGTACACCATGCTGGTTTGAAAAATTTGGTACCGGTTAATTTATTTTGAACTAATTGGTAATAAATATTTTGAATTGGGAGAGAGTAAGATATTGAAAAAACGGTTCTTACAAAACTCCAGGTTTATTGCAACGGATGGCACCTCCTCCGCCACACCAAAAACCGAAGCTGCTGCTAGTCCAACTCCAAGGGGCTGCAGCGCGTGGCATAGGTACTACAGTAAGCGGCAGAGGGGAAAACAAAGCTGTCCGTGGAAGGGGATGGGGGGACCCGGACGGGCCGCTTTTACTTTGGTGCTGCAAATTTCTGGGCCGCCAATTCTGCAGAGAGAGGGGAAAAATTTATGCTGTACGTACATGGGATGCCGTGAGCGACCGCAGTAGAGAGAGAAGCAGAGGCCGTCGCCTTTCGGTCTCTACCTCCTCCATGCCCAAGTTAAAAACAGCACTGAGGGAGAGACGGAGAGAAGACAGGAAGCTAAGCTAGCTAGCCCTCGGCCGGGCGGTCTGGGTTCTCTCTCTCTGCCGTTCCGTGTAGGCGAAAGACCAAGAAGCGATCAAAAAGAGACCGGCCGGGTAGCAGCTAAAAAGCCTAGCTATAGCCGCCAAAAACCAAGCCCCCGAGGAGAGAGCGTCCACAGGCAGACGGGGTAGATAGAAGGAGGCTTTGAGTTTTTTACCAGCGCCAGAGCAGCAGCAAGCTTGCGAGAGGCAGAGGGGAAAGAATGGTGGGCTCGGGCGCGGCAGGGGGCGGAGGAGGGGATCACGCGCGGAGCAAAGAGGCCGCGGGGATGATGGCGCTGCACGAGGCGCTCCGCAACGTCTGCCTCAACTCGGACTGGACGTACTCCGTCTTCTGGACCATCCGTCCTCGCCCGTATGTTATGTGTACTTCATCCTCCAGTCCCCTGCTCGCTTCTTTCTCTCTATCTCTCTATCTCTGCGTTGTAAACGTATCACCAGAGCAAGTTTAAACAGCGCGTGACGGTTAATTTCTTCTTGACACTTCTTTAGGCGGTGCCGCGGCGGCAACGGGTGCAAGGTCGGCGACGACAACGGCAGTCTGTGAGTGCGCGCGGATTAATTAGTTTGCCTGCTGCTGCTTGCTTTGCTTACTGTACTGCCCATGCGGGTTAATCAGTCTCTATCTACCTGCTGCTTCACTATCACTCAGGATGCTGATGTGGGAGGACGGGTTCTGCCGGCCGCGGGTGGCGGAGTGCCTCGAGGACATGGACGGCGACGACCAGGTGCGGAAGGCCTTCAGCAAGATGTCCATCCAGCTCTACAACTACGGAGAAGGGTGGGTAGGTGCAGTGCAGTCGTGTGCAGATTTTTCCCCCGCCGTAGCCGTAGCTTGGTTTAGGCTCCGCGACCGTGGCCTGGTGGTGCATGACAGGACCACCGGCCGCCCGGCCAGCCAGCCTCCTCTAATTAGCCCGGCAAATTCGCGCGCGGCCGCGTCCCCGGCTGTTCCTAGGGGTGGGCATTCGGTTAACCGTCCTAATTCGGTTCGGTTTTCCGGTTTTTTTCAAAATTCGGTTTTTGAAAAATGAAAACCGAAATATCATATACAAAAGGAAAAACCGGCCTACCGGTTAACCGGGAATTTCGGTTCGGTTTCCGGTTAACCGAAAAACCGAGTTCAATGCAATCCCCATCTCTGTCGATCTGGTCATCGCCTCAACGAGGGCAGAGGCCACGGCGCCAGAGGGCCTAGGAGGGCGCCTCGACAGCCGCCGAGCTTGAGGCGGAGCGGCACGACAACCGAGATCGAGGGCGCCGGCGCGGTGGCCGGATTTGATAGCGCGGTGGCCGAGATTGGTGGGGGCTCGTCCGCTGGGGTTCGGCACAGCCGGCGGCGGGGTGGCAGTCGGCCGGCGGCGGGACGGGAGTCGATCGGTGGCAGGGCGGGAGTCGGTCGACGGTGGGGCGGCAAGTCGCGGGCGGTGGAACGCGAGTCGCGGCGACGAGTCTGTGGCCAGTTGGGCGCGCCGTACGTGGCCGCAAGTTGGGTGGCGGCGGCTCAGGTGTTGGGGGAGGTAGGGTGTTAGGGTTCTTACTGGGCCAAATGGGGCTGAATTGGGTGGGCCGACAGGCTATTGGGCTGAAGTATTATTATTTCGGTTAACTCGGTTAACCGGGTGAAAAAACCGAAAACCGGAAAAAAAAATCGGTTTTCTGAGAATGGTAACCGAAATAAGATTCGGTTTTGTCGGTTCGGTTAGTTCGGTGTCGGTTTCCGGTTAATTCGGTTCCGGTTTTCGGTTACCGGTTTTTTTGCCCACCCCTAGCTGTTCCCTGTTCTCCGATTAGGACTTAACAACCCTGTGTCTCGACGGCGATTGATGCTAAGAGAGTTGAGTTCCTTCATTAGAGCGGCGTGGTCGTAGTAGTCGTAGCTTGATTTGGACGGAGGAGAGAGAGAGGAAAGGGATGCCCCCGATGGGACGGGTGCGTGCGCTTTCATCTTTACACTTTGTTCTACTACCTTACCACGGTCCACAGAGCTTTTCGATTTTATTAATTAATCCCTCGCGGTAATTTCCGTACGTACTAGCAACTTAATAACCTGGGTTTGGTCTGGATCCTGTTTTTTTTTTTTAACTTAGCACGCGTGGAGTAGACGGTAATTATGCTGTGGTGTAGGTGAGATCGATCGCTAATGGGCTAGGCTAACAGTCATTTCTGAAGTCGTACGTGGCCGCTGCTTTTGGCGAGGACTAATAAGGACGGGCGCTGTCACGTGCGCACGTTCGTCGGGGGTGGGGCGGTGCCTCGTGAGGCATAAACAATCGATGCGCGGTCAGTGGGTTAATTGGTGGATCAGCTCGCGATTAACAATATAACAACTAGGTTATATACGCTACACTCACCGCCCAGATGCTACACGAACACGTACGGCCACAGGAGTGACATGGGTGCTGTTGCTACTACTGATACATCTCCCCAATAGCTAATCTTCGTCGCCTTGTGCTGTTTCTATTAATTTATACTGAAAAATAAACGGTACTAATTGCTTTTGAGCATGCATGCATGATGGATGATGTGCTAAGCCGATGTGATTTGGACCCCCTGCAGGCTGATGGGAAAGGTGGCCTCTGATAAATGTCACAAATGGGTCTTCAAGGAACCTTCTGAATGCGAGCCCAACATCTCCAACTACTGGCAGAGCTCTTTCGATGCCGTATGTACTACCATCATCAACCTGCGCCCCTCTTTCTCTTTCTGCCCCCTATCACTTCGTTCCAAGGAGCAGCTCCATCCCTGCTCATCAATGCTCCACTTTGCTACCATGGCGTACTGGGCCACTGGATGGGCATGGTTTACCGCCGCAGTGCGGTAGGTTTAGGATTTTTACACTGCGCATGCATGCCGCGAAGATGACAAAGGATAGAGACACCACGCACATCCCTGGGGTGTCTCTCAGGCTTTGCATCAGATCTGCTGCTCCCCCAAAAAGAAGAGAAGAATTGGATGCTCGGCGTCAGAAGCTATCGCCTGCTGTCACCTAGAGTCAACGCCACGGTCACAGTAACCTTTATTCCTGTGAACTCACCACCTAATTCCCTATCGTTTTTTTTTTTTTTGCTTTTGCAGCTTCCTCCAGAATGGACTGATCAGTTTGCTTCAGGCATTCAGGCATGTTCCGTTCCACCGCTGAGTTCCCATTTTTCCTTCATTTTTTTTGGTATTGCTGCTGGATTCGTAAACATCGCCATGAATTATCTGTTTCCCCACCTGCAGACAATAGCTGTGATACAAGCCGGGCATGGCCTCCTGCAGCTGGGCTCTTGCAAGATTGTGAGTGCCAATTGAAAGCCCTCCTGTTTCTTTACTTTTTTTTTTGTTTGTCGTTTTGGTCGACGTCGACGTGGACGTTTCAGCGTCTCACGGAAGCGTAGGCAATGCTGCAGCGTGTGACACTGTGCGTGCGCAGATACCCGAGGACCTGCACTTCGTCCTGCGGATGCGACACATGTTCGAGTCGCTGGGCTACCAGTCGGGCTTCTTCCTCTCCCAGCTCTTCTCATCCTCGCGGGGCACCTCCCCGTCGCCGTCTTTTCCGCTCAAGCAGCCGCCGCCCGCGCGCCCGCCGCCGCAGCTCTTCAACTGGCCGGGCCAGCAGCAGCTCCCGCCCACGGCAGCGTCGCCGCTCTTCCCGCCCGGACCGGCCGCGTTCCACCCGGCTGGGAGGCCAATGCCGCCGTTCCCCGGCGGCGGCGGCAAGGACGAGGGCCACATGTTCTACCTCCCGCCGCCGGCTCACCACGCCAACAAGCCGCGACAGATGGACGAGCACCAGATGGAGCCCGCCGGTGGGGAACAAGCGCCGGACGGGGACCTCAAGTGGCCTAACGGGCTGTCGTTCTTCACCGCGCTCACTGGCCGCGCGGATGACGCGAAGCTGCTGTTCGGCGGAAACGGCACCGGCGGAGCGGACGACGGCAAGACGGCGCCGGACGCGCATACGACGACCGAGCACGGTGGGGCCGACAACGTGGAGGAGTACCTGAGCCTGGAGAGCCACTCGAACAAGGCGAGGAGGGTGGATAACGCCCAGCAGAGCACCAAGTTCAAGAGGAGCTTCACGTTGCCCGCACGGATGAGCTCGTCCACGTCCCCGTCCGTGTCGGCCTCAACGGCGCAAGCGCCGCCGCAGCAACAGCAGCAAGGAATGGAGTACGGCCGAGGGCCGCACGAGGGCGGCATCTACTCGGACCTCATGGAGACGTTCTTGGAGTAGTCCGATCCGTCGCATGCGCCGTTGTCCACGACTGATCGGTGCAACCGTGCATGGTCTCGGCACTGCTACGATAAGCTAGTGTACGGACTTTCATGTTTCTTGTCCCCTATTTTGTTCCTTTTAATTTCTGCTCCCAAACTACGTGTTCATGGTTTGGAGTTTGCGCCTGTTTAATTAGGTCTCTATGAATTAGTTTTTTGTTTCCTAATTAGTTCCTTCTAGTTGTAGTAGCTCGACGACCGTAGTAGTACACAAACTCTATGGATACTTACATGCATGCATACAAAGAAGGGCATGAGTTTGCTTCCATGATGGTTGGCAGGATGCATGGTGCTATGATGTCCTGTACATTGATATGCAAACACCTAATAATGAATGCTCTTTTGGATCCAGAGTTATCTTGCATTGGGCACAACAGTGTTGGCCACTTATTGCTCTCGCTGAAATTTCGCACCCGTATCTCTGTCGCTCCAGCTGCATGCACAGGAGTAACATCGTGACAGGAGACCTTCCATCCAAATCGAACTCGTTTATGTATGGGGGTATTAATCTGGCAAATCTCAGTTTTCTCCGTACCAATAATCATAAATGGCTACAAAAGGAATGGTACATGCGTACGTGTAAATGACAGGTGGCTACCTTCCATGAGATGATTAGAAGCTTGGAGATCTGGGCACATATATAGTTTCTGAAAAGAAACTGAAAGCGAGGGAAGAAAAGAACTGGCGAGCGCATGCATGGTCTGTGCTGGACGGGACAGAGAGTGAGAGAGGGACCTCGATCTTGAGAGAGGGCGAAACACTCGATTGCATGCGGCATGCCTCGGTTCGGTGTGCACGGCAGTTCGCGGTCGGGTTGGCCGCGTACAGCTTTCCTTGAACAGAAGACCAAGCATATCGCTATGGCCAAGAGCAGTTTATTAGGAAGACAGGCGCATGCGCGCGTAATACCCTGTGCAAAAATATAATAGATTGTCTATAGATCAGATCTGGTTACATAAGTTTAGTTACGGATAGGTCAACTTATAGTTGATGGTGCTTTGTTATCTCTCACTCTTGTCCTCCAATTGTGTTAGCCCATCATGCATTGTAAGTGAGACTATTGGTAACTCCCATATTATTGATGTTTGTTTATATATCAGTTATAAACTTCAGAGTATACTAAACTGGTTGAGGACTATAGTCAGACTTATATTACAGAAAATACTTTCAAATCTTTTAGATTCATAATGAACATCTGATTTTCGAAAGAAACAAGACAAGGTGGCCAGCTAACAATTCAATGGTTTCAAGTTTCACCAAATCTGGCCCATAAGATTACACTTTGTTGGTTTGGACTGGGCTTATTGTCAAGCCGATCCTATCGTACATCGTTGGCCCAACGGTTACGTGTTGTTCGGTCTGACTCTCCCGGGCCCCACGCTTTCAACACAGCCAGTCCGCCACCCGTCAATCGTGCGGCCGCGGGCCGGGATGCCGTTAACCCGAATAGATAAGCCGTCACCGGACTCACCGCCTCTTCCCGGAGCAGAATGGCGCTGCTCTCGCGACCGCTCCGTCCTCTGCTCTCGCCAGCTCGCCAACGCGCGGCCTCGTCCCCGATCCTCGCCGCCGCGGCATCAAATACGGCCATCCTTTCCCTCTCCCACCACTGTCACCGCCGTCACGACCCCCTATTTCGCTCCGGCCCCAACGGCCGGCCGCTTCGCCGGCGCCGCTGTGGCGTCGCGGCGTCCATTGACCAGGAGGAAACTGGCGGCACTGAAACCACCGTAGCGCCCAAGGAAGAACCAGGGCCGCCGGTTTCATCCGATGCGGGCGCCAGCGCTCCTTCCGCCGAGCAGGCCGAGGCGAGCCCCGAGGACCTCGAGAGCATTCGAGAAATCAAAAGGGTCTGTTACTTCTATAGTTCCCTGGCATGTTTCGCATCTTTTTATGAGTTCGTACTGACCTGGTTTCGGTATGGATGCGCTGCTAGGTACTGGAGTTGCTGCAGAAGAACAGAGATATGACCTTTGGCGAGGTAAGCGAGCTGCTCTGTTGATTGATTCGTGGTCTTACTGGCACTAAGTTACGTCGACTACTGCCGTGCCGTGTTACTCCCTCTGTTATGGTCTTGTATCCTGAAGTACTCTGCGCCCCTATTTGTATGTGTCTACCATCATCAAGGTGTGATATAGTGAGTAATATCACAGATTAATGATTATAGACACATACAAAAAAGGGGCGTGCAGTAATTCAGGATACAAGATCAGAATAGGCAGTTATCTTAGCCACTCTCATATAAGATCAGAATAGGCGGTTAGCTTAGCCACATTTAGAGTGGCCCAACCAAGGCTTGTGTACTGGGCTTTTGCAGATAAGCTGTCATATTTTGTAACAGCTGCACTCCTTTTCTGTAACTTCTGAGGGATGCTTGTTCCTAATTGCTAATGAAATATTCAGACATTTTTTATGCTTCATTTGATGTTGCGTGACAGGTTAAGTTGACTATAATGATTGAGGATCCTAGAGATATTGAAAGGAAAAGAACACTTGGAATAGAGGATCCTGATGAAATTACCAGGGATGATTTAGCTGATGCTTTGGTTGAGGTACATCACTTTTCCCAGCAATGTGGAGAGTCTCTTGAAAAGTGAATACTCCCTCCGTCCCTATGAACTTGTCGCTTTATAGTTCATTTTTGAACTACAAAGCGACAAGTTCATGGGACGGAGGGAGTATTACTGTTCTTTTGGTTAGTGAATGTACAATGTAGTGGCTTAGTTATTGCCATCGTCATCCATCAACCTGTCAAAACCATTCTATGCTCTAGTAAAATGAGAATATATGCCACTTGCATACTGTAGTTTGCCAGAATTCAAATGTTAGTGCAAAACAAGAAGGTATTAGGTATAGTATGCCCTTTCATTGTGTCATCATGCAATGTTGTCTCCCTTCCCATACATCATTTGTTGTATGGTCGTGAAAACCTACTGATGGTTTACAACCAACCTGGCTCCATACATACAATTTATACCATGTAGGAGTATTAGTTCACCCCCTCCATGTCATGTCCCCCTAAATAAAAGTTGAGAGAATCAAGTTCTTGATACATGTTGCATCATAGTTCTACTTGCAATTTCACATATGAAAATATCGGTCAGATTGGTAGAAAGTTCCACATCATGGTTTTCAACAGAAGACCTCATAATTCTAGTTTTACAGACTCCCAGTAGAGAAAGTAAACAAAGTTATTCACCTTCATGCTGTTGTCATACAGTAGCAGGAAGTTCACTCATGAATCATTTGTGTCCACTGCTAACTGATCATATTGCAATGACTAATTGGATAAACTTTTTTCTTGGAGATATACAAGTCACTAAACCCCTCCCTGCTTATAGGTTAATGAAGGACGGGTTCCAGAGAACCGTGATGTTCTTCAGTTGCTTGCGAAGGAGATGGCAGAATGGCCTGATGTAGAGGTAAAACTGAAAACTCAGTTCTTGGTACTTCCTCCTCGCTCAATTATCAATGCAAATTCATTACTGTAGTTTTCTGTGTATGATAATCATTGATTCACCCTAAAACTTCATGTTTTGTTCATTCTCTTTTCAGCAATCATCATTCTTTTGGGTGCTGCATTTTTTCTCATTTTGTCAATGACAAACCTATTTAATAGAGCTGCATTTTGAAATTAAGATTCTTTCAAATCCATTGTGAAGGTAGAAGCCCCTAAAAGTAAAGGCAAACCTGGGAAATCTATCTATGCAAAGGCCACCGATACTGGCATTGATCCCGAGGTAGCTGCTAAAAGACTTAACATTGATTGGGATTCTGCTGCGGACATTGATAGTGAAGAGGATGAGGATGAAGCAGAAGTGCCATCAGCAGTGGTAAGTTGTTGTGTTTTTATATTTATAACTTTCAACAAAAATGCTTATGTGTTGATGTTCTATATCGCTCGCTTCAACAGTCTGTAATATTCTTCTGGACTTCTTGCACTGCAGGGATATGGTGCTCTGTATCTGTTGACGGCTTTTCCTGTTATCATTGGAATCTCGGTTGTGTTAATTCTTTTCTACAATTCGCTACAGTAGTTTATGAACCCTCTTATCTGATTCCCTTCCTGGGTGGGATGCCGCCTTCTTGTAAATCTGTATAATAAGGCCAGTTAATCAGTATCTGTTAATCTCATTTACGACAAACTTTCTCTCTCTTTTTTTTTTTGCAAAGATTTTGATGTAGTTCGTAGAGCTATGAAGTTTCAAATTCTAAGAGGCCTTAAACGACAGTCTCTTTCTCATTGAAAAAACTAAATTTCATTGTTCTGTTTTTTTTTTCACCATCTGAATAGATTCTTCTTGTTACCATATAGTCAAGCAATATACTCCCTCCGTTGTCCCAAAAAATTGTCACGTTTTATTTTATTTTTAAATTAAAAAGCGACAAACGGAGGGAGTAACACTTTCTTGGTGATAAAGTATGTCTTTTGTAAGTTATACTACCTTGCTGATAATATTTGAACCAGGAAAAGTCCTTTTGTTCTGAATTTAATTAAACCATCCATTTTCCGTTCACAGAATCACAGTACTTGATGTCATTTTGAGGACTTTTTTGCATTTTTCTTTTATTCACAAACCTCGGTTTCATTGGTAAAATACTAGCAGCCATTCAACATAGTGGCAGGCACGACCAATATTTTCAAAAGCAACACAGCTGACCACGGCTCAAAGCTTGCAGATTTGATAAAGTACGGTAGGTCTGACGTGCGGTACACCATTTCGTGAAGTCAATTTCATAGTGTTTTTGTTCTTGCGAAGGAGCGCCTCCTGCAAGTTCACTTTTCAGGTGCCATGAGTTTTAGCCAAGAAGACACTTCGTCCTTCAAGAAAGAAGCCCGTGTACTAGCAGACGATGAAGAAGAGGAACAAGTGGCGAGAGTCACGATCGCGATCGGCCAGCCATCCCGCGCCGCCTCCACCGTCACCGACATCTCGAGCAACGGGTCGATCAACTACCGGAAGCCGCGGCATGACAAGATCGGCGGCGACGGGTTCTGGTGCGGCGCTCTGCGGTGTATGCACCTGCCGCTGCCGGGCCTATCCAGGAGGCGGCCGATTCAGCAGCAGCAGTCCATGGTCCTGAGCGAGGCGGACACCGTGGCGAGCACGGCGGGGCCTGCAGGCGACGCTAGGGCGAGCACAGTGTCCAAGGTGGCGTCCATGGAGAGGTTCATGTACAGCTCGTCGTCCTCCGGCACCACCGTGTTCGAGCGCGCGGACGCGGAGGAGGAAGAAGAGGAGGAGGTGGAGGTGTCGGCGTACTTCGACCTGCCGCTGGAGCTGCTGAGGATCAGCAGTGTCGACACGGAGTCGCCGGTCACGACAGCGTTCGTCTTCGACGGCAACCGTGGTTGGGGCGCCAAGAAGCTCGTCCCTGAGGTGCTGGACGTCGACTTCAGCTTTCCGGCGCCGCCGGCTTTCTCGAGCCTGTCATCCCCAGGGTCTCGAAAAGGCGGTGCTCGATAATATGAGCGCGAAGCTACACGAGTATCTGTGGTCCGAAATCCATTGATGTGCCGTTCATTTGGTTTATTCTTCCACGTTCTGTCGTTTTGAATCTGATGTGTCATAATAGAGTAAATTGCATACCCGATCCTTGAACTTGTTCAGATGTGAGATTCGGATCGTTGAACATTTAATTTGCACAATCGAATTCTTAAACTTTTTTTGAGTCACAATAATTCACCTCCATTCCAAAACGAAACATAGATCCAGATTTACATAGGGATATACTAGCATCCTAGCCTTCCACTTTCTAATAAGCTAGATAGTCCCGTTCCCCGTGGCGTGCAACCGTTCTAAAAAACTACCCCCTCTTGATCGACTTAATTGACGTTCAGACACCCTTCCGCAGCGCATTTCTTATTCAATTTGTTGTTGGAAGCGACATTCATTACGATACGGAGGAAGTATTACATCTGTTGGTCTGATTCACCCAATATCAAAACATAGTTGTTATATGAGTGGCATTTATGTCATCCAATTTAACAGCTTGTTACTTGTGTTACTATTTGGCCCATACCAAAATATCAATACAAGTGATGAATTGGTACATTTGAGTGACATCCATGCACTAAATAGGCAGATCTGGATCTTGTACAGGGCTTCGGTGCTCACTTTGCTGCCATCGCCCGTCGTCCTGCAAGTGCAAATACACAATCCAGGCATCTGTGTCGCGGTACGCCGCACGGGCATTTCGCCCCAGGATGTGCAGTGCAGTGCACTAATTCACCCTCGCAACACGGTGAATCCGAAGTTCGATTGAGCCCCTCATCACCCGCCATGAGAATTCTAGACATGGACCAGCCTAGGTACAGAACGTTGCTGCCCCGCGATCGCTCCGGCGCCCTGCACCAGCACCAGCAGCCAGCCATTCAAGGGACTGTGCTGTGCAGTCCGCCACCAACCTGGCATGCTGCATGTATATGCACCCACCCACCCATGCATCGGTTCATCCTCCACGCGGCCGGCCGGCGTCCCGGACGGGCCACCCCTCCCAACCGCTCGATAAATTGACGCAGCAGCATCCCGCACCCTCTCCAACCCAACATCCAGCCAGCAGGCCATCATCGACCCCAGCCCAACCTGCGCGGGTGACGCCTCTTGTGCCTGGCCACTGCCCTCACGGTCACTTTCCTGCGAGATCGGTAAGTGGGGCTCCCGGCCGGCGGGCGCTTTCCCGCGAGATTGGTATCGAAATAATGCGCGCGCTCGGGGTGCCTGCACATGCCGTGTCTCCCACCGGAGAGGAGAGGAGAGGTCCCTAGCTCAACGCCCCGGCTCCAAACAAAGTTGGTCGCGGGGATGAACACGATCGTGCACGATGGGCCAACGGAACCGTCGCTCGCGGTCCCTCGTGTTGCCGGGGCATGCAGTCTCGCATGACCTTCTCCCCATATTCCTGGCAAGTGGCCAAGGAAAGGAACCATGGCTGGCTGGCCTTCAAGTTCGGATCATACTGAATCGTGTGCGCGTACGTAGGTCCGGACCTTACGATCGGGGTGATCAGGGGTGATGGCGATATACAGAAACGTGAGATAGATTGCTGCCCTTATTATTGCAGTAGGGAAAATAAACGCATGGCGTGCCATAAGGTTCATGCACAGCAGCACATCACCCCCTATCATCGATTCGATTGGATATCTCCAAGCTGGGAAGGGATCGGAGTCGACCCCCCGGCACCCGAGATCAACGGCGTTTGCTGCTCCGGATCACCGCAAACACACACGCGTTCAAAGTTTGTACGAGTGCCAGCACGCGTGCAGTGCAGTGCAGCCGAGACACATGGCTTTTGTTTATCCGGTTTGCCGAGAACATTGCTCGAGGAGACGCCAATCCAGAGAACCGAATCACCAGCACCCTCTGCTGCCACAGTACATATCCTATTGCGAGAACGTGTAGGTAACCGGCAAAAAAAAAAGAGAGAGAGAAACTTTGCTCATCCAACCACCAGATTTGGCGCATCGGTGCCGATTCACCACCGTTTCGAAAAAAAAAAAGAGAGGACCACCACCTCGTGGCAAAACCATGGTGACGCACTTGACACTTGTTCCGTCCGTATCTCCCCCGGCGCGAACACGAGCGAGCGGCGAGCCGACGCTACGGGCGGGGGGCTTTATCCGGCGGAACCCGCGCATGCATGTGCGCCCGTCGTATCATGACAAACGAGGCGCGCGATCATGTACTAGTACCTACCTACACGCTACACGAGCGAGGCTGCGAGGGAAAGTAAAGCTGCGGGTTCTGATTCTTGCCTCTGGATGATGGGCATGGGCGCCAATTAATCAGCGCGTAACTGATCTGTACGCCCCCTCACCTCGCGCGCGCAATGATCTCCCAATCATAACCGCACCGCTGCGTGCGATCGATCGAGAGGCAACGGCAGCGACACGTACTGAGGATTTTAATTAGGGGATGCATGATGAGCCGCAACGGTTGCGACCGACGTAGTACGCCTCCATACCATACCACTTGAATTATTATGCGAGACGCCGGGAACCGAGACGGGCCGCCGTGCCCGTGCGTTGACGAGAGAGTACTACATCATGGTGCGTCTCCGAACGAACGAATGAATGAATCATGGGTAGCTCGACGAAATTAAACGTACTGGAAAGCTATAGCGGTGCGGATTTGGATTTGGACGGAGGAGCACAAAGATTCCTTCGCCAGCTCGAAAGAGGGGCGGGAGAACGTGGGCAGCAGGGTCGGCGGCCATTAGGGATGTATAAGCGGGTCTGACCGCAGGTTGCTCGTGCCACGCCGCTTAAGCCGCGAAGATTTTGCGGGCCATGCAGCACTGTACCGCTTAACCCGCCAAGATTTTGCGGGCAACCTGCTAGTCCCGCACAATGCCGCAGCGCGCTGCCTAACTCGTTGCTGTAGATCTAAAACAAATAGAAAAATGAGCTGGATGACGGAGGGGATTAACTTACATGTTGTGCTGTTGCTGTTGCGCCGCGAGCAGCTACGTCATTAGGGGAGGGGAGCCGGACAGTGTTGACGTGGGTGCAGTAAGCAAGAGATAGGTGTTGAGAAGCGCGCACCCAGCACCACCCGTCTTAGTTGAACTTTAATGTTTGCGGGTGTTGTGGCGCCGCGGGAGCCGCGGGACGACCGCATAAAACCCGCTTCACCGGAGCGGGTTGCTTTGCTGGTCTTACGTGGGATTGCGGCGTAGATTAGCCCAACGGCTTTGCGGGCATGTATGCGCCACTTGCATCCCTAGCGGCCATCCATCCATGATCCATCCATCCAATCCAACCCTTTTTTCTTCTCCCGCTGATCGATGGACGACTCTGAACGGAACGGCCTGCCTGCCTGCCGGCCAGCGCGCGTGCCGAGTGCTCTGGCTCCGTGTCAGACCGGATACAGTTCTGGGCTACTACGCCTACGCGCGCGCACGCCACCACCACCGCCCCAATCATCAAACGGACGACGGTACGAACTCGGGGATGGTACGATGCTTCCTCCCGTACCCAATGCCTGCCCGCTCGTGAATGCATGCATAAAATACTACGGATCTCTTTGTCTTGTCGTGTGAACCATGTACGGATGACCGTTCCGTGGTGAGCATGTGTCAAGGTCGAAATTTCAACATACACCGAGGAGTACGGTGTACCAGTGCAGTGCCAGAATTTTTTTTTTGTTCTGACATGGACAGAACGTAGCATCAACCTGTGAGTGTATTTTGGGTAGATTAGCCGAGTATGCCATTCAACCCGGCTAGTTACTTACTTCAACCCGCATTAATTTCGCCTGTCAGAGTTCACGAATGCCCTCGGCGATTTGCCAGAGCCTTCTTACTGTTCTGTTCCTCGACGATAACTCCTCTCCACCAAAGTCGCTGTCCTTTGAGAAGCCATTGATTCTGGCTTGCAGAAGTCGCATCGTGCACTTTCAAGGGGCCAGCTTCTCGCTCGCTGTCCGTCCGTCCGTTGGTTAATACTAACATCGTGTGTGTGCTGCGTCCTATGCGCCTCCATTAAACGTTCCCAGCCAAGGCTTTGCCAACCGACCGTCCTTTATTACCCGTTGGATTGGATCCAACAGTAAAGTAAAAGATGAACAGCCTCGCACACTTCAGCCGCTGCTGCAGTGCAGGAGCTTCCCTCCTCGAACTCCAACCACCCAAAGCTCCAAGCAAGTGCTGATGCATACGCAAGCATCAAGCAGCCAGCAGCAGACAGCAGGCAGCGTCTTCACCTCACCTGTGACATGTCCCTACCTACCTGCCCCCACCACCTTCCTCTCCCTTTCCCGCCCCCGCGCTCGCTTAGCTTATATATACCACCTCGCGTCACTCACTTCCCTCCAACCTCATCCCCATCCATCGCACAGCTCACAAGTCACAACCCCTGCAAAAACAGCATCCCACGCGAGAACCAACCGGCTAACCGCTGCAGGGACCAGAGACCAGGCAGGATGTGCAACTCCAACGTCAAGTCCGCGGGCGTCGCTCAGATCGACGGCCGCCCGGTGCTGCAGCCGGCGGGCAACCGCGTCGCGGCGCCGGACGGTGCGCGCTCGCTCAAGAAGTCCCTGAAGAAGTCCTTCTCCATGCCGGCTTCGTATGACAATGCCGCGGCGCAGAGGCCTGCGCCAGAGAACGCCCGCGCGGCACCTGCTTCCCTTCTGCCGCCACCTACGCCGGCTTCCTCGGTCGCCGCGCGGAGGACAATAAAGGCGGCGACCGCGGAGAAGACGGTCCGGACGAAGGCGGCCAAGACGAAGGCCGCCGCCGTGCTGCCGGTGGTGACGTTCGCGGCGCTCGACGCGTTCGAGCCCGCCGCCGCCGCCGGGAGCATCGCGGCGGCGCAGCGCGAGCACGCCGCGCTGGCGCAGGCACAGCGCAAGCAGCGGATCGCGCACTACGGCCGCACCGCGTCCTTCTCCCGTGTCGAGGGGAGGTTCGGCGCAGGCGCTACTACCGCCACGGCGGCGGCCCTCGAGCCCCTCGCCGCCTCCCCTACCCGGCACGACGAGAAGCGTTGCAGCTTCATCACGCCCTACTCAGGTAACCACAAGCACGTAAACCATATATACCGACTGGTGGAACTGGACGAAACCTGTTGCCTCAGCTGGGACTAACGTGCTGTGTGCCGCGGCGTGCAGACCCTCTGTATGTCGCGTACCACGACGAGGAGTGGGGACTGCCCGTGCACGACGACGAGTAAGCTAGCTACCTGTTCCTGCTTGCCAACAGCGGCAATCCATTATTGTTCTCATCATGTGCCTCGTAGTAACAGTTCTTCTCACATCTGGTGGCTCTGAAACGGCAGGTTGCTATTCGAGATGCTCACGTTGTCCGGCGTGCAATTGGGGGCAGATTGGACTTCCATCTTCAAGAAAAGGCACGTCTACAGGTTCGGATCGGAAGTCGGAACAGAGCATCCCCCTACACACTAGATATGAGCCTATTACCGATGTACTATTCCTCGAAACATCTGCGCTGATTGTTGGCGCCTGGATTTCTTGTCACAAACAGAGAGGCATTCTCCGGCTTCAACGTAGACGCAGTCGCCAAGTACACGGAGAGGCAGATGGCGTCGCTCAGCGCGCACTTCGGACTGGATTTGGGCACCGTCAGAGGAGTCGTCAACAACGCCTGCCGCATTCTCGAGGTATCTTGAGCTTCCGCGCGCTCAATTTACAACACGAAATAACCATAATTTGACTTGTACCTAGCTCATTCATTCGTATAACTCTATGGTGCGAAACAATTAGTTGTTCCAAATTAGAATGCCTAAACTGAAACTGAACTTTAATAATCACAAAGGCAAAATCTTCCCTACCCGTTGTTGTTTTAGCAGTTGGTTAAGCAGTGCTTTGAATTGGTTAGACCTGACAAGGTAGTTGCAGACTTCAGTGGTACCACCATCTCACAACCGAAACTTAACTGAATGCTAATAAAGGTAGGCGGTCAATGAATGGAGATGACCTACAAATGAAGATCAGATAAGTGAAATCGAAGCCCAACGGAATCATCTAACGTACGATGAGGTTGCTTGCAGGTGCGGCGTGACTTGGGTTCGCTGGGCAGGTACGTGTGGGCGTTCGTGAACAACAAGCCGCTGTCGCCGAGCTACAAGTACGGCCGCAAGATTCCCGTGAAGACGTCCAAGTCGGAGTCCATCAGCAAGGACATGGTCCGGCGAGGGTTCCGCTTCGTCGGCCCCACCGTCGTCCACTCCTTCATGCAGGCCGTCGGCCTCACCAACGACCACCTCGTCTCCTGCCCGCGCCACCGCGTCTGCTCCTCCTCCGCCGCCGCCACGGCCATCACCGGCCGCGGAAACTGATAGATGGTTCGCTGACCGTCGCCAACGACGACCTGGACGACCAGCCGCGCGATGGCAGGAACAGGGGAACACATTTTTCTCGCTCGCTCGAAGGACGAGAAGAAGATGCTGATAGGCTCCATCGACTTCTAATAGTATACGGTCGAACGAAAACGGAGTACATCTACATGTTGGTTTGCCCGTACAGTATGTGCAAGTGTGTGTGTGGTTGTGTAGAATAGTTAACCGTCCCTAATTATTAGCCGAGTATCGAGCTTTTTTTTTTCCGAAAGCTAGCTTGTTTGTGGATTGCCTGCTTGGGTAGTCCGTGGTCGTGGGGTACCATCACTAAAGCAGCAGCTTGGTATATGTCTGGACAGTCATTTGTTTGTGATGAGGTGTTCGGTTTATGCATGTGGTGTGCTATAGCTCTGCAGTTGCACTCCTTTATTTTATTTTTCTTCGAGTCTCTGAACAAGAGATAGGGGTGGATCATTAGGAGGGAAGCCCGGTCGTTGTGTGGGCTACCTGCATGTGGCCTGATTAAAGTGAGATAACAGCACAGCACAGCACGCCCACGCGGACGACAGGCCATGTGGTGCTGCAGGCAAGGCAAAGCCCTTGTGCAAGACAGACGCAGAGAGAGAAGGAACGGCCGGCCCGCTTTGCCGGCGCATGTGATGTGACCCCGCCTGCAGTCGCTTCAATCCTCCTCGCCACACGCTGTGCGCAAATGCGACGACGGACCCATGCCACTACAGCACCGCGCACCTCTCCGTCGACCAGTTCTTCAGCCATCTATCGCTCTTGCTCTGCTGCATCATGGCTTCGCATGTGTGCCCGCCCGCCCGGCCGGCTTTCCTCTGCTCGGTTCTTTGCGTGTGTCTGCCCCGGCCGGATAGTTGCAGCTTTGTCTCTGCGCGCGGTTCGCGTGTCAATCAATGCCGCCGTTGGTGCCGGTTCTATTTTGGTTGGTGGTTTGCACGTTGAACGGCCTGCGGAT
This sequence comes from Tuctoria greenei, assembly GCA_036927565.1. Lineage (NCBI taxonomy): Eukaryota > Viridiplantae > Streptophyta > Magnoliopsida > Poales > Poaceae > Tuctoria > Tuctoria greenei. The sequence continues at coordinate 4,102,885 of JAYESD010000008.1, forward strand.
GATGTCGACGCTTGGTAACCGGCAAAGAAACTGAACTGCAACGAACGACCTGGAATGCCGTTGTTTTCCTCTTTGCAGAATTAATGACCCGCTCGCTTTTCAGTAAGGACAAAGGACCACCGATCGGTTCGCTTTATCATCAGCTCGTGCCACCTTCTATAATCTGCTGGATGATGTGCTGTAACCACCAGAGCTTGCGCTGTCTTTGTCATGTATTTTCGGTACGGGAAATATGCAAGTGTCTAAGTGATGGATTGTGGATAACTGAATATACCTGCAGTCATTAGCATCTCCCAACATTTACAATTTTTTTCTTTGGCAACCAGTTAGGCTTGGGCGATCAATTAATACGGTTACTTTGGTTTTGTTAAATTGGGTAATTGACGTTTCGGTTTTTGAGAAATTTCTTTTGCCCCTTTTCAAATGGAGAACGAAGAAAATATCCTCTTAGAACATGACATGATACATCATCAGGCTATAACCTTGCCGACAATATATTAAACACGTTTTAATCCACACCACACCACACCACATCATCACAGGCGGAAAAATACTACTCCCCCATCTCTATAAACTTATCGTTTTATAGTTCGAAAATGAACTAACAAGTTTAAGGACGGAGGGAGTATTCCGGCATCGACGTGCTGGCGGGAGCCACGTCGCCGACCATCCTGGACGCGGCGAATTATTTTGGCACCCTCCACGCTCCCACGAATCCCACTGGGCTGGGCATAATAAGATCGAGAACGCGAAGACCCAGCCAGCCAATCGACAGAGACGCGACGCGCCAGCCCCCTTTCCCCGACCACCGCCGACGAACCCTCCTCCCGTCCTTTCTCTCGCCCACCGGCCGGCGACGAGGCGAGATCCACGCCGGCGCGATGGGCCGCAAGCGCGCGCTCCTGGTGGGCATCAACTACCCGGGCACCAAGGCCGAGCTCAAGGGCTGCCACAACGACGTGGACCGCATGCGCCGCTGCCTCGTCGACCGCTTCGGCTTCGACGAGGACGACGTCCGCGTCCTCGTCGACGCAGATCCCTCCGCGCCCCAGCCCACGGGCGCTAACATCCGCCAAGCGCTGGCCCGGCTCGTCGGCGACGCGCGCCCTGGGGACTTCCTCTTCTTCCACTACAGCGGCCACGGCACGCGGCTCCCCGCCGAGACCGGCCAGAACGACGACACCGGGTACGATGAGTGCATCGTGCCCTGCGACATGAACCTTATCACAGGTGCGATCGCCAATTAACCTCGCGCCGCGATTCTGATTTCCCCTTTTTGACTCAAGTGATCTGGAAATGGTAGAATATGGTAGGAGTAAACGAGTAACCTGGTGCCTTGAGATGCGAATTCAAGCGTAAGAAGAGGGTTCAACGCTTTAGTGATCTAGATATGGACGAGCTCATCCTTGAAATTTTGACGGGCGAGCTCATCCACATCTGTTCGACGCTTCTGCTCACCTTCGGCCTTCCCCACTCGTGCGGAGGGCACCCGGCGGTTCCTGGGCTGCGAGGGCATGCTGCTGCGGTGACGGGCGGGCTGCAGCGCTGCTCGCGGTGGCGGCTCATGCACGGGCGGCGAGGGCGTGTGGCAGCGTGGCGCTTGTGCGGGCAGCAAGGGCATGTGCGCGGACAGCGATGCCGCGCAAGGCAACAAGGTCTGATTGGGACAATTTCGCAAGCAGGTGTCGAGCAAGAAAGGAAGTGATAACCTCACTCAGGTTCTGATGTGGGTGACCATACACTTCCTATTCTACCTTGTCCCTTCAATCAAACACCATGAGGCCTGAACGTATCCCTAATATCTGTCCATTGAACCAAACATCCATTGAACCAAACAACTCTATGGATGAGCTCATCTCAAATATCTATGATGACTTGTCTCATCCCCATTGATGTTCAACCAAATGCATCCACGTTTTTTCCACCTCCACATGAGTGCACGTGACAGGAAGCACTATATACCACGCCGGTGATCACCCTCCTCCCAAAGAGTGATCTCGCGAATCTCTAGGTGATTTCTGACCCATCAGCCTGATTCACTCAATAGGAAAGTTAATCTTTAAGGTGCTGGCTCTCCGGTTGGCACGGCATATGGATCACCTTGACGTCCATCTCTCAATGTGCTTTCATCAAGGGACGTAGTATCACAAATAATTTCCTCTACGTCCGCAACGTTGTCAGCCTATAAAACAGTAAGCGAAGGCCTCTACTCCTGTTCAAGTTTGATATCAGCAAAGCCTTTGATTCGGTACACTGAGGATACCTTCTAGAACTACTGCACAATCATGGTTTTCCAGCCGAGTCGATAGAATGGGTAGCAACATTGCTTGCCTCAACATCATCTTCGGTTAAGCTAAACTGGGTCACAGGAAAATGGATTGATCACCGCCGGGGGCTTAGACAAGGAGGCCCACTCTCCCCGTTTCTATTTATCCTAGCAATGGATACAATTCAGGGTTTATTCAAACATGCAACTGAAGGTGGCCTCTTATCCCTAGCAGAAGCAGCAACCACCTTGCGGATTTCGTTATATGGCGACGATGTGGTGATGTTCCTAAACCCAGTCCGAAGCGAGGTAGATACCATGCTGCAAATACTCAAATCCTTTGGTAGGGCCACTGGTCTCCATATAAATCCAGCAAAGAGCATCGTCATGGCCATCCAAGCATCGAGCATCAACCTCTCCGATGTTCTGCAGGGCTTCGCAGGGCAACAGGTTCACCCGTCTCAAATTTATCTGGGTATTCCAATAGCATTCGGAAAAACTACAATGACGCATCTCCAACATATCAAGGACAAGACTCACAATTGTCTTGCCTCCTGGTGTGGTAAGCTGCTATCCATGGCGGGGAGACGCGATCTTGTAAGATCAGTTCTATCCACCCTGCCTATGTACACGATGACTGTGCTCAAATCTCCAAAGAAATTCATCAAAGCGATTGATAAAATAAGGAGATCCTTTCTTTGGGCTGGATACAATGAGCTCAAATGTGGAAATTGCAAGGTTGCATAGACCAAGGTATATCGGCCGCTAGAATACAGAGGACTTGGAATACACGACCTTGAAAAATGGGGTCGGGCTCTGCGCATTTGTTGGTTGTGGCAAGAATGGACGCATCCACATTAGCCTTGGGTCGGGTCGATGATGCTCTCAGACAAAATTGATAAGGATTTGTTCACTGCATCAACAATGTTCACTGCATCAACAAAAGCCACGGTCGGAAACGGTCTCCGGGCTCGTTTTTGGGACTCAAGATGGGTGGATGGTCATGCGCCGACATTCAGATTTTCAAACCTCTATGCACACAGTTGTGATAAACACATGGCCGTTGCACATGGGCTACATCAAGATCACTGGATTGCATCGGTGGCTTACGATCTCTTCATGTCCTTGATCGCAGAGCTGATCGCGTTATGGGAGCTCATCCAGGCCTCTCGCCCAGACATGCTGTCCACCGAGCCTGACACGATCAGATGGAGACTTACCTCATCCGGTAAGTACACGGCTAAATCTACATACATCCTTTAATTCTACGGTAGTGAAGCGTCCTGGTATCTGTATAACATTTCGAAGGTATGGGCTTCGAACAAGTGCAAAACTTTTGCCTGGTTGATGACTCAGAATAGGATCTGGACAGTGGCAAGACTGATGAAACGTGGATGGCAAAACAACTACTTCTGTGGCCTTTGTCTCAGATCTGTAGAGACATCTGCTCACCTATTTACCGAATGCACGGTAGCTCGATCAATTTGGCAACTTGTGGTCGTGCGGTCTGGCTGCGGGTCACTGCATCCAGAGTCTTGGACATCAACTCGGTTACAAGCGTGGTTTCAGGAACTGGGACAGACGGACACGAATGACCAAACGGACACGAATGACCAGCAGCATCAAGCAAAAACAATGGTGTTGCTTGTATGCTGGTCTCTGTTGATGGAGAGACATCGGCGTATTTTTCAGGGGAAGGAACTCACCACTGATCAGCTGTTTCATCGCATTCTCTAGGATGCGAGGTGGTGGCGACGGGCTGGTTGCCCGCTCCTGCTGAACGCCAATGTGGCTGCACCACTCTAGTAGCAGCTGCATGAACGACTCCAAGGTGTAGTTCGGAAAACACGAGGACTGGGTGGTGCCAGATTGTATGTATTAGCTTCTGGCCTTTTCTTCTTGCAGGAACCGTAGTCACTGCGCCGATGTTTCAACTTCACCCTGTAAAACGTACAATGTATTCTGCTTCTACTATTAACACAGATGCTTGGCCATTTGGCTTGGTTTTCCAAAAAAAATTGCATCCAATAATGAGAAGCAAACATCAAGATTTCAACACCGACGAATTCGTCACGGGTAGACCTAAACCATAAACCTATGAGTCAAACTGACATTACTACTTGAGAGACCCTGCTGCAAAGAGTGTCTCAAGGTATATGGAGCATCATTGAAGGACCTTGACTCTATTTGATTAATTGGTTTCGTTCTAGTATATTTTAACATTTTTTTGACCGCATCCATCGAACTTTTTGGCCCCATAACTTAATTTAACATTTTTTCAGTTAATCCTAAGTTCACCGTTTTCTTGGAAAAATGTTGCTGAATTGCAGTCCAGCTGATGATTATGGTTATCTCATCAATTTTTCTTGGACAAATATAGAGATAGAAACTCTAACGTGACAAGTAATATTAGTAGTTCATGAAAAGACTTTCTTATGTTAAGATCCTAATTATTTTTATCTGTAGACCAGGATTTCAAGGAACTTGCACAGAAGGTCCCCGATGGCTGCCTATTCACCATCGTCTCTGACTCATGCCACAGTGGTGGCCTACTGGACAGTGCTAAGGAGCAGATAGGTAACAGTACCAAGCAGAATATGACCCAGTCCCGTGAATTTAAAGAGCAACCTGATTCTGGTTCTGGCTCTCGTTTCCGGTCCTTTCTCAAAGAGACCGTCCGAGATGTGTTTGAATCTGAAGGAATACACATCCCTAGTCGCCATGGCCACAGTCACCATGGAGCAGAGGACCAGGAGGATGCATATGCACAGCCAACTGCGGCTGGCCACATCAAAAATCGTGCCTTACCACTCTCGACATTCATAGAGATGCTCAAGGAACAGACTGGAAAGGATGATATTGATGTGGGTTCAATCCGGATGACACTGTTCAATGTCTTTGGCGATGATGCCAGTCCGAAGATCAAGAAGTTCATGAAAGTCATGCTGGGTAAGTTCAATAAGGGGCAGTCAGGCGAACAAGGAAGTGGCGGCGTCATGGGCATGGTCGGCGCCCTTGCTCAGGAGTTTCTGAAGGCTAAGCTTGAAGGAAATGAGGAAGAAGCTTTCAAGCCAGCATTACAGCAAGAGGTTCACAGTGTTGACGAGGTATATGCCGGGACTAAGGCATGGGCACCTAACAATGGCATTTTGATCAGCGGGTGCCAGACAAACCAAACATCAGCTGATGCAACCACAGCACAGGGTGTTTCATTTGGCGCCCTCAGCAATGCTATCCAAACCATTCTTGCAGACAAGCACGGGATGGTGACAAATAAGGATCTTGTGATGAAAGCACGTGAGATGTTGGCCAAGCAAGGGTATACTCAGCAGCCTGGGCTTTACTGCAGCGATGACCATGTTCATGTGGCTTTCATATGCTGAAACTTTTTTTATTGTTACACTGCTGATACTCTCTCCTCGATTTGATTTATCTGTTCACGAGAGAAGTTGAAGTTTCCTTGTTTACATGTGGTATGTTATAGTTATGCATGTCAATGTTGGACTATGTCAATACTGGAATAACTATGTATGTGTTATTCCCGTCTTTGAAAAAAACACTGTATGAGCACATACTCATCATTACATAATATATATAGTTGTGTTATGAGTTTTATACCTGGAGTTGATTGACGTTTGTTCGCCTTGCCTAATTAAGTAATGTTTCTTCTTTTCCTAGTTAAAATCAATGATTTTGTGATTCCTCTAATATAATCATTGATTTAGGCTTCTGATTGTTGTAAACCATGTTTGCAGATATCAATATAAAAAGATCGTTGGTAAGAAATTCAACAACTCAAAACCATGTAGTGTGTGTTTCTTGTAACCTGCAGCCAACTATGCAAATTGTTCACGTGGAGTCCGGAGATTATGAGGAATGAATACTCGGGAAAACAAAAAGGACAATTGTGTCATTGACCCTACTTTAACATCTAATTGTATGTTTAACCCTTTTTATTACGATTTGCACGTTTGACCCTTCATTTTTAAAGCGAAATCACAGTTTGATCTTGTTTTAACAGTTCTGTTAGTCCAAGACAATTTAGAATATTAAAAAAATGAAAAGTCATATTAATGATTGAAGGGGACCAAAATGCCCTTTCCGGTACAACCCTACCCCACCCTTTCGTTTGAACGTAACTCACCCGCATCTACGTAGCGGCAGGGGCGGTTGGCAACGTGGCGATGCGGCGGCTGCGCGCGGGACCGAACGGCAGTGGAGCAAGCAAGCGCGACGGGCGGCGGCTGTGCGTGCGACCAGGTTGTGGCGGAGCAAGCGCGGCGCGTCGGCGGCTACGCGGGGGACGTGACGGCGGCGGCTGTGCTCGCGACCAGACGGTGGCGGAGCCAGCGCACGGCGAGGCGGCGGCTGCGCGCGGGACCGAACAACAGCGGCAGAGCAAGCAAGCGCTGCGCACGACGGCCGGAAGGCGGCCGCTTCGCATGCGTCCGTGCCTCGACGGCAGTGGAGCAACGTGCAGAAGCAGGACGAGGTTCTCCGCCTTCGGTAGTGCTTCCCTGTTCTCTGTTGAATTTATTAGCAGCTTGTTGGCTGACGTTCGTTGATTGAATCTTCATTTACTATTAGCTGTTTTTCCTTTACTATTAGCTGTTTTTCCTTTACTATTAGCTGTTGTATGTTAACCGAATGTTAAATGAATCTCGACATGGGTTGATTACACTCGTCAAAATTCTCATAAATTTAAATTGAATACAATTTATAAATTTTATTCAATTCAAATTATTAAAAAATGTTTCAATCACTGCTTAAATTTCATTACAATGACAAACATAATGTTGATTTATATACAAAACAGGATCATAAGTAAATATTACACTTAAAAGTAGGGTCAATTGTGCAAGGATAAAATATATTTTTTTGTCATTGAGCTAACACCGTTAAATGGTCTTAACGGAGTAAGGTCATTTCATTTGTTCATTTCGAAAAAACAGGGTCATATACACAAATCCAAAAATGAAGGGTCAACCATAAAGTTAAAGTGAAAAATGAGGTCAGTTTTGCAAATGGCCCAAAACAAAATGGTCACGTATTTCGATTTTCAACTGCATAACAGAGCAGCATAACATTGTATTGGACATTGACATTACTTACAGCAGCATACCATTGTATTGGACATTGACATTACTTACGACACGTGTATGTTCCACTGCATTTTTCAAAACTACCCTTTTCTGAACAAAATCTTCAAAACTATAATTTTATTTTCTAAAAAATCAAACCAGTGTACTTACCACCCTGCCCAACAAGTGGATCACTACGATGAGCGTATTCGCTTCAGAATTATAGTTTGTACCTCATGTGTCACACATTATTATTTGAGACAACAAAACAAACTGCTAAATAAGGAGCCTGACATGAAATCAAATTCATCCATCATATATTTTATTGAATAAAAAGACAGTTAAATGACAGGGGTAAAAGCCCGAAACAAGGCTGTACCGCAAGTAATGATACCATCACACTAGATCACCCATCGGGAGGATGCAGATACCGGGTGTCAGGGCTTGGCGATGGCCCCCGTGCCAAAGCCAGCCTGACAGCATTCAGAGCGGTAGAGGCAAGATGTCGGCATCCCCTCTACCGTCAGGGGACCAGATCTGCTATCCTGCACTACTGGCACAACCATCACCACAAGCAGCCAGACCTGCACAGCGAGGAGAAGGAGCGCACGGAGGTTGTGGGTCGTCATCGTCACGATCTCAAGCTAGCGTTGCAGTGCTTAAGTACCAGCAGCCTACACTTTCTGTATTTCACCACAGTAGTTTTATTAGGATCACCAGAGGTGTAAAAGCCTGAATATATTTTGTATGTTGATTTGGTGTGTTGTGATGAACCTCTCTTATTTATAGTTACATGATATTAATGCATATAACAGTAGATGAAGCTCCTATCTAGCTCTATTTAATATTCTTTGGATATATATGACAATCTATCTAGTCTACCAAATATTCTTTCTCATATACTCCCTCCTTTCTTAAAAGATTGTCACCTTTTAGTTCATTTTTGAACTAGAAGGTGACAATCTTTTGAGAAATGAGGGAGTATATATAGCAGTTTATGTAGCCTATCAAATATTATTCGGATATATATGGCATTCTATCTAGCCTACCAAATATTCTTCAAATATATATGACAATCTATCTAGCGTACCGAAATATTCTAGAGATAATGAGGATTGAATACTTGGGGAAAACAGTGGTCACATATTTCGATTTTCAACTGCATAATAGAGCAACATAACATTGAATTGGACATTCTCATACCTGATGACAAGTGTATGTTCCATTGTATCTTTCAAACTACCATTTTGAACAGAATCTTCAAAACTATATAACTATCAAATCAGGTGATTCACCAACACTCACGCTGGAGCGAGCTTTGTATCCTGACCAGGGCGACCTAGACCTAGTTTGGAAAGGTGCAACACCAGAGAAGAAATTCGAACAGAATCCCCCCTAACCAGTGGACTCACCACTGCGGGGAGCGCCTTAGATTAAGAATTATAGTTTGTACCTTGTGCGTCACTCATTACTTTTTTAGATAGCAAAACAAGCTACTAATAAGGAGCCTAGCCTGAAATAAAACTCATCCATCTCATTTTATTGAATAAGAAGACAGTACAATGACAGGGGCAGAAGCCCGAAACAAGGCTACGCTGCAAGCCACCATACTGATCACGCTAGGGCTAGATCATCCACCAGGAGGATGCGAACACCGCAGGTCAGGGCTTGGCAGCAGCCCTCGGGGGTAGACCATAGCCGGGAATGCAACATTCGGGGGTGCAGAGGCAGCATTCCCGTACCCCCTCTATGGTCACGTGACCAAATCTGCTGCTTTGCACGACTGACGCAGTCATCGTCATAAGCAGGCAAACTTGCACAACGAGGAGAAAAAGGAACACGTGGAGGTTGTCGATCGTCATTGTCACGGTCTCAGGCTAATGTGGCAGAGCTAAAGTACAAGCAACCCACACCTTATGTATTTCACTACGAGTAGTTTTATTAGGATCACAATAGGTGTAAAGGCCTGAATATATTTTGTATATTGATTTAGTGTATTGCGATGAGCCTCTCTTATTTATAGGTACATGATATCGGCAACGACTAGAATAGAAAAAGGATATTGGTGCAATCATGCAAAAACTTAATCTAATCCTTAGAATCCTAATCCTACGGTAGATGACTCTTTTTTAATTACCCCCTTCCACCTAACAGCGTTTAATATCAAATAACCCCTTGTTTGTACTGTCCTTTAAAGTTTATCTTGTCTGGCCCCAAACAGCCCATCAGCGTTGTTTAATTAGATTCAGATCACGAAGTCGCGGCCGCCGCTGGACGCCGCACAATCGCCGCCGCTTCTCACGAGGTCTACCACGCGCACCGGCGTGGCTGCTGTCACGTGAGGGCAGTAACTATACATCGCTGCTTGCGACCACTGGTACGTACCTATACATCATCGAGTAGTAGCTAGCTGTATGTACACATCCCTGATGGGTGCCAGAGCTAGTTGCATATGATTTTCCTTGTCGAGGTGTTTCTTTTGTATGCATACACATACAAGCCGATGATGGTAGTTTCTTTGAACGAGCAAGACATTGCTTCTATTAGTTGATCAAAGGTCCGTTGCATGGGTTAAGAAAGAATATGTAAAAACCCAGACAGACAAGTAACATAATATTGATGACTTGATCTGATTTGATTGATTCAGTATGCAATTCTTATGTAGGTTGACCATCACAAGGAACACAACAGACCTTTGCAACCATCATTGGTCAAAAAGAAGGTACTACTTACATATCAAATTTTCTTAATAATTGAGTAGAAGTGTATTTATTAAGAAAAAATAAACTAATCACATGATGTTCTCAGTTGTATTTTTCAAAGTCATCACCATTGTGTTGTCATTATGGATGGCGCCGATAATTTTGTGTCACATTCTATCGCCGAGATAGACCAAGCTACTGCTAACTATCTCAATTCAGCAATTGCTACCAATGATTATCAGTCTACTGTGAATGATGGGTACTAATACTCACTCATTCCATACTGTACTACATATTTACACTTGTTTTGTATGTTATTCAAGGTGCTCTATTTTTTATTCTCAGATTACTGTTCACTACCTGGAATGATGTAAACCATACCAGTATGAACGATGGATTTAGTACACCATCAAAGAAAAAAACTGTACTCCAGGTAAGTATTTTTTTGTAAATATTTTTTCTTACATTTATAATTTGACTGATTAGTTACATACATTATTTATTTTTGTAGGTAGGAATGTTATTTGATGATATTGAATCCGTGGAGAAATTTTACAAGGATTATGCACACGATATCGGTTTTTTTGTTCGTCTCGGACAACAAAAAAACAGATGACAATGGAGTGGTTCAATGGAAACGTTACTTATGTGCAAGAGAAGGATATAAGTCAGAAAAAGCTACTAAATTCAAAGACCCATCTAAGGTACGTTTGACTAGAGAAAGTAGATGTGGATGTCAGGCTTATATTTATGTTAAGCGCACTAATGAAGGGAAATATGAAATTGCAACACTCTACGAGGGACATAACCATGATCTTGTGACACCTAGCAAAATTCATTTGCTTAGATCCAAGCGCCATGCAAAGTCAGTGTCTAAGGTTCTTTGTTCCGTGCAAATTACCTTCGATGAACTAATATAAGCAACGTTATGCTATTCTTCAAGGAGAGCACCAGCAGTCAGCTTGTTGCTCCGTGCACATGCGAAAGAACGAGGCAGCACTCAGCTCTTTCCTCCGTGCATGAATGCGAAAGAACACGACAACGGCCATGCGCCTGTGTACGTCGTAGACATCGCGAGGAGCAGTGGCGATTATGCGGCGTACAGCGGCGGCCAGCGATTTTGTGATCTGAATCGGCGATTAAGCTGCGTCCAGCGGCGGCCGCGACTTCGTGATCTGAACCTAATTAAACAACGCTGATGGGCTGTTTTGGGCTGGACAAGTTAAACTTCAAAGGATAGTACAAACAAGGGGTTATTTAATATTAAGCGCTGTTAGGTGGAAGGGGGTAATTAAAAAAGAGTCATCTACCGTAGGATTAGGATTCTAGGGATTAGATTAAGTTTTTGCATGATTGCACTAATATCCTTTTTCTATTCTAGTCGTTGCCCATGATATCAATACATATAGCAATAAATGATGCTCATATCTAGCCTATTAAATATTCTCTAGATATATATGACAGTCTATCTAGCCTATCGAATATTCATAGGATATATATGGAAGTATATCTAACCTACCAAAATATTCTTCAGATATATATAGCAGTATATCTAGCATATCAAATATACTTAGGATATATATATATATAAGATATATTTTGTAGGCAACTATAAATTACTCTATTCTATAGCCATATATATATATATATATATATATATATATATATATATATATATATATATATATATATATGGCAGTCTATCAAGCCTAACAAATATTCTTTAGATATATATAATAGTCTATCTAGCATACCATAATATTCTAGGGATCATGATGAATGAATACTCGGGCAAAACAAGATGGTCACACATTTCAATTTTCAACTGCATAACAGATCATCATAACAATGGATTGGACATTGTCATAGTTGATGGCACGTGTAGATTCCATTGTATCTTTCAAACTACCGCTTTTGAACAAAATCTTCAAACTATATAACTGTTGAATCAGGTGATTCACCAACACACGCTGGAGCGAGCTTTGTATCCTGACTAGGGCGACCTAGACCTAGTCTAGAAAGGTGCAGCACCAGAGATGAAATATGAACAGACATCCTCCCTAACCAGTTGATCACCACCGCGGGAGCGCCTTAGATTCAGAACTACAGTTTCTACCTCGTGAGTCACTCATTACTTTTTTAGATAACTAAACAAGCATCTAATAAGGAGCCTAGCCTGGAATAAAACTCATCTATCCCATTTTATTGAACAGGGAGACAATACAATGACAGAGGCAAAAGCCCAAAACAAGGCTACACTCCAAGCCACCATACTGATCAAGCTCGGGCTAGATCGTCCACCAGGAGGATGCGGACACCACGGGTCAGGGCTTGGCAACAGCCCCAACACCAAAGCCGACCCGGCAGCATTCGGGGCTGCGGTAGAGGCGGCATTCAAGCATCCCCTCTACGGTCACAGGACCAGATATGCTGCTTTGCACGTAGGGGTGGGCATTTAGGATTACTCGAAATTCCGGGTCGGGTAATTCAAGTTTTTTAAAATTTGGGATTTTAGAATAAGTACCTGAACTCGTGCCCAAATTTTTGGGTACCCGACAATACGGGTTTAGGTTTGAGTTATCTCAAATTACCCGAACAATAACATAATAACCAAAACAACACTTAAAGTGATATTCCAACAGCAAAAAAAAAAATTAGCAACATAACACCACTTAAAGTGATTGTCGGTACCCTCAAGACCAGTACCCCGCATACATGAAGAAGCTTCGGACCTGGCCTTCCCGTTGAGGCGGACTCCGGAGCTACCACGCGTCCTCCGGCTCCGGGCCCTTGCTCCCATCGAGGAGGGCTCCAGAGCTGCCACGCGTCCTAAGGCCTCGGGCCCTTGCTCCCACCGTGGAGGCCTCCGGAGCAGCCACACATCCTACAACTTGTCCTGGGCGGTAGGTTGCGAGTGTAAGGGGCGGTGCGTCATGTACAGTCGCGCATTGAAGGCACGTGCCTTCCCCAAGTGTACAGGTGTGGCACACGCCTCCTGTCAGGTATCGCTGCGTCCAATTGCATCACAGTGAAAGCACCGCAGACCTACCCCATCGTCAACGACTATGCCTAACCACTGTCGGTCGACGCGGTAGACAGCAAGTCTTCAAGGCGCGGTCAGAGGCAGCGTATGCAAGAAGCTTTAGATATTATACATGATAAGATCACCCCGAGGCCACCTGTTGGGCTCCAGGCCTCACTTGTAAGGCGTCCGGACATGTCTATAAAAGGACCAAACTGCCACCGTTACAAAGGATCGAACATCAAACTCACGCATACACACACACACACTAGCAATACCATCCACTGTGGAGTAGGGTGTTATGCTTCTTGCGACTTGAACCACGTAAAAAACCACTGTCTCATACTCCCTCACGTGCTCGTACACTTGATTGAGGCCTAAGCACCGCTGAACAAGAACCCCTGCGGGCTGCTCCATAGCGGATCCGGGGAAAGTGTCGCATTAATACTTTGACAGTGATATTCTAGCAGCAATAAAAATTCAGCAGCATAACAATATACTTAATAGAAATATAGTTAGTTCCACATATCAACAAAATAACAATACTCAAGCAAGTGACAGACTGACAGATTACAAGTTTACAAGGACTTGTGAAATTAACAGCCACAAACAAACAAGGCGCATGCCCCTTATAACTTCACACTATGACAGCAATCCAGCACCAGCTCGTCACTTGTCAAGTTGTCAGCACCCGCTTTCAGGTAATCAGGTTCAGGCATTAAAACTAGCACTAGCAGCCAGCTCAAGTATCCAAAAACAGCATTGAGGTTAACAAAAACTCAGCAGCTAACACATAACAGAACTGGAAAAACAACTAAAATAAAAATGTACCTTCTCTGAACAGGGATAATTGGAGTATAATATTATGTGCAAAACACTTTACCATATTGTCGGTACCCGACATACTGGATACCCTCGCGTACAAGCTAGAGCCGTCTAGGTATCCCGCCTCCCAGTAGAGGCAGGGTCCGAGAGCGCCACGTGCTCAAGAGACCCGGACCTATCAACTTGAGATGGGTGGTCCAGGATACCCGCAAGAAACCACAAAGTAAAAGCTCACCCCCCCTTTGGAGAGTTGAGCTCCCAGGCAACCACGTGTCCAGCAGGTAAGGAGCCCTCCTTCCCGTGAGACAGGGCTCCAGAGCTGCCGCGTGGACCAAGACATCAAACGGGCCACCTCCCATATGGGAAAGCTCCAGTGCTGCCACCTTTCTTGCAAGACGGGACTCGTCATCCCCCGCGGAGGTGAGATCTCGAGGTGCCACGTGGCCCATAACACAGGACCCGACCTCCTCCACAGCGGTGAGCTCCCCGGCTGCCACGTGGTCAGTCCACTTGCCCCGGGCGGGGAGTGCGGGAGTTAAGAGGGCGGTGCACCTTGTCCCCGTCAAGCTTTGAAGATACGCGGCTTGCCTAGACGCATGGCGCGGCGCACGGCTAATGCAAGGTACCGCTACGACCAATCACATTGCAGTGAAGACGCCGCAAGTCTATCCCACTCCGCCAAGTGGGTAGCTTACGATGACAGAGATAGTTGGACGGGGCATCCCCTTCCAATGTCAGCAACGGCGCATGAGCTACTGACGACTCAAGTGGCAAGACAGCGAGTCTTCAAGGTCGCGGTCAGAGGAAGCTTATGCGAGAAGCCTTATATCTTTAGGATAAGATCACCCCAGGACCACCTGTTGGGCCCTGGAACCCCACTTGTAAGTCGTCCGACCTTGGCTATAAAAGGCTCGGACCGCCACCGTTACTTGACACATCCAAAAATTTACCCAGTACACACACACACACACACACACACACACACACACACACCCACACACACACACACACACACTAAGCGATACCATCCACCGTGGGGTAGGGTGTTATGCTCCTTGCCGCCCGAATCACGTAAAAATCATCGTCTCATACTCTCAACCCCTAGAACACTTGATTGAGGCCTAAGCCCTGCCGAACTAAAAACCTCCACGGGTTGCTCCTTAGCAGAACCGGGGGAAGTGTCGCATTAACACTTCGACATTTGGCGCGCCAGGTAGGGGCTTTTTCCCTCATAAAAGTGGTAACATTTTCACCACCATGGTATTCATCAGGAATGTGGAAGGTAGTTTCTGTGGCCGTCGTCCGATGACCAGATTCGTCGCTCGAGAGGTGCTCTCTGGTCCATCACGCCCCCGTGCAGGTACAGCTGGCCATGACGGCACGTCGGGACACATCCCGGCTCAGTCGGCCCCGCCGACACCACCGACTGCAAGCACGGAGAGCGCTCTGGTAGCGACCAGAGCTATTATCCACCACCCACAGTTGCTGAACGCTTCTCAAAGAGTGGCTCGACAGTGGGTCCAAGACATCGACCACTTTGTCGTCACGGCCATCAACTCCCCCAACAGGGGAAGGCGCCATGTATCGATGTCACGAACGTTGTCCATCGACTGTCGCACCGCTAACTCCCGCTCCTCCAGGCCTTTGAGTGTTGGTTGACTCCCCACGGAGGACCTCAAGGATGAGCTTGACCGTCGTCAAGCTCACATGGACGACTGAGTCATCATCGAGCGACAGCGAGAGAGGCGGCGCAACCTCGACGCCGAATATGGCCCTCAATGCCCTGTTCACGAGGCGTCCTCTATCCAAGGTGCACCGCAGGTAAACCCTCCGCCACCTAACGAGGAGTATGTCAGCTCGACAGTCCCCTTGTAGTATTGGATGCAGCAGGACAAGTAGCAATAGTATTTGGCGCAACCAGTACCATTGCAGCAACACATGGCACAACCAGTGCCACAACCACAGGTCCCGCAGGCGCCACACATCGTGCAGCAGACCCCCTTGGGGTATGCTACCCCGTATGCCTCTCTGACAAAGCCCATCAGAGGTTGCACAACATTGGCTCCACACCTCCGCATCGCGACGTGGCCACGCAAGTTCCGACCACATATGCCGGAGAAGTTCGATAGAAGCATCAACCCGGCCATGTTCCTGCAGATCTACACCACGACGCTCCTTGCTGCAGGAGCGGATGAGACCATCCTAGCGAACTACTTCCCTGTCGCCCTGACTGGATCAACCCGCTCGTGACAAATGAACCTGCCTGAGGGGTCTATAACCTCTTGGGATGAGCTGTGCTGTTCACAGTGAACTTTGACAGCTCCTACACGCGGTCTGACACCGAGCTCGACCTCCACGCCTGTAAGGATCGAAATGCCCAAGAGGGGGGTGAATTGGGCTTTCTTTCAATTTTTAAAGCAATTAAAATTAACGACCTCAAGCCCAATTCCCTATGCAATTAAACTATGCAATCAATGTAAATTAAAGTTGCGGAATGAAGATTGCATAAGTGTAAAAAGGGAGAGGGATGCAAACGCTCAAGGGACACGGAGTTTATCCCGTGGTTCGGTAAGATCACAAGGATCTACCTACATCCACGTTGTGGCACCCACCGAAGGGTTTTGCCACTCCCTAGTCACCGAGACAAGGGGATTCTTCACTATTCTTCTCCGTTCGCCAACCTTGGCAAGGTGGAGCTCAAGCCTTGTACACTTTTGGGATCCTCCGGGCTTCCACAATCCTCTTGGCAAGCTCCGGAAGTTGCACACACCAAGGGTCACTCCCTTTGGGCTCTCACTATACTAGAGACTCCAATCACCAAGAATGGAGGCACCCAAGCACTATCTCTAGCTAGTTCTAGCCTATTTCTTGGTGTACAAATGATGAACAAATGATGTGAAAGTGGTTGCTCTATTGCTTGAATGCTCTAGGATGTGTAGAGTATGTCTGGGCTTCAAGTCTTATCGATTTGACAGGTTGAAGGGGTATAAATAGCCAGCCTCCACGAGATAGCCGTTGGAAAAGTAGGCTGACATCACTTCTCTGCGAACACCGGATGATCCGATGTCTCCCCTTCAGTTAACATCGGTCAAAGCCAAATTAGCTGATGTCACTGTGTCAGATATGACCGTTGTTAGACCGATGTTGATCTGTCTTCTCATCGGATGATCCGGTGGCTCTTCCTCCAGAATTTTGCTTGATCTTGAGGCATACTGGAGTAATTGACCGATGTGTGTAAATCTGCACATCGGATGATCCGGTGCTTCACTTGGTCCAATGGTATTGCAATCTGTAATGATGGACCGATGTCACTGAGCCACTCACATCGGATGATCCGGTGAGTGCATTTGTCTGAGGTCTTCTTCTTCAATTGAACCAACTTGACCGATGTAGTCAACTCATAGAACGTCGGTTTATCCGGTGTGTTCAACTTGTTGACTTCGAGTTGTTTTGAGTTGTTCTTTTGGAATTTTGAACTTGTGACCTCTTTGACACTTGTTGGAAATGTTGTTTTGATTGTCTTCAAGCATGGAATGATATCAAGTTAGAGCTTTCACTTCTTGTCATCACATGTTTTGGTTTGATCTCATTCGTTGATTTTATATGGGTCTCCAATGTAATATTGATTTCATTTGATTGAGTGTCATTGAGACCTTGCATTCACAAATTCATTAGTAATATCGAATGGTTGTCATTAATCACCGAAACCGTACCTCATGGGGCCTAGATGCTTTCAACGCCGTATGCCAGCATCCCAAGGAGACGCTGAGGTAATTCATCCAGCGCTTCTCCCAGGTATGCAACTCCATCCCCAACATCCCAAGTGTCTCTGTCATAGTATCATTTCGCCAGGGAGTGCGTGACCGCAAGATGCTCTAGAAGTTAGCCATGCACAACGTGCAAGACGTCTCTGAGCTCTTCTCTATCGTCGATCGGTGCGCCAGGGCGGCTGAAGGCCGCGACTGGCACGCTCAGCCCACCCCAAGGGTGAGCGGGGCCAGCCAAACCGAAGAAGGAGTTGTTACCCCTGGTAGAGGCAAAAAGAAGAACAAGAATCGGGGTGGCGGCCAGAACAAGCCGCTGCATGGGTCCCCCGTCGTGGCAGTAGCCGCGACCGGTGGTGGCAAACCCCCACGCTTGGAGAAGCGCCCACGTCAGCCACCTGCCGCTTATGAAGGCGTCGAGCCTTGCCCAGTGCACAGAACTCGCGACCACACCACGAGCGAGTGTCGGGAGATCAAATCGAGCTCTGGTGACATAGTAGCCTACGACGATACGACTGATAAGATATTCCCTGCCATCATCAACAACTACGCCTAGCCACTGGCGACCGGCGCGACAAGACGGCGGGTCTCCAAGCTGCGGCCAGGGGCAACAAGTGGCCATAACGCCTTAGATCTTTTACAGGCATAATATTGCCCCGAGGTCACCTGTCGAATCTCGGGCCCTACTTGTAAGGTGTCCGACCTTGATTATAAAAGGTTCGGATAGCCACCGTTACGAGGCATCCCCATTCACGCACAAACACAATCCACACGCTCACTCAAGCTTCTGTAACTCACAATACTTAGGCAATACAACTATCTCCCGTGTATGTAGGGTGTTCTTGTGACACTTCCACCGGAGGTGCTTAGAGAGCAGCCCGTGCAGGTTCTTTTATTAGCGGGGGCTTAGTCTCACGTGAGGTTGCACGGTTAAGGAATTATGGTGAGGTGGTGGTTTTACGTGGTTTAGGCCACCGTAGCGTAATTCCCTACTCAACGGTGAGGTTTGTATTGTTTGAGTGTCTCAGTGTGTGTGTGTGTGTGAGCGTAAAAGATTGGATCTTTTGTAACAGTGGTGGTACAATCCTTTTATAGACAAGACCAGACGCCTTACAAGTGGGGATGCTTAGGCAATACAACTCACTCTCGCGGATGTAGGGTGTATTCAGTAAGGTCGAGCACCTTACAAGTGGGGCCCAGGGCTTGACAGGTGACCTTGGGGTGATCTTATGCATGTACAAAATCTATTGGGCCGCTACACCCGCTGCCTCACATCACGGCTTGAAGACCCGCCGTCTTGCCCCATCGGTCGCCAGCGGCTAGGCTTAGTCGTTGATCATTGCAGGGAATGTCACTTCTCTCATTTGGCGCAAGATACGCAGTCAACAGCGTGGGGTAGCCCTGCGATGCCTTTACTTCGATGCGATTGGATGCAGCAGTACCTAACAGGGTCGTGCGCCGTGTTGTGCGTCTAGGGAAGGTGTTCCTAGAAAGCTCGACTTGGACAAGGCGTACCACCCATTACTCCAGCAACCTACCGATCAGGACAAGTTGCAGGACATGTGGCAGCATCGGAGCTCGCCTCTGCGAGGGAGGCCGAGTTCTACGCTGTTGGCCACATGACAGCTTCGGAGCTCAACTCTGAGGAGAGTCGGAGGTCCGAGACTGCTGGACACGTGGTGGTTCCAGGGCCCGCCTTCGCGAGAGAGGTCAGCCTGGAGGTTCAGGCTACATAGCGCCACCGGAGCCTACTCCTGTGGAGGAGCGGGGTCTCGTCCCACTGGACACGTGGCAGTCCGGAAACCTGTCTCTTCGGGGGAGCCAGGTCCCGTATCAAGGTCCACGTGGCAGTCTGAGAGCCCGCCCCTGAGGAGGGAACGGTAGGGATGAAAACGGATCGTATATTTCCGATCCGTCTGGATACTGGATTCGAAAATATCTGGTTCATATCTATTTTTATCGGATCTTAATCGGATATGAATCAGATATCGAATATTTGAATTCGGATATCAGATAGGAAACGGTACAACTTAATATCCGTCTGAATGATTGAATATCCATATTTCATCAGATATATCTGAATAATTTTTTCGGCCCATTTACTAATATGGCCGGCAGCCTGACCCAAACCGAAATCAACTAGAAACTGAAACTAATCTATAAAAAGTTTTGCTAAAGGTGGGAATCAAACCTAGAAACTCAGGTACGCAAGGTTGGACTCAACCACTAAACCAAACAACCATTCTCGGTGGCACATCAAAGCAGTTTTTAAAAATGGGAGAGGAAAGGACCTTGCTGCACGTACTCAAAATTGCTAAATCGCCTATGGTACCTTACTTTTCCTTGAAAACCCTATTCAGCCAATGTATTAAGAATGATGATTTGTACAGAGGTTCAAAAAGGTGAAAAAGAAATATTAATTACTTGTGTTATGTGTGCGGATTATTTTTTCATTTGTTTTATAATTTAATGATGTTATATGTCAAATGTTTTCTAATATCCGAGTCTGTCTGATATCCATAAAATTCCGATCCGATGAATCCGTTTCCGATACATCTGACATATCCGATACTAAATCCGTTTTCGATAACATCTGATCCGAATCGGTTTCTGAAATTATTATGTGGATATGGATATGAAAAAGCATTTTATCCGTCCATATCCATCCATTTTCATCCCTAGGACTGGGTCTAGGTCTGCTAGACACGTGGCTCCACCGGACCCTGCCTCAGCGAGAAGACAGGGCACTTAGACGTTTTTATTCTGTGTGCGGAGGTACCCGGTACCGACAACAGTCAATCTACCCTATCAAATATTCATAAAATATATACGGAAGTATATCTAACCTACCAAATATTCTTTGGATATATATAACAGTATATCTAGCCTATAAAATATTCTTCGGATATATATATAGCAGTCTATCATGCCTACCAAATATTCTTTAGATATATATAATAGTCTATCTAGCATACCAATTTATTTTAGGAATCATGAGGGATGAATACTCGGGCAAAACAAGATGGTCACATATTTCGATTTTCAACCGCATAATAGAGCAGCATAACAATGGATTGGACACGTGTAGGTTCTATTGTATCTTTCATACTACCGTTTTTGAACAAAATCTTTAAAACTATATAACTATTGAATCAGGTGATTCACCAACACTCACGCTGGAGCAAGCTTTGTATCCTGACCAGGGCGGCCTTCACGTAATCTGGAAATGTGCAACACTAGAGATGAAATGTGAACAGACATCCTCCCTAACCAGTTGACTCACCACTGCGGGGAGCGCCTTAGATTCAGAACTATAGGTGTACCTCGTGCGTCACTCGTTACTTTTTTAGATAACAAAACAAATTGCTAATAAGGAGCCTAGCAATAAAACTCATCCATCTCATTTTATTGAATAGGGAGACAGTACAATGACAGGGACAGAAGCCTGAAACAAGGCTACACTGCAAGCCACCATACTGATCACGCTAGGACTAGATCATCCAACAGGAGATGCGGACACCACGGGTCAGGGCTTGGCAACAGTCCCGACACCAAAGTCGACCTGGCAGCATTCGGGGCGGTAGAGGCAGCATGCTGGTGTCCCCTCTACGGTCACAGGACCAGATCTGCTGCTTTGCACGACTGATGCAGTCATCACCACAAGCAGGCAAACTTGCACGACGAGAAGAAGAAGGAACACCTGAAGGTTGTCGATCGCCATCTTCACGATCTCCAGCTAGTGTAGCAGTGCCAAAGTATCAACAGCCTAGCCTTCTGCAGTTTCACAAGCACGAGGAGTTTTATTATGATAACAGGAGAGGTGTGCACTTGTACTTATATAATGTCTCGCTGTAGACGGTGAGTGACAAATGGCAAGTGAACCGAAACCTCCTGAAGACGGTGCGTGACAAATGGCAAGTGAACTGGCACCCCATGAAGACTAGAGTGACAAATGGCAAGTGAATTAACACGCCATAAAGATAATGAGTGACAAATGACAATTGAATTGGACAGCTGGCACACTTACGGGCATTGAAGCACGAATGAGCTGGCCCATCGGTATTGGGATGAACACTTACCTTTTTTAGATCAAATCTGAATTGAAATGTGGGGCCCATGGTGTTAACATGTTCGTACTGTTATTCCTTTGACCCATTCTTTTGCTTGGATATGTAGGAAAACATTTATATTTGCGGCCCCACTCACTCTCTAGGGCGGTGAAGGAAGTTGACCTTTTGACTATCACTCTAACCCATCGGGACCGTCTATTCGTTATGACGATTGGTATAGCAGGAGTTTGTCAGAGTATCCACATTCCCCTTGACCTTTGTTGACAACTCATTATCGTTAGCTGCGATCAGAGGTTTGGTTTCCAAATCTTGCACTTTCCCTTGTTCCTCTCCTTCTGGATCAACCTTCAACGAGCGCGGTAAAATGATTAGAAAATCAAATCCCTTCCGCCTCTCCTTTGCGACGTGCTTGCGACTCGTGAGCCGCCAATCCAACATAAGGTACGTCAGTGATAGGAGTCGTGCTTTGGTGGCCAGATAAGCGCAAGATTGGGAACCAAACCTCTCGGCTGAACACATAACGGAACAGCAAATGCTCAATTGTCTGGCGCCTACGAACAGAGTGCAAAGGGGCTCTGTTCTTAAATTGTACGTACCTCAATAATCTACCCGAGTCCAGGCAAGTTCCGAGCACCTGGTATGTTGTACTGTCCGGCGAAGAAAATGCAATATGTCACGAGGACGAGCATTTAACGGAGACGATGAGGAAGACGAGTGTCGGCGACCTCGCCACCACTGACCTAGCTCGAGGGGAATAGCGTGCGAACGCGGACCTCAACGTGCCCCTCGATGACAGCCTGAACATCACTGACCACACCCACATACGCGCTGCCATCCCCACCACCAAACACCTCATGAACAACAGAGCCAACATCATCCGCTGCAGCCACCTGGTAAGCCTCATATTCTCTGCCCAGAGACCAGAGTCCAAATGATTCAAGAGCGGGCTCAAAATCGTCGAATTAATTTCATAGAACTCAATGATTCTATTTTTGAAACTGTGCAGTCAATGTCAATTACTCTACATATGCCCCTGCACTGCACTGTAGGAATGTTTTCAGGGTCTTGCTACAGGATTGTTGTCTGTAGGATGTGAATCAGCTTATTACGTACTTCCTCCTTTCTTGAAAGTTTATCGTTTTCTAAGAAAAAATAAATAAGAAGACGACATATTTGCGAGAAGTGAAGGGATATTTCCGTTGCTGAATTCGTGTAGTTCTGACAGTGCCCAAGTGATGAAAACGAGCATAAACAATCAAATTATATTATGTAAAATAGCTAATTCTGCAAATTTGGATGTCACTTGCCGACTTTGGGTTTGAAATGGTCGTGGATTTGGCATATTGTTTTGAGTAACGCTGATGTCCTTCATGATGTACGAGCAGTAGAAATTGATCTATCTGTGGAAAGTAAGTATAATTTTTTCCTTTTTCCTTTTTTCATGCTTCTGTATTTTCTTTAGACAACAAAACAAGCTGCTAATAAAGAGACTTGCATGAAATCAAACTCATACATCCCATTTTATTGAACAATGAGACAATACAATGACAGGAGCAAAAGCCAGAACAACGCTGGACCGCAAGTCATCAAACTTATACATCCCATTTTATTGAACAAGGAGAGCAGCCCGTGCAGGTTGTTTGATCAGCGGGGGCTTAGTCTCAGGTGAGGTTGCACAGTTAAGGAACTATGATGAGATGGTGGTTTTACGTGGTTTAGGCCACCGTAGCGTAATTCTCTACTCAACGGTGAGGTTTGTATTGCTTGAGTGTCTGAGTGTGTGTGTGTGAGCGTAAAAGATTCGATCCTTTGTAACAGTGATGGTCTAATCCTTTTATAGACAAACTCGGACGTCTTACAAGTGGGGATACTCAGGCAATACAACTCTCTCTCGTGGATGTAGGGTGTATTGAGTAAGGCCAGACACCTTACAAGTGGGGCCCAGGCCTGACAGGTGGCCCCGGGGTGATCTTATGCATGTACAAGATCTACTGGGCCACTACGCCCGCTGCCTCACACCACGGCTTGAAGACCCGTAGTCTTGCTCCGTCGGTCGCCAATGGCTAGGCGTAGTCGTTGATCATGGCAGGGAATGTCACTTCTCTCGTTTGCCGCAAGATACGAGTCAACAGTGTGGGGTAGCCTTGCGGCGCCTTTACTGTGATGCGATTGTACGCAACGGTACCTAACAAGGGCGTGCGCCGCGTTGTGCGTCTAGGGAAGGTGTGTGCCTTCAAAGCTCGACTTAGACAAGGTGTACCACCCATTACTCCATCAACCTACCGGTCAGGACAAGTTGCAGGACATGTGGCAGCACCGGAGCTCGCCTCTGCGGGGGAGGCCGAGTCCTGCGCTGCTGGCCACGTGGCAGCTTCGGAGCCCAACTCTGAGGAGAGTCGGAGGTCCGAGACTGCTGAACACGTGGTGGTTACGGAGCCCGCCTCCGCGAGAGAGGCCAACGTAGCGGCACCAGAGCCCACTCTTGTGGAGGAGCGGGGTCCCGTCCCGCTGGACATGTGGTAGTCTGGAAGCCTGTCTCTTCGGGGGAGCCAGGTCTCGTATTGAGGTCCACGTGGCAGTCCCAGAGCCCGCCCCTGAGGTGGGACCGGGTCTATGTCTGCTAGATACGTGGCGCCACCGGACCCTGCCTCAGCGGGAAGACAGGGCACTTAGGCGTTTTCGTCCTGTGCACGGAGGTACTCGGTCTCCTGGTATTGACAACAATCAATCTACCCTATCAAATATTCATCAGATATATACAGAAGTATATCTAACCTACCAAATATTCTTCGGATATATATAGCAGTATATCTAGCCTACCAAATATTCTTTGGATATATATATGGCAATCTATCAAGCCTACCAAATATTCTTTAGATATATATAATAGTCTATCTAGCATATCAATTTATTTTAGGGATCATAAGGAATGAATACTCGGGCAAAACAAGATGGTCACATATTTCGATTTTCAAGTGCATAATAGAGCGTGCATAATAGAGCAGCATAACAATGGATTGGACATTCTCATAGCCGATGACACATGTATGTTCCATTGTATCTGTCGACTGTTGGAGTCGGCAGATCCCCTAACACTATGAAAAGTGTTTGAAGGAGTTTGTGGTTCGGTCTGGGCGCGCGGAGATCTAAGAAAGTGAAATGAGATTTGGACACGAGTGACACGGTGGTTTACGTGGTTCGGGCCGCCTGAGCGTAATACCCTACTCCACGGGTGTGTGTTTGTTGTATTAACTTGTGAGCTTCCGAGTGTTCGAGAGTTCTCTCCTGTGTATCGTCGGTTTGTCCTTTTATAGTACAAGGACTAACCGTTACAAGTCAGCCTGGCCCGACATGTGGCCCTGGCGGTTATTAGTATTGATACACGAGATTAATTGTTGTTAATAACCCTGTAACGGCTCCGACAGTGCCGTTACAGGTGTTAAGGCTGTCCGATTAATTATCATTAACGTGGAATTAATGGTAATTAATCGGATCTTGAAGTCTGCGGCTGTCCTTTGGAGATCCGGAGCCGTTACAACGTCTCCCGGAGGCTTTAAGCATCTAGCTCTGTCGTGTGGACACGTGGCAGCTCCGGAGCTTGCTTGGGAGAAGCGGGAAGCTCCGGGGTGACCTGGCACGTGTCATGTCCGGAGCTTCTCTCGGTCGGGGGCTACCTCTGGAGGTGCCGTTTCAGTACTTGGCCCGGAGCTTCACCCTTGCGGGTAATAGCTCTGGGCTGACAGTACACGTGGCAACCTAGAGGTTAACCATGTTGGAGAAGCGGGTCCGGTCACGTCTGGCGAGTGGGCCCCCGAGGGTCTTCAATTTGAGTTGATGTCCTTCCCTTGAGATCTTTGTAACCTCAGGGGGTGTATGGTTTTTAGGGTACCGACAGTGGCCCCCTGGACCTACCTCCGGGGAAGGCCAACGGGATGAAGTCGTTCCGCCGGAGGTGGGTCCATACTTGTGACTCTTGAACTGGGTCTTCAAGAGTCTTAAGAGGTGCCTTTGGCGGGGCTTTATGGTTGAGTCCCGACGCGTGGCGCACCTCAGGCGGCAGATAAGATCTTTGACGTGCGGATCTCTCGCAATTGAAGGTCGTCGGTTCCCGATACGAAAACCGTATCGGTTCCGCGCGCCTTGTCAGTCCGCCGCCTTTGGGTCTCCCGCCTCGTGATGACAACTGTTCGCCTGGGTAAGAGCCTCGACTTGATCGTCAGGGTGGTCCCGGGCCCTCTTGTCATTGGCTGGGTTGAATTCTTGAGTAGTATGCTCAACTCCCCTGCAGTTTCCATCCAAGCGTTGCGAGGGCTTACTTAAGAAGGAAAGCGCACCGTCGGGAGTTCTTTACGCTTTCCATCTGTTCTTGCGCTCAAACTCCCAACTCGTGCTTTGCTTCTCTTCTCTCGCCTAGCAGTGCTGCGATGGAGTTGGGTCTGCGTGAGAGTCGTTTGAAGACGGAGAGCGATCTGAAGAAGGTCCGAGCCCTCATGGGGTGGTCGTCGGACTTCTTCAACCGTTCAATTCGCACCGGAGGAGAGCTTCCCTTTAAAAAGGAGCGCTCCGGCGAAATGGTATACTTTTCATCGTATGCCATGGTGGGGCTGATCCCACCATTTTCTTCCTTCTTTTTGATGCTGCTGGACTTCTATGGTCTGCAGCTATACCACCTTGGCCCTCACTCCCTTCTCCTTGTATCCGTCTTTGTCCACTTCTGCGAGATGTGGGTGGGCATTCCTCCCTGCATCGAGCTCTTCCGCACTTTCTTCACCGTCCAAACCACCGGCCGAAGTGACGAGTACCTTGGCTTCTACTACTTTGTGAAGCGCAAGAAGTGCCCGTTCAAGTACCTCCGGTCGTTCCCTTCCGGGAAGTGGGATGACTGGAAGAAAGATTGGGTAGTCGTCCGGGTGGAGGAGCACGAGCGGTTGGAACTGCCAGACGGTCTGCCCGGCATTGACACGTCGGTGTGGAGCGAAGTTCCGGTGCTGGCGGCAGCTTTCGACCCCGTCTTGTCCAGGATCCGCCAATGTGTAGAGGGAGGATTGACTCCCCAGGCGGTGTTCTGCAACTTCCTGTCGAACAGGTGGGCGCCGCTGAAGAGGAGGGAGAAGCTCGCCTGGGCCCTCAACAGCGTGATGGACGAAGACCGGGTCGAAACCGGGTTGAAGTCCAGCATGGTGGGGAAGTCCTTGGAGTTTCACCTCAAGAAATTCCAGCACGGCATCGATGTAGACGGAGCGTACTTGACTCCGCCACCGGCTTTCCTCCCCCTGAACGAGGAAGTTGAGTTCAGCAGGGTGCTCCGGCGGAAGATGCCCGCGCTTGACGACCTTGGCGTCGTCGAGAGAAGATCGACCGCCCCGTTGGCGATCCACGGGTTGTCGGAAGGCGGCTCCGCCCCTGTCTCTCAGCCAAGAGCTGAGGTCACCGGCAAGGGCAAGGAGCTGGCGGAGGAGCCAGAGAGCCGGAAGAGGAAGTTGCGTCATGCTGACGGGAGGTCCGTCGGGCTTGCTACTTCCCCGCCAGTTCCCCGTCCTCAGGAAGGAGGATTCTCCGCTGCTGTAGCGTCTGTCCCCGTGGTGGGGTCTTTTCGGAGCGCTACTGTTCCGGCGGTGGGATCCTCCCGGAGTACGGCTGTCCCCGTGATGGGTCCCTCCGGAGGTGCCAGCTCCGGACAGGCGACTCCGGTTCGAGAAGCGATGAGGGCCCCCAGGTCTAGGAGTTCCTCTCGGTCAAGGAGAGCTCCGACCCGGGAAACGCCCGCGGCTACGGCAAGTCCTGGGAGTCCTCCCGGAGCTCCTACGCCGACCGTGGCCAGCCCGGAACGTCCGGGAAAGAGGTTTCGCGCAAGCTGGTGCGTGAGCCTCCCAAGGTAATTTTTCTTGCTTACCTAAATTAACTTTTAATTATAGCATCTGTTTGCTCAATTTCTTCATTCTTCATCTGCAGCGTTCCCAAGAAGGGGAGTGAAGCTCCGCCCTCAACCACAGTGTCTGAGGCTGCGAGGGCTTCTGCTCCAGCCCTGGTGCCGCCCCAGGCGGAGGCTGCGACAGCTCCGGCGCCGGCTGTCGTGGTCATGGACCTCGACTCGTCTCCAGAAGTTCCCGTGGTAGCGCCGGACCACGGGATTGAAGATGCGCCAGCGGCACCCGCTCCGGAGGTTGAAGCTCCGGGCCCTGGTGCTGCAGAAGTAGATGCTCCGGCTGTCGAGCCGGAGGAAGTAGCGGTCCCGGCTTCAGAGCCGGAAGATGCTGGAGCTTCGGCGGTCGAGCCGGAGGCAGCTGAAGCCCCGGCGTGCGAGCCGGAGGTTGAAGTGATTCCGGCAATTGAGCCGGTTACTTCTGAAGCTCCGGTCGCAAGGCCGGTAGTTATTGGAGCGCCGGCTGCAGAGCCGGTGGTGGTGGAGGCGTGGGAGCTTGAGCTCCCCTCAGAAGAAGCGTCCCGGCCGGAGCCATTGGAGGCGACGACGTCGATGGTACCCGTGGCGGAGCCAGAGTGCCTGAACGAAGTCGCCGGCCCCCAGCCTGAGGGGGCGAATGAAGATTTGGTGGCGGGACCTTCTTCAGTGGCGACTGAGGCCATCCCGGAGGAGGGCCCTAGTGCCTTGGAAGCTCGGGGTTCCGCTCTCGCAGAGTGGGACCCAATTTTTGTAAATGAAGACCCGCTGGAACCAGCGGAGGAGACCCCAGAAGGTCCGGAGCCCATCTCGCTGTCGATGTCCATCGACAACGCTTGCTCCAGTCTGCGCCAAGTCCAACTAGCCTTCTTCCACGACAGCAAGGTTCTTGAAGAGGAGCGCCAAACCCTTAGGAGGTGGCGTAATAGACTCCAATTCGAAACCAAGCTGGCGCAGTCGAGGATCGCTGCGGACAAGGAATGGATCAAGCGGGAGAAGGTCCGCTTGGAGCTCTGGGGTGAGATGCTGGACGAGAGGGAGAGCATGACTCACAACCTCGACGCCAAATCCCGGGAGTACCACGACCAAGCTAAAGCTGCCAATGATGCGGCCAACGCCCGGTTCGATGAACTCGAAGCCATCAGTACCGCACTCATCAAGCGCCGAGAGGCGCTTGAGGGAAGGGAAAAGCGGCTCGAGGATGAGGAGCAAAAACTCCTGGAACTACGGGACGACGTCTTGCGTCGTGAAGAAGAGCTCGCCGAGAAGACAGCTCTGGCGGACAAGGGCCTTGAGGAGCGCGCTAAAAAATTGGAAGAGCGCTGCCTCGAGGAGGAGGAGAAGACCTGGGTGCGAGGGCAGGAGCTCTACGAGTATGAGTGTGCCCTCATCGCCCGGGAGAAGAAAATAGAGGCTAGGGAGAAAGACCTGGTCGACCGCCGGAACAAGATCCACCTCCGGGAGGAGGAGCTCGGGAGACTCGAAAAGCGGGTTGCTGCGAAGATTCAGCAAAACGCCAAAGAAGTTGAGCGCCTCTCCCGCGAGAACTCAGAACTGGCGGCGACCCGGAGGTCCCTGGAAGAAATGAAGGGCCTGAGGAAGACGGACTCCCTGCAAATTTGGGAGTTCCTGAGCAAGGCCGACGATGCGCTAGCGCCGATGGGTTTCAGCCCCGTGCTTCCGGATGATCCGGAGCCGGAGCCGGACCTTGCATTGCAGGCGTTGAGCGCTGCGGGTGGCAAGCTCTCCAAGGTGGGCGACGTCATCGCGGACCAGTTGGAGGTCGAGGGGCAATCCCTGGCTAGGAACGTCACAGAATATGTGTTGACGTGCTACACTAGCCGGAACCCCCGATTCCCTCTGGACCCGGTGCTTGAAGGCCCCGTTGAAGGAGAAGGCGAAGCTACCCGAGCCAGCGTGTCGGAGGTCGCCCAGAAGGTCGCTGAGTTCTTCCATAGGGTCTAGGACTATCTTTCTTAGCCTTTATTTGTATCTTCTCTTCTTCCTCAATTTTGTAATCCTTTGTCCCCAGATGTAATCTCCGGTCTTCTGATGAAATGAAATCCCCAATTTTTCGTGAATTTCATTTTTCTGTCTTCAACATCTTTGTCTTCACTTGGCCCCCTGGTAGATGTGCACAATGTGATTGTGGACATGTACCAAAAGGATGTTGAGTTTTGTTGAAGACAAATTTGCTTCGAACTCGTGTAGTTTAGGTCCGAAGTCTTCGATAGTGAAGGTCCCTTGAAGTCGTCGGAGCTTAGAAGCTCCGGCATTGCCCTTCGTCGGAGCTTAGTAGCTCCGGCAATAGCCTCTACCAACACGTTGAGTGTCGATAGTTAATACTTCAAGGTGTCGGAGCTTAGTAGCTCCGGCAATGACCCTTGCCACGCCTGGCTTGCTGGCAACAGACTCTAGTGATAGAGTCTTCTCACCATCTTCAAGTTAACGCCAGTGGGAGTCGGAGCTTGGTTAACTCCGATTTTTCTCCATCAATGTTGGGTTTATTCTTCCTGCACACTTAGGCCAAGAAAAACAGTAAAATTCGTTCCTTATCTATAACTTCGTTGCGGCTTACGATTCTCAAGAGAATTTCAAGTTGAACACGATTTTTAGTATGATTGGATGAATTGTCTTTTCTTTTAGATCTAATTGTCCATGGACCCACCTTACTTTGGCCTGCCGGGGTGTAGGTAGAGTGGCGTACTTAGGGTGCTTGACCAGGCTAAGTCGATAGCGCACTCCGGCCCTAGAATGGCTTGGCGGCTTTCAGGCGAGTTGGCCACAGACGACATTTAAATCTAAAAAATCTGACAATTCAACCCAAATCGTACATAAACCGGTTAAACTAAAACTTCTTAAGAATTGCACATTTCTGTTATAGACAAGAAAGAGAAAAATAAAAAATGTCGAGCCTTATGCAAAAATGAATGCACGTGGAGTCTATTTCACATGAAGATGTCTTTCATTATAGGTCCGGGGTACAGGGGAAACAAGTACACTCTTAGGGTACGCAACCAGGCTAAGTGTGTTTGGTTTCTCGTTTGACCCTGGGTAGTTAGCCACACTTCTAGTCCGGAGACTGTATCAAGTGTTGCATGAGCTCTTCAAACCTTTCGGGAAAGGTCCGGCTGCTCTCCCGGAGGAACTACCCGACTCTGTACAATGACTCTATAACATACACTTCAAGTTACTTAAGACTCACCTCCGTGGAATTAAGTGTAGAACTTACGGAGGTGCTCGATGTTCCAAGGATTTGGGAGAGGTGTCCCATCCTCGGTAGCCAAGCGAACGCTTCCGGGACGGGATACTTTGATCACTCGGAAGGGTCCTTCCCAGCCGGGGGAGAGTTTGTTTTGCCCTTCTCTGGATAGTATTCTCCGTAGCACCAGATCGCCTTCCTCGAGCTGTCGGTTGTGTACATGCCGCTGATGATAGCGCCGTAGAGCTTGGCGGTATCGGGCGTTCCGAACAGCTGCTTGGCACCTTCCCTCCTCGAGGAGGTCTAGGTCTTCACGCCGGAGCTGGTCCTGCGCGGCTTCGTCGAAGGTCCGGACTCGGAGGGAACCCAGGGTGATCTCCGGAGGAAGGATCGCTTCTGCTCCGTACACCAGGAAGAAGGGTGTTTCTCCGGTTGCCCGACTTGGAGAAGTCCTGTTAGCCCATAGAGTGGGCGGAAGCTCTTCGATCCAATTAGCTCCGTGCTTTTTCAAACGCTCATAAGTGCGCGTTTTGAGTCCTTTAAGGATCTCTGCGTTTGCTCTCTCGGCTTGCCCATTGCTGGCAGGATGAGCTACGGAGGCGTAGCAAACTTGTATGCCGAGGTCTTCGCAATATCCTTGAAATGAGGAGCTTGTGAACTGAGTCCCATTATCAGTGATGATCTTGTTTGGGACTCCGAATCTGCTCACGATAGATTGTAGAAAATTGATTGCAGATTGTTTGTTGATCGTCACAACAGGAGTAGCTTCCGGCCACTTGGTGAACTTGTCAATGGCGACATACAGGAACTTGTAACCTCCGACGGCTCTTGGGAAGGGTCCCAAGATGTCCATCCCCCACACAGCGAAAGGCCACGTAGGAGGTATCATTTGTAAGGGCTGAGCAGGTGTATGAATTTGCTTTGCATGAAATTGGCATGCTTTGCATTTCTTCACTAGCTCAGTAGCATCCTGGAGCGCTGTTGGCCAGTAGAAGCCGTGCCGAAAGGCTTTTCCGACCAGCGTGCGGGAAGACGCGTGGTTCCCACACTCGCCTCCATGGATCTCTGCGAGGAGCTCGCAGCCTTCTTCCCTTGTGATGCACCGCATTAGGATGCCGTTGGCACCGCGCCGGTAGAGATCCCCTTCTACCAACGTGTATCTTTTAGCCAATCTGACTACCCGGTCAGCGGATACATCATCGTCAGGAAGGATGTTGTCTTTCAAGTAGTTCCGGATCTCCGAGATCCATGCATCGGAACTGACTTGAGCATTTGAGTCTTGCGTGCTGGGTTGCTCGGAGCTTCCGGCAGCACCTACGACCCTTGATGGCTGCCATGGTAACAGGGCCATCGGGACCGTCAGCTTCGGGATGCTGATCTCGCCCCCTTCGTTCAGCTCGGCAGGCTGAACTGTGGGTTTTGACAACCTCCGGACAAAGGTTCCGTCTGGAGCCGGAGCTCCGGTTGACGCCTTGGTCGAGAGTTCGTCAGCTTCAACGTTGTGAGCACGCTGAACATGGTGAAGGTCTAGGACTTCGAAGTCCTTCTGAAGCCTCTGGACTTCAAGGAGATAAGCAGCCAGCTGGAGATTATTGCAGGAGCATTCACCCTTCACCTGTTTGATAACAAGTTGTGAATCTCCTTTGACCAGCAACTGCTTGACACCAAAGGATAGTGCCACCTTTAATCCATATATGAGTGCTTCGTACTCCGCCATGTTGTTGGTTGCCTTGAAATCAAGGTGCACCATGTATCTTACCTTCTCCCCGGTTGGTGTGAGGAGAAGGACTCCAGCTCCGGCTCCCTGCTTCTGCATGGAGCCGTCGAAGTAAAGGATCCAGTGAGGCTTAGTGAAGGCCGGAACTTGCGGTTCCTTCTTCTGCTCGCTGGGGCCCCCAGAGTTTGATGGAGAGGGAGTCCATTCTGCCACGAAATCTGCCAACGCTTGACTCTTGATTGCTTGTCTTGGAATGAATTCGAGGTCGAATTCAGCCAGTTCCGCTGCCCACTTCGCTATATTCCCAGTTGAATTGGGATTATGCAGAATCGCTCGAAGTGGATATGAGGTTACCACCGAGACTTTGTGAGCTTGGAAATAGTGTCGAAGCTTCCTTGAGGCAATAAGAACTGCGTAGAGCATCTTATGTACCTCTAGGTATCGAGTCTTGGCATCATGTAACACTTCACTGATGAAGTATACTGGGCGTTGAACGGTCCGGACCCTCCCGGAGGGGTCCGGAGCTTCCTCTCCATTGATCCGGACCCTGTCGGAGGGGTCCAAACTATATTCGAGGACCTCCGGGTTCTGGGTGGAGGAACCCGGAGCTTCTTCAGGAATGACCTGGATCCTATCAGAAGGATCTGGGTCCTCTGAAGTGACTTCTTGAGGATTCAAGTCGGGGAGCTGGGACCCAGGCCTGCTTTCGGGAACCTCCGGATCCTCCCGAAGGGATCTGGATTCCTGAGTATTGGGTAGTTCCGGTCTCTCCGCAACCAGAACCATACTGACGACTTCGTCAGCTGCTGAAATATAAAGCAATAAAGGCTCACCAGGGTTCGGAGCTACCAAGACTGGTAGAGTGGTGAGGAACTGTTTCAGCTCCTGGAATGCCTTCTCTGCCTCTTCAGACCATTGGAATGGCCCGGACTTCCTCAGTAACTTGAAGAAGGGAAGTGCCCTTTCCGCCAGTCTTGAAATGAATCGACTGAGGGCTGCTAGACATCCAGTTAATTTTTGGACATCTTTGATGCGGGTTGGTGGCCGTATGTCTTCGATGGCTTTTATCTTCGCCGGATTAGCCTTTATACCCCGGTGACTCACCAGGAAACCAAGAAGCTTTCCGGAACTAACCCCGAAGACGCACTTGTCTGGGTTTAGCTTCGTGCGGGTAGCCCGCAGCTTGTCGAAGACAGCCTGCAAGGTATCCAAGAGGGACTCCTTGTTTTTGACTTTGACCACAATGTCATCAACGTACACCTCCACTATGTCTCTGATGAGTTCTTCGAAAGTTTTGTACATTGCTCGTACAAAAGTTGAAGCTGCATTCTTGAGACCAAAAGGCATGGCTGTGTAACAATACAATCCATCCACTGTGATGAATGAAGTATGTTCTTCATCTTCCCTAGACATCCGGATTTGATGATATCCCGAATATGCGTCTAGAAAACACAGCAACTCACACCCAGAGGTGGAATCCACTATCTGGTCTATTCTAGGTAGTGGGAATGGATCTTTTGGACATGCCTTATTCAGGGTGGTGTAGTCGATGCACATCCGAAGTTTCCCGCCGGCCTTAGGCACAACGACTGGGTTTGCCAGCCATTTTGGATGGTAGACTTCTCGGATGAATCCGGCTTCGAGCAACTTCTTCACTTCTTGTCGGATGAAGTTCTGTCGCTCTACAGATTGCTTCCGAGGTTTCTGGTGTACAGGCCGAGCGTCGGGGTAAATCTTCAGATTGTGCTCAATCACTTCCCTGGGGATCCCAGGCATTTGTGACGGTTGCCAGGCAAACACGTCAACATTAGCCCGGAGGAAAGTGATGAGCGCGAGTTCCTATTTGTCGTTCAAGCCACCCGATATGCGGGTAGTTTGAGTGACATCGGAACCGATTTGGACGACTTTGACGGGAATGTCGGTGTCGCCGCTTGGCTGCACACGGGGTGCAGAGGTCGTGCCTCGTTGACGAATGCTCGGAGGTTGTGGAGCTTGCTTCTGTCTGGAATCCTCCTCTTGCGCTGTGGTGAGTGCATGGAGTTCTTCCAGAGCAGTTACTCCGGCAGTGCGATCTCCACGGATCCGGAGAACGCCTACTGGTGTCGGCATCTTCAACACCAGGTATCCATAATGAGCAGCTGCCATGAATTTGTACAGGGCAGGTCTACCCAAAATGGCGTCGAATGGTAAGTTGATCTGAGCGACGTCGAAGACCAACTTTTCGGTGCGATACTTCTCCCGGGTCCCGAAGGTAACAGGGAGAGTGATAGCTCCGAGTGGGGTTATGGCCCCCGGACCTACTCCGGAGAAAGGTCGAGAGGGCTGGAGGTCTGAAGGTCGAAGCTGAAGCTTAGTGAAAGCTTCGAAGCTGATGAGATTAAGCCCCGAACCTCCATCTACCAGGACATGATGGAGCTGGATGTTGTTGATGGTGGGGGATACCATCAAGGGCAGCTGGCCAGCTCCGACCATGCTTTGAGGACAATCCGAAGCATCGAAAGTGATGGGTGTGTCCATCCACTTTCGATGTGGCTCCGGTCTAGCTGTAGGAGCTACAGCAGCCATATCCCGTCGCATGGTCTTAATGACGCGACGAGAGGTGATGTCCCATGATCCACCAAAGATGGTGTTCATGGTTTTTCGACGTTCGTTGTCGGAGACGTCGGAATCATCGTCGACGGAGGTGTAGACGGCTTTCAAGACCTTTTTGGGGTCTTGAAACCCTAACTCCTCTTCAGCCGGAGCTTCATCGACCTTTTGTTTTCCCTCCCTCTGGCGGAAGGGAGACCCTTCCCGGCGCTTGTGGTAGCGCTCGGCAAGGTTTTGGACCTCCCGGCAATCCTCCAGCTTGTGGCTGCCCGTTTTGTGAATGGGGCACCACATCTTGGATTTGCCACCGTCTTCGGAAGACGGTCGAGGTCGCTTCTCGGGGCGTGGCCCCCGGCCACCAGGAGTTGCAGTGGCTGCAACGTTGGATGTGCCGGCCGACGGCTTCTTCTTGCCGTTGGTCTTCTTTTTCTTCTTGCCACTCCCGGAGGTAGCGGCTTCTTCTTTGGAGGATTTTTTATGATCCTCCAAGGCTGGTTTGGAGTGCATTTCACGGCCCTCCGCAGCTCTGGCACATTTGTCAGCCAGGCTGAAGAGCTCCGTGACACTGGTGATCTCTTTGATCGCCAGTTTCTCCAACATCTTCTTGTCTCGTACACCCTGTCTGAATGCTACAATGACAGAAGCGCTTGAGATAGAAGGGATTGTGTTACGTACCTGAGAGAATCTCTGGATGAATGACCGCAAAGATTCCCCTCCTTTTTGCACGACCGCAAAAAGGTCCAGTTCGGTGCCCGGACGGGTGTATGAACTCCCGAAATTGGCGGTGAACTGGCGGCATAGCTCCTCCCAACTGTCGATAGAGTTGGGCGGAAGGCTCATAAACCAGGACCTAGCAGTCCCAGTTAAGGCCACTGGAAAGTAATTGGCCATTACAGCCTCATTTCCTCCAGCTGCTAGGATCGCAGTGGAGTATATCTGTAGAAATTCTATGGGATTGACAGTCCCGTCGAATTTTTCCGGCAAGTGTGGCCGGAACTTCTGTGGCCATCTAACCATACGCAGGTGCATGGCTAGGGCGGAACAGCCTCCTCCTACTCCTTCCAGAGTAGAAAGATCTTGAGCATCTCGTCTTTCTCGAGCTCGCTCGATGTGGACACGGCCATCCTGTTGGCGGTATCGGCGATCAAGCTCCGCTCGGAGGTCGTGTGTCGAAAGCCGAGATGCAGTATGGGCACGTCGTGCCCCAGAGGGCAACGACGTCACTTGCTGTGACGCAGCTCTTCTCCGGTTGTTGGAGACATGTGGACCAAGTCTTCCAGACAACGTCCGTCGCTGCGACGGGGCCCGCCCTGAAGGAGGTGGACCCTGATTGTTGAGGCGTTCGGCCGCTGCTGCGACCAAATGCTCAATATCAGCTCTCCATTGCTCCATGGCACCTTGAGATGCATCCGGAGGTGGTGGTCGCTGAAGGAGAGCACGCGCTGCATGGAGCGCGTGTTCTGGGTTGTCACGACTTGCCGGCGCAGAATGTGACGCCGGTGCACCATCATGTCGTTCGGCATGTCTTGCCGGAGAAGATGGTGGTGGTGGGAGTGTGACTCCCGCTGGAACTGAGGCTCCTGCCGGTGGTTGCATGTTGGAGGGATTGCCTCCGACAGTCTGAGCAGCAGGTTGCCCGTTAGATGATCCAGCTGCAGAATTCACCATTCTTGAAGATCTCAGGCGACCCCCTACCTGGCGCGCCAACTGTCGACTGTTGGAGTCGGCAGATCCCCTAACACTATGAAAAGTGTTTGAAGGAGTTTGTGGTTCGGTCTGGGCGCGCGGAGATCTAAGAAAGTGAAATGAGATTTGGACACGAGTGACACGGTGGTTTACGTGGTTCGGGCCGCCTGAGCGTAATACCCTACTCCACGGGTGTGTGTTTGTTGTATTAACTTGTGAGCTTCCGAGTGTTCGAGAGTTCTCTCCTGTGTATCGTCGGTTTGTCCTTTTATAGTACAAGGACTAACCGTTACAAGTCAGCCTGGCCCGACATGTGGCCCTGGCGGTTATTAGTATTGATACACGAGATTAATTGTTGTTAATAACCCTGTAACGGCTCCGACAGTGCCGTTACAGGTGTTAAGGCTGTCCGATTAATTATCATTAACGTGGAATTAATGGTAATTAATCGGATCTTGAAGTCTGCGGCTGTCCTTTGGAGATCCGGAGCCGTTACAACGTCTCCCGGAGGCTTTAAGCATCTAGCTCTGTCGTGTGGACACGTGGCAGCTCCGGAGCTTGCTTGGGAGAAGCGGGAAGCTCCGGGGTGACCTGGCACGTGTCATGTCCGGAGCTTCTCTCGGTCGGGGGCTACCTCTGGAGGTGCCGTTTCAGTACTTGGCCCGGAGCTTCACCCTTGCGGGTAATAGCTCTGGGCTGACAGTACACGTGGCAACCTAGAGGTTAACCATGTTGGAGAAGCGGGTCCGGTCACGTCTGGCGAGTGGGCCCCCGAGGGTCTTCAATTTGAGTTGATGTCCTTCCCTTGAGATCTTTGTAACCTCAGGGGGTGTATGGTTTTTAGGGTACCGACAGTATCTTTCAAACTACCGTTTTTGAACAAAATCTTCAAAACTATATAACTATTGAATCGGGTGATTCACCAACACTCATGCAATTGGGTGATTCATCAACACTCACGCTGGAGCGAGCTTTGTATCCTGACCAGGGCGGCCTTGACCTAGTCTGGAAATGTGCGACACTAGAGATGAAATGCGAACAGACATCCTCCCTAACCAGTCGACTCACCACTGCGGGGAGCGCCTTAGATTCAGAACTATAGTTGTACCTCGTGTGTCACTCGTATTTTTTTAGATAACAAAACAAGCTGCTAATAAGGAACCTAACTTGAAATAAAACTCATCCATCCCATTTTATTGAATAGGGAGACGGTACAACGACAGGGACAGAAGCCCGAAACAAGGCTACACTGCAAGCCACCATACTGATCACGTTAGGGCTAGATCATCCATCAGGAGATGCGGACACCGCGGATCAGGGCTTGGCAACAGCCCCGACACCAGAGTCGACCTGGCAGCATTCGGGGTGGTAGAGGCAGCATGCTGGTATCCCCTCTACGGTCACAGGACCAGATCTGCTGCTTTGCACGACTGATGCAGTCATCGCCACAAGCAGGCAAACTTGCACGACGAAGAGAAGAAGGAGCACCTGGAGGTTGTCGATCGCCATCTTCACGATCTTCAGCTAGTGTAGCAGTGTCAAAGTATCAACAGCCTAGCCTTATGCACTTTCACGAGCATGAGGAGTTTTATTATGATAACAGGAGAGGTGTGCACTTGTACTTATATAATGTCTCGCGGTAGACGGTGAGTGACAAATAGCAAGTGAACCGATGAAGGCGGTGCGTGACAAATGGCAAGTGAACTGGCACTCCATAAAGACGGTGAGTGACAAATGGCAAGTGAATTAACACGCCATGAACATAATGAGTGACAAATGACAATTGAATTGGACAGCTGGCACACTTACGGGTATTGAAGGACGAATGAGCTGGCCCATCGGTATTGAGATGAACGCTTACCTTATTTATATCAAATTTGAATCGAAATGTGGAGCCTATAGGCTTAACCTGTTCGTACAGTTGTTCCTTTGACCCATTCTTTTGCTTGAATATGTAGGAAAACATTTATATTCGCGGCCCCACTCACTCTCTAGGGCGGTGAAGGAAGTTGACCTTTTGACTATCACTCCAACCAAACGAGATCACCTATTCGTTATGACGATTGGTATGGCAGGAGTTTGTCAGAGTATCCCACTTTAATTCCCATTGACCTTTGTCGACAACTCATTATCGTTAGCTGCGATCAAGGGTTTGGTTCCAAATCTCGCGCTTCCCCTTGTTCCTCTCCTTCCAGATCAACCAGCACCGGAAAATGATTAGAAAATCAAATCCCTTCCGCCTCTCCTTTGCAGCGCGCTTGCGACTCGTGAGCCGCCAGTCCATCAGAGGTAGGTCAGTGATAGGAGTCTTGCTTTGGTGGCCAGAGAAGCTTAAGATTTGGAACCAAGCCTCTCGCCTGAACACATAACGGAACAACGAATGCTCAAATGTCTGGCGCCTACGAGCAGAATGCAAAGGGGCACTGTTCTTAAGATTGTACGTACCTCAATAATCTATCCGACGACGTCCAGCACCGACCAAGGAGGACGAGCCAAAAGAAAACCTTGCACTTGGTCGGGGACTTTGTCCTGGCAAGTTCCTAGCGCCTGGTATGTTGTACTGTCCGGCGAAGAAAATGCAATATGCCACGAGGACGAGCATTTAACGGAGGATGATCAACGCCAAATGAAGGTGTCCGACGTCCTTGCAGTGACCACCAGTGGAAAAGGTTGATCCCAAAGCTACAGAAATTCTCCGATCAGTGGGAACGTGGCGGCGCCCGTTATGTCTTGGATCCAAGATACTCCCTCCCGTTTATATTAATTGTCGTTTCAGACAAATGAAATGAACTAAAATTGAACTGCTCAGCGTTGTCGGAACGACAACTAATTCGAGTCGGGAGGGAGTAGTAGATTATTCCTTGCATTGCGCTGATGTGTGATGGTGTTCCATATCTTGCTTTCTGAGAAGCAAGCGTCGATGGCAGTAAGATCCGTAGACGAGACGTCGAGGAAGTCAAAACTGAGGCCGTACCGGCCTTTCAAGTTGTGTCACCGTAGTCGTCGGGGGGATGAACCGTTGCAGCATTCTCTTCTTCTTCTTAGATCAGAGTGGTGCCTTCGTGGCGCATATAGTCTATCAAGTCTTTTCCTGATGCGATAATAAGCTTGTGGATGGAAGTCTGAAACACAAAAAGCATCGGCCTTCTTTAGCAAGGCTTCAAGTAGCCCGGGAAGCGTGGCCAGATAGCCTCGAATCTGAATTGTTTGCGGGCCGTCGACTGCATATTGGTGTTTATAACTTGAGGAGCGTGCGACGGGAGCAGTCCGGGTCCAAATGATTCAAGGGCGAGCTCAAAATCGTTGAATTAATTTCATAAAACTCGATGATTCTATTTTCGAAACTGTGCACCCAATGTCAATTACTCTACATATGCCCTGTACTGTACGAATATTTTCAGTGTCTTGCTATATGAGTATCGTTTATGGGATGTGAATCAGCTTGTTACGTATTTCCGTTGCTGAACTTGTGTAGTTCTGACAGTGCCTCAGTGATGAAAACGAGCATAAGCAATCAAATTATATTATATAAAATAGTTAATTCTGCAAATCTGCATGTCAGTTGTTAACTTTGGGTTTTAAATGGTCGTGGATTTGGCATGTTGTTTTGAGTAATGTTGATGTCGTTCACGATGTAGGAGCAGTAGCAATTGATCTATCTGTGGAAAGTACGTATAATTTTTTTGCTTTGTCCTTTTTTCATGCTTCTGTATTTTCTTTAGACAACAAA
This sequence comes from Tuctoria greenei, assembly GCA_036927565.1. Lineage (NCBI taxonomy): Eukaryota > Viridiplantae > Streptophyta > Magnoliopsida > Poales > Poaceae > Tuctoria > Tuctoria greenei. The sequence goes on from JAYESD010000008.1 coordinate 4,143,438, forward strand.
ACAAGCTGCTAATAAAGAGACTGGCATGAAATCAAACTCATACACCCCATTTTATTGAACCAGGAGACAATACAATGACAGGGGCAGAAGCCAGAACAACGCTGGCTGGACCGCAAGTCATCATACTGATGACGCTAGATCACCCGCTGGAAGGTGCGGATTCTGCGGGTCAGGGCTTGGTAAAGGCCCCAACGCCAAAGAGAGCCTTGCAACATTCGGGGCCGAAGCCCAAGCTGCAACATCTTTCGCCGTATTGGACGCAACACGTTTGTATCTTCTCTGCGCTCAAAGGTCCAGATCCGATTTCCTGCACGACCGATGTAGCCATCGCCACAAGCAAGCAGACCTGCACGGTGAGTAGAAGGAGGAGCATGCGAAGGTTGCGAGTCGCCATCGTTGCGATCTCCAGCTAGAGTAGCAGTGCTAAAGTATTAGCAGCCTACGCCTTCTGCAGTTCCACTAGTGGATTTATTAGGGTCACACGAGAGGTGTGAAGCATGAATATATTTTGTATATTGATTGATATATTGCCTAGCAATACCAGATATCCTTTGGATATAAATAGCAGTTTATCCAGCCTACCGAATATTCTCCGGCATACACTATTAGATATTGATGTTCCTGTCTAGCAATACCAAATATCCTTTGGATATAAATAGCAGTTTTTCCAGTCTACCAAATATTCTTGAATATATATATATATATATATATATATATATATATGACAGTCTAGCTAATCTATCTTTCCAGTAAGTTTTACAGTGTATTGGTGCAGATGATCTAAGCAACCTATTGCACTTCACAAAGGCGTGACCGACGTACTCCACACAGACTTTAACATTTAACCACTATAAAATCTGACAAGCCTCAAGCCAGGCGGAACACAAGTCCACGCCCTTCTGTGAACTAGTTGGTCAGTTCTGCTTCTGCCGTGTGTTTGACGCTATACTGGAACGCACGCTTGTTCCTCTCGTTCCAAATCTCCCAGCATCGTAAATTGATTAGAGAATCAAATACCTTCTGCCTCTCCTTTGCAACGCGCTTGCGACTCGTGAGCCACCAATTTGATCACAGGTAGGTCAGTGATAGGAGTGATGCTTTGGTCGCTAGAGAAGCGTAAGATTTGAGACCAAGCGTGTAATTCAGACTGGATGGAGCCTCACCGTCTGCATATGCTGAAGAAATCCGTACACTTGCAACTAGCGTTAACAGAAAAGGTTTGATTGCAGGAAGAAGCTGCAACGACGGGACATGATGAGTCTACTTTCCAGTGAGCAAACAAGATAACGTTTCAGGAACGTCACACATGATAATGCAGAATGACTTGGCATCAACAAATTATACAAGGCAAACACATTGCCTACAAACCGATACATAACTGGGGCAAAAGCGACTCAATATTTACCCAAATTCTACATTGATGAACTGCAATCTTTTTTTCTACTAACCTGATTATTTCAGCCCATGGAGCAGCTGGGCTGTAGCCGGATCATGTGTGGCCGGCCTGCCTTTTATGCGGAGTCACCAGAAAAGCGTCACCGTTTTTCTCTTTTCCTTGCCTCTGCCAAATCAGTGACAGGCGCCACGGAAGGTGAACTCATTTGGTCGATTTTGCATGACTACATACCTGACGGAGGAGTACACCGCGGGTGCTTGTGTTGCCACGGCATCTGTTCTTGCAGCCGCAACGGGTGTTGAGCGAACAGTGGGCGGAACAAAGAAGATTGGAACTGTGCATCCTTGCAGGGGCGGCGGGATTCCAAGGGAGCTACCGAAATAGCGGGAGAATGTGCATTCCCCTCCATTGATGGGACAACGGTTGCGATGGGAACGTCACCGGGTTGAGCTTCCATTTGCCACAAAGGATGTTCCGATGCGCAGGAGGAATTGATAAAGTGTAGGTTCAGATGAGCGCCTGCGAGGACTGGAAGCGTCTTGCTGACATCTCCCAAATGGCATGCGGTATTTGGTTCTTCAGGAAACTGGGAATTACTTAGATGATTGTTGCAAACCCATCGGCATACCGAGTGTTCGACCCGCACAACACACACGCCTATTCAAACGAGTGTTTGGTCCGTGCACCTTTCATCTCTCACGAGTGGCAGATTGCATCCTCGTGTGCGTCAAGTTACACTCGACAGCCGCGGTAGGTTGGCGTTCGCACATGATCAGAGAAGCACACAGCAGCCTGGGCACGAAAACGCTCGTCGCGGCGAGACGTCCGTCGGTGGAAAAGGCTGCGAGGCCGGCCAATCCTACTCGTAGTACGGTGTTTTTGCACCACCAAAATTCAGTACCCTACCTGCCATGAGCGTGAGACGAGCAGAGCACCCAACCGCCCCCACCATTACAACAACCAAAGGGTTCAGAAATGACAGCGCTTAAACAAGAACAGATGAGAGAGGTCGACGAAGACAAGCGCTAAACTTCCCTTAAACAGTTATGTACAGCTAGCGGGACTTGTGTTATCCACTCCTGACTCCTCACCGCCAAGCACCTCATAAGCAACAGAGCCAAGGTCATCCTCTGCAGCCACCTGGTAAGCCTCATATTCTCTGCCTAAAGCCCAAATGATTGAAGGGCGAGCTCAAATTTGTTGAATTATTTTGTAGAACTCAGATATTCTATTTTTTCCACATGGACTCAATCTCATTTACTCTACATATGCACCTGAATCTCATTTCTACAGATGCGGGTCGCTTGTAGGATGTGAATCAGCTTGTTACATATTTCCGTTGCTGAATTTCTTTAGTTCCAACAGTGCCTCAGTCATGGAAAAAACATAAACAATCGAACTATGTAATGTAAAAGTAGTCAATTCTGCAAATTCCCATGTCAGTTGCTTTTTTTAGATGATGGGTAAGTCACAACCTTCCACTCCGAGGAGTTTATAGCCAGATTATTACAAACGAGTACAATGCAGATATTCACAGTCTATTGTCTAGAACAAGGCGACGATAACTGGACGGCTAAGTACACGACTGTGGACCGGACTTCGTAAGCCAATATTACGGCACGTTCATCCCTTCACATTTTTTGTAAGTGCACCACAAATCTATCGCTCATGACTTTATTTGTAGAGTACCTGCATTTAATATTGTAAAATTAGAATCGAACTCAGGACCTGAGTAGTGCTACTCAGATTACTTAACCACTAGGCGAAGTCCTCTTTCACTCCATGTCAGTTGGTAACTTTGAGTTTTAAATGACTGTGGATTTGGCATATTGTTTTTAAGTAATGCTCATTCAGTCCATGATGTAGGAGTAGTAGCAATTGATCTATCTCTTCTGGAAACTAAATACTCCCTCCATCTCGAAAAGTATGATATTTTTTGAACTAGAATTAGATAAAAAAAGTAATTCTTTTTGGATGGATGGAGTATAATTTTTGCTTTGTCCTTTTTTCATGCTACTGTAGTTTCTTTAGGTATACCACACTGAATATGAGGATATCCTTTTATGTTTACATGTTATAAAAAATATAGCCATACTAAAAATACAGTTTTCTAATCAGGTGATTCACCAATACTCGTGCTAGAGTGAGCTCCATGTCTTGATCAGCACGATCTCGATCCTGGTCCGGAAAAAATGTAGGGCGAGAGATTGAACCCGCGCGGGCACCGCCAGGCCCCAGCTAATGGCTTAGTACTGCAGGAAGCCCCTTCGCTTCAGAACTATAGTTGTTACATATTATTTTTTCAGACAACAAAACAAGCTGCTAAATAAAGAGCTTGGCCTGAAATCAAACTCATCCATCCAATTTTATTGAACAAAGAGACAATAAAATGATAAGGATAGAAGTCCAGAACATAGGATGGACCGCAAGTCACAATACTAATCACGCGATAGATCACCCACTCGGAGGATAGTACGGCGGGGTATACGGCTCACAACAGTCGGGGGCTTTGCCCATGCAACACTTTTGGCCATGGTGGTAGCAGCATATATTTATCCCATCTACGATCGTAGGACCAAATCTGCTACCGTGAACGACCGACATAGTCATCGCCACAAGCAAAAAGACTTGCACCACAAGTACAAGAAGGAACACGCGTAAGTTATCGATCTTCATCGCGGCGATCTCCAACTAGTGTAGCAGTGCCAAAGTACCAGCAGCCTACGCGTTACGCAGTTCCAGAAGCAGTTTTATTAGTATCTTAAGAGAGGTGTGAAGGCCTGAATATATTTTGTATATTGATTGATGTATCATATGAGCCTCACGGTCTGTATTTATAGTGTAAATGATTTTAATACATATGACAGTAAATGATTCTAATATCTAGCTACCAAATATTATATATATATATATATATGGCAGTCTGTGTAGTCTGTCAAATATTCTACGGATATATATGGCAGTCTATCTAGTCTGTCAAATATTCTACGAATATATATAACAGTCTATCTAGTTTACTAAATATTTTACGAATATATATATATATATAGCAATCTATCTAGCCTATCAATTATTATATATTCAGATACATGTGGCAGTATACCTAGTCTGTATAGTGTACATGATAATAATACATATGATACTAAATAATGCACATATCTCGCCTACCAAATATTTTTTGAATATATATGACAACCTGTCTAGCCAATAAAATATTCTACGGGTATATATGTCATTCTATCTAGCGCAACCAAGTATTTTTAAAATATATATGACAGTCTATCAAGCCTCCCAAATATACTCTAACGTAGATAGTAGTCTATCTACCTAGCCATTCAAATATAATGTAGCATAAATGTTAGTGTATCAGACCGTTTGCAGTGGCACGTTGATACACTGTTTCGCAGTGTAATTTAGAGTAGGTACTGTAAAAGTGGAAGGATAATAATTTATAGAGTATGTTTTAGAGTACGCTGGTGCGGATAGCCTCAAGCCTACCAAATGTACTCTACCATGTATATTAGTTTATCCAGTCTACCAATATATTCTAGGGGCATTTGTGAAACCGGCCCTGTTTTAAATCTTAATTACACATTTGACCTTCTTTTTTAGGGTTTGTGCATATGACCCTGTTTTTCCAAATTGAATAAATGAATTGACCCCATGCTGTTTATGCTATTTAACGGTGTTAAGTCCATAACATAAAGACATATTTACCCTTGCACCATTGACCATTTTTTCTTTCATTGTTATCTTTACCCTACTTTATACGTAAAAATTTGAGCAACAGTTTAAACAGATTTTATCAATACTTTGATTGTAATTAAACTTATAAATCATAATTCATTTAAATTTTAGAGAATTTGACAATAATTTCACTACAATTTGATTATTTGGGTAGCAAAGAATTTCATATATATCAACTCACATTACATTTAATATTAACCCACATACAATACTTAACATCCAACCAGACAGGTAATACAAATTCAAATTTACAAAATGCTTAAACATTACAGTCTCATAATAATGCAACAAAAGCACAAAGTACCGTCTCGCTATGTAACGATTCAAACGCCAAACCATAATGACTATTAAACTTACAGATATCTAATTAGTGCACAACCACAATTTAACTCTCGCCCTGTCACTTGCTTTTTACCACGCCAAATTCCACCACCTTATAAAAGACAAATGAGAGAGGCAATTGAAGATAAGTTTTGAACTTTCCTTAAATGGAGAACTCCGTGTATGACAATTAACAACTGTAGCTCAGCATGTCTGGCCCCGCCGTCGGCGCCTGCCATACCGCTTGTTCGAGAGAGCGGCCCCGGGTAGGGCGCGGGACAGCAACGTTTTCGCGGCCGTGGTGCCGCACTAGTTGTGGTCCACATGCCAGTGAAATAAGTACGCATCCACATCCCCAGTCGTTGGCTCATTGCTGATATTGTGGAACTGTTTTGTCATAGAGACGTCGCGAGAAGGAAAGTGTGATGGAGTCGAGACTGGAGAGCGCCGGGTTGACGTGCACTTAACTTTTCAAGTCTAAAATCATCTTCATTTTTCAATAACTTTATTTTACACCAAAGCTTTTTACCTAGCAATGCAGGAGGGCTTATGTGAAAAATATGATAACTGTAGGATGATGATTTTGTGTATTTAAGAAATTATATGTACAGTTATTACACCAAAATGGTGATTACATCTCGGACGCTCTGTGGTAAAGACACAAAAACATATTTTAGAAACGTAATGTCGTGTATATCCTGAGCATTCATTTATGACCACATACAACTTAATTAACTTGTAGAGATAGAGTTTGATTCTGTTAATATAGAATAGATCATACAAGATTCTTTGCCAATCCTGTGAAGAAGCCATATCGCTTGATCATTTTATCGAAAAAAATATCGCTTAATTTTTTTGAAACTTAAAAATATTGCAACTCTAGCAACTGACTCGTCACGTCAGGTACGGAGTAATATATAATCACGACCGGGCATGTGATTTTTATACTACAAGAGGCAGAAACCAGTCCAAAGACTCGTGGTCTTTTCATAACGGTGCCGATCAGTAGTCTACTTCTCCCCGTCATCGACACATACATGTTCACGCGGACAGAAAGACTTGACTCGCGGGGCCGCCCTCAAGTCGTCCTTCCGTGTCGGCAACACGATCACCAATTCGCAATTCATGGGCCGCCGCGCAGGACGACCCGCGACTGCGAACACCGCCGCCGGGGACGACGTGTCAGCGACCAGTTGGGCGCGGGTTGAGGTCGCGGAAGCGTGTCGTGGGGTGGGGGACAGCACGGTTGGGGGCTGGGGCCGGTGGGCGTTGAGCATCACCGCACGATAAGGCGAAATGGGCCCAGCGGCGATGACAAGGGCCGGGAGGCGTGGGTGCGGTACGGTGTGTTGGTGGGGTGGCCTTCTCGCGTACTCCCTCCGTCCCACAAAGTTTGTTGCTTTGTAGTTCAAAAATGAACTACAAAGCGACAAACTTTCTGAGACGGAGGGAGTAGTCATGTTCACTATAGTATCGGTTTTGGTGTTTTGTTCCTTAACTAGGCAACAGCCACGAAGCCACGGCCGCGACCAATCAATAAAAACAAAGAAAGCAGGGTGCGCCGTGCCAGTCGCGCTAGAGGAGAGAGTCCATTTTCTGTAATCCAATTATCTAAAGCTTGCCCGGTTTGCATAAGCAGGTTACTGGTTTCCGCGCACTAGGCTAAGCGTACGCACAGTCAGTGGCAATTTGCCGAACTATAGGTGTATAGGCAGCACGTGAACCTTTAACACAATGAGGGAAACGGGAATGTAAAGGGACCAACGGCAGCATAAGTTATTGCGAGGTAATGCCAATCTTTATTCAAAGTGTCTGCGTAGCATACTGTAAAATTTACTGAATATCTGTAAATTTAAAGTAAATACTGAAAAATAGTGTATAAAGTAAAACAAGTGCAAATAGACTAAGCCAACTAACACAATGTCACATCCCATTTTTCATAAAGTAAAACAGGGCAAACTTGCATGTATGCCAGGATCAGTTTGATCATACATGCACGACAAAATATGGTAAACAGTTCTATATCGAATAAAACAACAATTAAATACCTTAAACAATTACGAACACAACAGCGGAAGAGGAAGACAAGCATGACACGCCACAGGTAAATCGACTGGCAGCAATATGACCTTCTAAACTCCATCTTCACTTGATCATCTTTTACCTGAGCAGCATGACATGTACAAAACAAACAGAAAAGAAAAGAAGCAAGGATGAGTACCTAATGTACTCCGCAAGTGTGGAAGTTATGACATGCGGATTATTCAATGAGAAAAGGCTGACACGGATTAAGCCTCTATGCATCCTTAATTTCCTATGTTGACCTTAGCATCCTATTTACTAGGTGAAAGACATATATATCCAATAATAATATATATACCGTCGGGTTACACCCACCCGACTCACCACCGTCTAGGTTACCCACCTGGAAACCAACTCATCTAGTTACCCACCCGACTACCAACTCATCGGGTTACACCACCCGGTTACCAACCAAACCATCCAGTACCAATCCGACTAATCAAGGTTGGGCTATCTAGGTGAGCTCATGACCGTGAGCACGGCTATTTAGATAGATTTAATATTCTGCAGAGTTTGTACCACTTTACCCACAAGTTGTGATTTCATCCCCTGTTTTCAGGTGGACTAAAAACCTCCTTTATGCCCGTGATCACGAGTCACACTGCACACTGCCTAAGGTGTGAGGCTAGAGGTCACAACAAAGCCTTTACAAAGGGTCTACCGACAAGTACGAGCACTCTAAGGTTTCACATACCGTGGCATTTCTGGAGTACACCCTCCGTCGGGCAGCCCCCTCTTGAGCCTTGCGGATCCCAGAGCAGGTAATGCTGAACTCGTTCCCCGCACCATCCTTTGCCCATACCTATCGAAATATTACCTAATTAATTGACTAAGCCGTTCCATATCGTCATGTGGTGGTACGAAAAGACCTGGAACCACTACACCAAGAACCGGTCCTTAGAATCCACGCAGGCATCTAACAACAAACCCGAGTCTCGTGCGTATTGCACCCACCAAGTCAACCTGCCTGCTAGATTCCTATCAACTACATCCCACCATCAAATCCACAGTAATGCAGGTAATAGTAGAGTAGACATATTAGCAATTTTAAAATAAAGTTACTCCCCCAACTATGACAGCATGGCTAAGCGGTTGTAACCACCCATAAAAACCCTAGCATATACCCAATAGAGCGACAAGGAATAATATGGAAATCTAGGGAAACTTCCTAACATAGGATTCAATTTAAGACTTGCATGCAGCTAATTCTATCTATATCCTTAATAATTCCTAACCGGTGCAAAGTGGTCAAGGACACTTGCCTTTTCTTCATTTCATGTCGCTGCTCAGTCTTCCCGGTAGAATGCTCGATCTTCTAGGTCCTCTCACCACATCTCGATCATCACGCGATCATGAACAACTACCTAAAGAGAGATAAAGCACATTCAATAACATTACATCATACAAGAAAAATAAGTAATAAAGAGTACTACGCGAGTATCCTATGGTGTAACGAGAAACCTACGCGCGGAAACATCTTAACGCGGGGTTATGCACATTTTATCTTGTTGTACCTAGGGTTATAGTTTAACTAGCATAATTAAATAATGATTAAGTTAACAAAACAAGCTATTATGGCAATTCATGGGTTTTATCATGTTATAACAAGGTTCAAGAGACTTGCATAGTTAATAATGATTAAGATAATAAAATAGGTTTCTATGGCAATTCATTAATTTTAATGAGAAACTTCACATAAACATGCATGCAATATTAAAGTAAACCTAGGTTATAAATCATTAAACGAGCAAGAGTATGTTTCTTTATTATCACATGCCATGATACATGAAAGAATGATACATTTAGTGCTCAAACTAATATCACATGAAATGATACATTTTATTACATATTTTTAGTGTTAACATGCATGAATAAATAATTATGGGTGTGTTTTATGCGCAACACAAGTTAATAGAGGTTTTAAATGTAACTTCAGCATGTTACACAATTATTTATACTAAGGCAATATTAGTCTATGATTTCATGTCGACGTATAGCACACTACAATGTCATTTTAATTAAAACAGCAAGTTAAGGGGCTTTTATGCAAAAATACAGTGAGCTACATGCAAAATAGAAGACCATGGATGATTTTGTGAATGTACAAGGGCTTTTATGTGAATACATACTAGGTCAGGGGCTTTTATTAAAATTATTTAGCTACTGCAGGGGTTAAAAACATTATTAACAATTGTACCAGGGGTTATATCGATAAAATAGCAGACTGCAGAAGTTTGAAATGATAAGACAGTAAAGTATAGGGTCCTGGGTGCTATTTTATTACTTAAAACGGGATTATCCAATATTCCAGGGTCATTTTTATGAATGCAGGGGCCTGCGGGTAATTAGCACAAAGTTTCCAGGGGGCCGGGCGCGAAAACAGCGAAGAGGTATGCTAGATTTATTGAGGACCACTGGATATAAAACGGAGGGCTCGAATTTAATGGGAATGAAAGGGTAAGTTTGATCTAATCTGGATCGTTGCTTAGCGATCTAACGGCCAGGGAGAAAAGAAGCACAAGGCCTCTTCCACCCAGGGACACACGGCGTCGCCACCATGGGAGCGGCCAAGGAGCTCGACGGCGACACGATCTACACCTACACGAGAGTATATCTGACGCTAGCTATGGAAACTACGGAAGAGAGATTTGCGAGCTCACCAAGGGGTGCAGGGGGTGCGGGAACAACATGGGGACGGGCGCGCGGCGCTGGAGGTGGAGGACGGCGGCTGTGTACGGCGCGTCGGCGACTCAGAGGCGTCTCCTCAGCGCCATCTTGCCCGGGAGACGTTCTGTGGCATATAAAAGGCGATGGCGTGGTCACGACGAGTAGAAAACGAAGGGAAAGGTGGGAACGACAACTACGGCGTCGGGAACTCACCGGATCTCGTCGGGGACCACGAATCTGACGTCGATCTATGGCGGAGAAGCCCCGGGGAGCACAAGAGAGGCCTTGCGAAGGAGGTGGACAAGTTTCCAAGGGCTAACGGTGTGTGGCTAGGGAGAATCGCGCGGTGGCGGCGGCGACTCAAAGTGGCGGCGACGCACGGCGAGATTTTGGGAGCAGGAGGGAGGCTAGGGTTGGGAGAAGTTTTATAGAGTGGGGTTTCGTGCGGTGCAAGTTGGGGCTCCGGATTTGGCGGCGCTTTTTGGAGTCCGTGCGCTTTGGCTTGGTGTCCCCGCTCGGGCGTCACGCGATTTCCGTGACTCGCGCGAGAGAGAAACGGGGCGGAGAAGAAAGCTTCCAGGTGGGGTCCACACGCTAGCGAGAGGAAGAAAACGACGAGGGCGTCTGTAAGGATCGAATGCCCAACAGGGGGGGGGGGTGAATTGGGCTTCTTTTCAAAAATGAAAGCAATGAAACTTAATTACTAAAAGCTCAATTTCCTATGCAAACAACCTATGCATTCAAGTGAATAGTAACTTTGTGGTATAAGGAATGCATAAGTGTAAGGGGAGAGGAAGAAAGCGCAAACTCCCGAGGAGACACGAAGACACGGAGATTTATCCCGTGGTTCGGCAAGATCGTCAAGATCTTCCTACATCCACGTTGTGGCACCCACCAAAGGGTATAGCTACTCCCAAGTCACCGAGACCAGGGATCTTCACTATACTTCTCCGTTCGCCAACCTCGGCAAGGTGGAGCTCAAGCCTTGTACAAGTTGGATCCTCCGGGCTTCCACAACCGTCTTGGTAAGCTCCAGAAGGCTCTCTCCGATACAATCACCAAGGGACACTCCCTTACAGCTCTTATTACACTAGATATTCCAATCACCAAGAATGGAGGCACACAAGCACTATCTCTAGTAAGTTCTAGCCTATCTCTTGGTGTACAAGTGGTGAAAAATGATATGGAAGTGGTAGCTCAATGCCTTGAATGCTTGGTAATGTGTAGAGTAAGTCTGGACTTCAAGTCATGTCGAATAGACTGGTTGAAGGGGTATAAATAGCCAGCCTCCACGAAATAGCCATTGGAAAAGTAGGCTGACATCATTGTTCTGCGAACACCGGATGATCCGGTGTTCCCCCTTCAATTATGATCGGTCAAATCCAAATTAACTGATGTCACTATGTCAGATATGACCGTTGTTAGACCGATGTTACCCTTGCCTTCTCATCGGATGATCCGGTGGCACTTCATTCATAATTGGTTCAGAATTGATGCTTACTGGAGTGATCAACCGATGTGTTTATAGTTGTACATCGGATGTTCCGGTGTTACACTTGGTCCAGGGATATTGCTTACTGTATTGATGGACCGATGTAACATGCCCTTCATCATCGGATGATCCGGTGAGTACTTAGTTCTGAGGTCTTCTTCTTCTGCTGAACCAACTCGGCCGATGTATTGTTTTCTAGAAATGTCGATTGATCCGGTGAGTTGATTTTGTTTGCTTCGAGTTGTTCTAAGTGATTCTTTTGGAATTTGCTCGATTGACCTCTTAGGCATTGGTTGAAAATATTCTTCTGATGATTATCAAGCATTGAGTGCTGTCAACTTTGATTGAATAATTTTTACATATGAGCTTTTACTTCTAATCTTCATAAACATTGATTGATCTCATAGAATGATTGTTTAGGGGTCTCCAATTATATCCAATGAGCAGTAGATGATATTCATATAGATTTCATTTGATTGTGATGAGTGATATGGGAGACCTTGCATCCACAAATTCATTAGTAAAATCCAATGGTTGTCATTAATCACCGAAACCATACCTCATGGGGCCTAGATGCTTTGAATCTCCCTTTTTTTTGGTGATTGATGACAACACAACAAGTAAAGCATAATAGTAATGAATTTGAGAATACGATACTCAAAAGGATATGCAATAAGTACAAAGTTTAGCACACTTAAACTTGAAGGCTCAAAAAACGATCAATAACTCAAGAGAATAAGTGGCACACGAATACTCAATGAAATAGCAAAAGAGTAGCAAATCTCCAAATTACAAAAGAACTCCCAAAAATATAAGCTCCCCCTACAGCTAGGACTCCCCCTGAGACTAAGCTATCCTCCCCCTGACTCTTCTCCCCCTTTGGCATCAAGACACCAAAAAGGAAGCCGAGTGCCTAAGGATCCTAAGCGCTCGGGGTGATGACGAAATGGTCACCGTCGGGGGTGTTGTCGTTGGAGCTGCTGCCTGCTGCTGCCGAAGCTGGAGTAGAGGAGACGGGAGCTGCGGGAGCTGCTGTCAGTGCCTGCTGAGACTGGACTGCAGTAAGAGGGGCACTGACAATGGATGTCGGCGTATGCTGGAAAAGCGTCGTAGCCGGCAGGGGAGAGTGGATAGGAGCACCTGGAGCAAGCAGTGGGGACATGCTGATCGACGGGGTCAGCGTAGTCGGCACTGGAGCTGAAGCTGGTGCCAACACAGGCGGACCTGGAGCTAGGCTCGGAAGCTGTGACGGCAGGACAATCCCGGTCTGCGTGTAGAGGTTGGTGATCAACCCCAGGATGCCCATCATCGCCTGCTGCGTCTGCTGCTGCTGGTCGAGAGAGCGCTGGTGCATCTGATCAATCATCCCAGTCAGCCTGTCAGTGTCCTCTCACCTCTCGCGGGCGATCTGTCGCTGCATCTCCTGCTGCTGCTGCTGGAGCTCCAAGAGACGCGCAGCCTGCTCAGCTCGGGCCTGCTCAGCTGCAAGTCGGTTCAGGCGCTGCTGCTCAACCATCTGCTGAAGTAGGGAGGTAAGCTCAGATGGCTGAGAGACCTATGCCTCTGACACGAGAGGTGGAGTAGGAGGTGGCACAGTCGAGCCTCCAGCCTCCGCGTCGTGCTGCTTGGGTGAGGGAGGAGGTGGGAAGTACTCCTCTACACTGTCGCTGGTGTCACTCTCGAACCAAATATGCTGTAGATCCTCACCCTGAGCCTCTGTCTGTGTTAGTCTCTCTTCTTCCTTCTCCAGGTCTGACCAGTCTTCCTCTGAGAGACGGGCACGGACCTGACACTCAACTGGACAGCCAAGGCGGCGGTCTCCAGGAGCTGGAGCACGGTAGTGGCCGAACCGTGTGACGCTCTCGTCGGTGAGACTGTCACGCACGGCGTACCCCTCTAGAGCTACCATGTAGAGCAAGTAACTGATTCAGTGATCAAACACAAGCTGCCTCATCATCCCAACTCCATCAGTGATGATGTCCTCCATCTCACAGATAAGGATGTCCACAATGTCGAACTTCATCCCGTTCATAACATAGAACAGGAGAGTCCGCTGCAAGCTGGTGAACCCCTCAAGGTATCCGGACCTCGGCAAAAGTGTGCGACGCAAGGCAAGGTGCACAGTGCGTGTAGCTGGAGTGAGTAGTGCCGGTACCCTCGGTTGGTCTGAAGAGAAAGGCTGAGCGAACAATGAGCGCATCTCCTCAAGTGGTGGTGCCACACCTCCAGTGAGCGGCCTCCTTGGTGGTCCATCCTGTCCATACACCCTCTCGTGCAAGCAAGTGTCGTGAAGATTCACGCCTAGCAGCTGTCCTAAAGTCTGTCTGGTCAGGTGGTGATGCTGGCCCAAAACATGAAGTCAATGGATCTGCGGCCCTCAGGGACGTAGAGTGTAGCATAGAATACTCGGACCCAGTCCTCAATGTAGGCACTCCTCTCGTAAGACATCAGCTCCACTAGCCCTCTATACCTCTCAAAGTAAGGGCGTATCTCCGTCTCGGCTGCAAGTGCAAGCTGATCCCAATCTAGGAAATTATGCTGGAAGAGCTTATGGCCCCGACGTCTATAGGTCTCGTACAGCGACGCCTGTGTCAGGGTCCAAAAGCGACTGTCCACAAGTGCCTCTCTGGGCTGCGGGAGCTACTCCTCAAGCAGAATACTCCATCTGAGCTTCCTGAGCTCCTTGGCCTTCATCTTCCTGTAGTCTGTCAGCCGGACACCCTCACCAACACGGACGCTGGTGTCCATCTCATAGACGGCACTCTGGGATGCCCTGTCCTCTCGAAGGTCAGCTGCTGACGGTCTCTGTCTGAGGGCTGCAGCTGGATGACCTCTACGGGTCCTGGCTAAGCGCCGGCGAACAAGCGGCACTTCGGGATCCTCTTCTTTATCTATCTCCTCTAGCACGGGAGGCTGCCTCTGTTGGACCTCACGGATCCTCAACGATCCTCCTCGGCCATGCTCTCGCTCCTCAGCGGCGCGAGCGGCCATCAAAGCTTTCTTCACCTCCTTCGATAACTTCTGCTTTTTGGCGGCCGACTCCTCGATAGCCTTGCCCTTTCCCTTCTTGTCACGACCCATGACGACGACGAAGACGGGGTCGCGGGACACGAGCTCGGACGGGACGGCGACACAAAGATTGTCGCGGCCGGGGAACCCTAACGGCGAAGCACGGCGACCGAAAGGAGGGCACCACGGTGGCGCAAAGGGCGATGGTGTGGCGCCTAGGACGGCGTGGGGCGGCGGCAGTGGTGCGGCGGCGGTGAGGCGTGGGAAATCGGTGGCGGCGCGTCGTGGGGCGCAGGGTGAGCGGCGGTGACGGCCGGAGGCGGCTGCGGCTCAGAGGGCGGCGGCGGTCGGAGGACTGCGGTAGGGCGAGGGAGCGGCGGCGGCGGAGGTGTCGGGGCGTCTGTGGCGGAAGGCAACATCGGGGAGATAGAAGAAAAGGTGAAACAGCGCGCTAAATCGGTGGGGCCCGAACCCTAGCTCAAATTTTAACACCGGATGAACCGACGTCAGATGATAAGAGCATTGGTCGAATGGTACAGTGAGGGTATTCCAAAAAGTACCATTGACACCGGATGATCCGACGAGGAAAGGATAAGCATCGGTTGAATGTGGCACAACTCCAGAAATGTAAACATCGGATGCTCTGATGTTTCTCAGAATGAACTCGTCGGTTGATTTGTCTTTCTGACTGGATTGACACTTGGCTCTTGAACACAAACTGATCCGACGATGGTTCTGCCCTAAGCATCGGATAATCCGATGACTACAAAACAACAACATCCTATATATGTCCTTTGACTTAAACACACAACGAGAAACACAAGTCTTAGGACTTTTTGGGCAACCCCTTACCCCTCAAAAATACTAATTGCCAATAATTTGGCTAAGCCCTAAAGCAAATAGAACACCGAAGAAAATAAGGAAGAAATTATCCAAATAAAATGTAAGGCTCATGTTTTGTGAGCTAGAGGATGAAGACTTCTATCTCTTTAAAGCATGTTCTTTTAGGCATTGACACACCTAACATTTTGTTATTTCCACATCATATGAGTTGATATATTGCATTTCAAACAAGTCTCTTTCTCATGAAGTGGGTTTCCCTTTGTGACAATCTACCGTATGCAATGCCAAACAATTTATAGTGCAAGAAATTAAACGTGAGTGCAAGTCTATATGGCAGGCATCATGCAATACATAAATTAAATCTATCTTGCCAAATTTGAACCTTTCAAAGGCTTCTTCAGGGAGAGCCACTCTCCAAGTCTTGGGGGAACCCAAAGGAACCTCCATCCCAAGCTAACCCTTGCTCACCCCTATCCTTTGAAAGTTAGACAAGACCTATATGAGATGCATTCTTACATGATCATGGCAACTTACATGACGTTCGATGCATCTAGCACATTTAATTCACTTCTTAGTCTAGAAAAAGTTTTCCCATCAAGTGGTTTAGTGAATATATCCGCCAATTATTCTTTGGACCTAACACCTCGCAAGGAGATGTCTCCCTTAGCTTCATGGTCCCTCAAGAAATGATGGTGAATATCAATGTGCTTAGTGCGGGAGTGTTGAACGGGGTTTTTAGCTATCTTAACCGCACCTTCATTGTCACAAAGGAGAGGCACACAATCAAGTTTAATACCAAAGTCCAAAAGGGTTTGCTTCATATAAAGAATTTGGGCACAACATGCACTGGCCACAATATATTCCGCTTCCGCCGTGGACAAGGCAACGAAATTTTGCTTCTTGCTTGACCAAAATACTAGGGAACGCCCAAGCAAGTGGCACCCACCGGAGGTACTCTTGCGATCCACACGGCATTCGGCAAAGTACGAATCCAAGTAACCCAAGAAATGGATTTTGCACCTTTAGGGTACCACAGGCCTACACTTGGGGTATGCTTGAGATACCGAAGTATCCTAAAGACCGCCTTCCGATGCGATTCTTTAGGTGCCGCTTGAAAGCGAGCACACAAGCATACACTAAACATGATATCGGACCTAGATGCGGTAAGATAAAGCAATGAACCAATTATAGAACGGTAATTAGATTGGTCAATAGGTTTACCGTCCTTATCCGCGTCGAGATGACAATTTGTTGCCATTGGAGTACTTCTTAAGATACAATCTCCCTAGGGATGGCAATTGTACCCGCGGGTTCGGGTACCCGGCGGGTATTGCACCCGACGGGTGCGGGTACGAGTAGGATTTTTTACCCGCGGGTACAACCCGTACCCGACCCGATATTTTGCGGGTACGGGTACGGGTTTTACTTCTTACCCGTGGGTACCCGTCGGGTACCCGAAACGGCTCACTGATTATGATGTTTATGTCAGGCCCATTAAAAACGGCTCATCTAAGACAACACTAATTCCCTAGCAGTTGGCCCATTAAAAAGCTACAGCACGGCACCTCAAGATCTGACAGTCACGCGCAGATCCGACCGCCACCGCTGCCATCCGGTCGAAGATGAAGCAACAAAAAATGGAAATCCTAGAACCCTAACGGGTACCCGTCAGGTACCCGAAACCCGACTAAAACCCGTCGGGTTCGGGTTCGGGTACGATTTTTTACTCGCGGGTACGGGTTCGGGTACGAAAATTTACCCGTGCACATTTTTTTTCGGGTCGGGTTTTTGCCATACCCGACCCGAACCCGACCCGTTGCCATCCCTAAATCTCCCATCTCAAATTTCTTCAAGAGGTCCTTGGTATACTTTTCTTGATAGATGAAGGTCCCCTCTCGAAGTTGCTTGATTTGAAATCCAAGGAAGAAGTTGAGCTCTCCAATCATCGGCATCTCGAATTCCCTAGACATCATTTTGCCAAACTCATGGCTAAGAGCTTCGTTAGTTGAACCAAAAATAATATCATCGACATAAATTTGACAAATAAAGAGTTCTCCGTCGATGTCTTTGGTGAAGAGTGTAGTGTCCACCCTCCCGATCTTGAATCCTTGCATGATCAAGAAATCTCGTAGTCGTTCATACCACGCCCTAGGTGCTTGCTTGAGCCCGTAGAGCGCCTTGTGCAACCTAAACACATGATTAGGATTCCTCGGATCTTCAAACCCGGGAGGTTGTTCGACATAGACAAGCTCGTTAATATAACCATTAAGAAAGGCACTTTTCACATCCATTTGATAAAGCTTTATATTATGATGTGATGCAAAAGCAAGAAGTATACGGATGGCTTCTAGTCGGGCGACCGGAGCAAATGGCTCCCCAAAGTCTAGTCATTCAACTTGCGAGAAACCCTTGGCCACAAGTCTTGCCTTGTTGCGGACCATAACGCTGTTCTCATCTTGTTTGTTGCAGTACACCCACTTCGTTCCGATGACGTTCTTGTCCTTGGGTCGCTCCTCCAACACCCAAACTTCATTGTGGATGAAGTTGTTGAGTTCTTCTTGCATGGCCATCACCCAGTTCGGATCTTCGAGTGCTTCCTCAATGTGAGTGGGTTCTACACATGAAACAAACGAGTAGTGCTCACAAAACGTAGCTGTCGGTACCCCGCAGACCGGGTACCCCCGCGCACAGGGAGAAAACCGCTAAGGACTTTGTCTCTACTTAAAGAGGCCGAATCCGAGGCTGCCACGTCGTGGATGGAAGGACCAGATCCTACCCCTCCGCCGAGGGAGGCTCCCAAGTTGCCACGTGGCCGACAGAACTGGACCCTCGCCTCCCCGCTGAGGCGGGCTCCGGAGCCGCCACGCAGTCAATCGGGACCTCAGGACCAGGCCCGCGCCCTCGCAGGGAAAGGCACCAGAACTACCACGTGCCCTGCAGGGCTGAGCCTCCACCCCCCATAGGGGTGGGCTCCGGATGCACCACGTGGCCTGTTCCGCCAAGTGCTCGACTCCCCGCAGAAGGCAGGCTCCGGCGCAACCACGTGGCGGATGGCCGACTCAGTGCGGCAGGTCGCCACGCGGTCAATCGAGACCTCGGGACCAGGCCCGCGCCCTCGCAGGGAAAGACACCAGAACTACCACGTGGCCTACAGGGTTGAGCCTCCACCCCTCCATAGGGGTGGTCTCCGGATGCACCACGTGGCCTGTTCCGCCAAGTGCTCGACTCCCCGTAGAAGGCAGGCTCCGACGCAACCACGTGGCGGACGGCCGACTCAGTGCGGTAGGAAGCCGTAGTAAAGGAAGGCATGCGCTGCTCAGACAGGCATTAAGTACACGCGCCTTCCCCAGGCAAGCTGAGTCGCGCATGCAAAGGTCAAGGCTCTAGTGTCCTGTCTTGTCCAAGTAGCCGGTACAGACCCACGCCGCAAGACGGACGAATGGGTCGCGAGGACAAGACGGACGGGACGGGCACTACCATCATCACCAACTATGTGTAGCCCTGGACACGACGCAACGGGATGGCGCATTGACACACCTGACAAGGGGAAGTAGATAGCAATTAATCCTATATCTTGTATAGGATTTGGCTCTCCCCGGGACCACCTGTCGGGTTCTGGGGCCCACCTTGTGACTGCAGAGTCCTTGAACTATAAAAGGGCTCTGCAGGCGACCTTTGCGAGGGATCGGAAAATTAGACCAAGACTCATACACGCTCAAGCAAGGCAATACACAAACACTCCCATGGACGTAGGGTGTTACACTCCGGCGGCCCGAACCACGTAAACCCTCTGTGTTCATCATCTTGCTGCGTTCGATCTCTTGGGACTAGCCCTCGTGAATCCAAAGAACCTTTGCGGGTTGCTCTCTAAGCAGGTCCGGGGGAAGTGTCGTTTACAACCTTCAACATTTGGCGCGCCAGGTAGGGGGCTTTTTCCCCGTCAAGATCTCCACCAGCAGCAATGGTGAACGACCAATCCAACGCCGGTTCATCCAGGGCGCAGTCGCGGCGGCAGACAGTGGCGGAGGATCAGCCGTCATCCCTCTCTAGGGCAGGCTACCGCTCTAGGGCAGGAAGGTCAGGTCCTTCACGTCGCCCTGCTGTCACTTCGCCGGCTGCAGGCCGACATGCCACTCCACGGCGTAATCCGACCGTGACAGCAATCACGGCGCCGCCGGCTGCAAGCCCGAAGAGTGCACTCGCAGCAGCGCGCGCGCTACTCCACAACCCTCCTGCTGGGGATGCTCCTCAGGGAGCAGCTCAGCAGTGGATCAACGACGTCGACCACCTCGTCACCGCTGCACTCAACGCGCATCCACCAAGGGAGACACATGCTCAGCTGATGCATGTGTCATTGTCGTAGACGTCGACAATCGACCGATGGACGGCAGACTCGCGCTCGACCAGGATCTCGACAACAGATCTAAGAACCGGGCTGCAGCGCCGCAGGGCCGGAGAGGACTGTCGAGTCACCATCGAGCGCCAGAGGTAGCGTCGACGCAACCTCGAGGCAGATTACAGCATGCCGGGCCCTGTGTCCCAGGTTCATGCTGTGCCTCCACCACACCAGACGTACGTCGCGCCTCCGCCGCACCAGGCGTACGTCGCGCCTCGTCCACAAGCGTATGCTGCACCGCCCCAGCACCAGGTGTACGCAGGCCTGCCTGCTCACACGGGGTATGCGAGGCCGCCGCCGGCACCAGTCAGCCCCAACCAAGGGTGTGCAGCGCTAGCGCCTCACCTCCGTTTCGTGGTCTGGCCACGGAAGTTCCGGCCGCACATGCCGGAGAAGTACGACGGGAGCGTCAACCCGAGTGAGTTCCTGCAGATCTACACCACTGCGATACTAGCTGTAGGAGGCAACGAGGCCATCATGGCTAACTACTTCCCCGTCGTCCTGACTGGCCCAGCTCGGTCATGGCTCATGAACCTGCCCCAGGGGTCCATAACCTCCTGGGATTAGTTGTGGCGACAGTTCGTGGCTAACTTCGGCAGTTCCTACAAGCGCCCCCGTGCGGAGCTCGACCTCCACGCCGTTAGACAGCGCGCTGGAGAGTCGCTGTGATCGTTCATCCAGCGGTTCTCCCAGGTACGGAACACCATCCCTCATGTCGCTAGCGCATCGGTTATTGTTGCGTTCAGGCAAGGTGTGAGGGACAAGAAGATGCTCGAAAAGCTAGCCACGCACGAAGTGCGTGATGTCTCCGAGCTGTTTTCCCTTGCAGACAGATGTGCTAGGGCAGCTGAGGGGCGCAACTGGCACTCCCAGCCATCCTCAGAAACAAGGGAGGCCACCCCGACTGAGGAAGGAGCCTCTGCGAGGAGCAGCGGCAAGAAGAAGAAGAAGGGAAGTGGCAAGAACAGGCCAAAGCCCGGAGCCCAAGCAATGGCGGCTGCGACACCTGGCGGAGCCCGAGCACCGCGCCGAGATAAGCGCCCTAGGCAGTCGCCTGAACCCGAGGAGCCTGACTTCAAGTACCCAGTGCACCGTACAAATAGCCATAGTGCTAGCGAGTGCCGGGAAGTGAAGAGGTCTGCGGAACGTTTCCGCGAACAAAAACAGAGACAGTCGCGCCAGGAGGGTGCGCCTCCCCGCCAGAGGGAGAGCAATCAGAAGGCTGATCCCGGGAAGGAGGATGACAGCGAGATGAGGTTCCAGGAACCCCAGAGGGCGGTTAAGGCCATCTTCGAGGGTGGCGACTCCGACTCCAGCAGTGATAAGGAGCGCCGAAAGACCCTCCATGTCATCTACGGTGGAGCCACAGACCCCACGTTCCGAAACGCGGTGAAAACTCTGCGACGGGCAGTGGCCGCGGTGGCCCCCGACCCAAGTCCGGCTCCCCACCACAAGTGGATGAGCACGGCGATCAACTTTGATGCTTCTGACTACCCGAAGAACATGGCAGGGGCAGGAGTGCTTCCGCTGCTGGTGTCCCCGACCATCGCCAACGTGAAGGTCTTCCACGTGCTGATAGATGGAGGGACGGGACTCAACCTGATATCCACGGCGGCCTTCCGAAATCTGCAGCTGCCGATGTCCCGGCTCACACCCTCGAGCCCGTTCTCGGGTGTCGGGCCTGGGCAAATCCTCCCGTACGGAAACATACACCTCCCGGTGACCTTCGGGACCCCGGAGAACTACCATACGGAGAGCGTTTTATTCGACGTGGCAGATGTCGACCTTCCCTTCAACGCAATCATCGGGAGGCTGGCCCTCTACAGGTTCATGGCTGTAGTCCACTACGGCTACCTCATCCTGAAGATGCCGACGCCTTCCGGTGTCCTCAGGATCAGAGGAGACCGCTCAACTACAGTGTCAGCCTTGGAGCAGCTCCAAGCACTTGCAGCAGGGAGGGCTCCGGCCCCAGGAGGCTCGAAGGAGAGTCGGCGAGAGAAAGGCCCGGCGCAGCGAGCCTCCACTACTGCACCCCATGTGCAACCAGCCAACGACGACGACGTCCCCGTGAAAGTCGTCAGGATTGGCTCCGAAGCTACCCAGACAACCCGTATCGCGAGGAACTTGGACAGCAAATATGAATGTGCGCTCATCACCTTCCTCCAGGACAACGTCGATATGTTTGCATGACAACCATCACAAATGCCCGGGATCCCCAGGGAGGTGATTGAGCACCATTTGAAGATCTACCCCGACGCCCGGATGGTGCAGCAGAAGCCCAGGAAACAGTCCATCGAGCGGCATAACTTCATCCGTGAAGAAATCAAGAAGCTGCTCGATGCTGGTTTCATCCGGGAGGTTCACCACCCACGGTGATTGGCCAACCCTGTTGTTGTCCCCAAGGCTGGCGGGAAGCTTCGGATGTGCATCGACTACACCAACCTCAATAAGGCATGTCCAAAGGATCCATTCCCTCTTCCTAGGATAGATCAAATAGTAGACTCAACATCAGGCTGTGATCTTTTGTGTTTCCTAGATGCGTATTCCAGTTTTCACCAAATACCTATGTCTAGGGAAGATGAGGAACACACTGCTTTCATAACAGTAGACGGCCTGTATTGTTATGTCTCCATGCCTTATGGACTCAAGAATGCTCTCCCCACCTTTGTACGTGCAATGCATAAGACATTTGGGGACCTCATTAGAGATCTGGTAGAGGTGTATGTAGACGACATCGTGGTGAAAATCAGGGCCCACACATCCCTATTAGACAACCTAGCCCAAGTCTTTAGCAAGCTGTGCACAACACGCACGATGTTGAACCCCGACAAGTGTGTCTTTGGGGTTTCTGCAGGGAAGCTCCTTGGTTTCTTGGTATCACACCGAGGGATCGAAGCTAACCCAGAGAAGATCAAGGCGATAGAGCTGATGCGGCTGCCGGCCCGCAACAAGGATGTGCAGAAGCTCGCAGGGTGTTTGGCAGCCCTCAACCGGTTCATCTCAAGGCTGGCTGAGCGAGCCCTGCCCTTCTTCAAGATTATGCAGAAGTCAGGTCCCTTTGAGTGGACCGAGGAAGCTGGAGGGCTTTCCAGGAGCTCAAGAAACACCTGATGATGCTACCCATTATGGTGGCGCCAGAACCCGGCAAACCGCTCCTGTTGTACATCACCGCAACAACGGAGGTGGTCAGCATGGTCTTGGTTGCAGAGCGGCCAGAGCTACTGCCGCAACAAGCACGAGAAGGAGCCCCAGATGGAGAGGCTGAGCCTCAAGGCCCGAACCCAGAAGAGACCCCCCCCCCCCCCCCCGCTGTGAGTTCCAGTGACCAAGTACCTTACGGGTCCCAGCCCCCGGAAGTCCAGCTAGATGCAGACGCATTGCAAGGAGCCCCGGACCCCCCCCCCCCAGGGAGGGTTAGGACCTCCCAACGGCCAGTCTACTATGTCAGTGAGGTCCTCCATGAAGCAAAAACAAGGTACTTGGAGGTACACAAACTGCTGTATGCAGTGCTCATAGCATCGAGGAAGCTTCGGCATTACTTCCAGGCTCACCGGGTTTCAGTGGTCACCTCCTTCCCACTGAAGACCGTACTCCACAGCCCCAACTCGAATGGAAACATTGCCAAGTGGGCGGCTGAATGTAGGCCTAGAGGGGGGGGGGTGAATAGGCCTTCTTGAATTTTCTCGGTTCCTGTAGGACTTCAACAAAAAGGTCAAATCCAGATATATCGGACTAGTCCGGTAAAGTGCGGACTAGTCAGGATTTCACGGGCTAGGTTGATCAAGTTAGGTCAATTTGATTGTTTCATTGTCGTTTGCAGCGGAAATATAAACTTTAATGACAGTTCAATAGTTGTATGTTAAGTTTTATTGCAAGTATGATTCTTGTTCAACTATTTAACTTGAATTCAACAAAATGAATCAAACCCTAGATAATGTTGATCAACTAGAATTATGAACACAAACGAACAAGACACAAGATTTATCCCGTGGTTCGGTTACCACGAAGGCAGCCTACATCCACGTTGAGGAGCCCACAAAAGGACCGGGTCTTCACCAACCCTTCCCTCGTCGGATCACCACGAAGGCCAATCCTCTTCCACTAATCACACAGAGGTAAATCACCAAGTTGAAGGGGCGATCTCACAAGTTGAGAGCTCCCTTGATTACAAGTTTCAAAACCACCAATAACACACTTCGAAATATACAAATTGAGATGCAAGAGTGTGTTAGAGATTCAAACCAAGAGCTCAATCGTGTGCCAAGTGCTTCTCCAATGATCTAGAAGTGATCTTCAATGGATTGATTAATTTTTCACTTAACTTCGTGGAGAGAGATGGTTTTTGAGTCTCTTGGGAGGTGTGACGGCGCTAGGGTTCGAGAGTGATTAAAAGTGGGTCGTGCACCTCTATTTATATGGGGTCTCTGGAAGTTACCGTTAGGGTTCAGAAATATCGGACTAGTCCGTGGTGGTGACCGGACTAGTCCGGTGTGCTGTGTGAAGCAAACCCTAAGTGTCTAGGAATCTCGGACTAGTCCGGTTCAAAACAGACTTGTCCGATTTCGCCACTGGAAAGCTTCGGACTAGTCCGATTGACATCGGACTTGTCCGGACACATGAAACCCTAAGTGTTTAGGATGACAAGTCCGCACTTGGAGAACTTGTCCGATTTAGATCAGGGTGTATATCGGACTAGTCCGTGTGGACACCGGACTTGTCCGAAGTGGATCAGAATGAATATCGGACTAGTCCGGGTCACAACGGACTGGTCCGATTTTGTGTGACTTGTGCATTGAAAAGGACTAGTCCGCACTGGGGAGGACTAGTCCGAAGTGGAACAGAAAATATATCGGACTAGTCCGGTGGTGACCGGACTTGTCCGATCTGGTGCAGAATGTGATATCGGACTAGTCTGGCTGATATCGGACTAGTCCGGTCCTGTATAGTTTTGTGCATTGTGTGTGTGTGATTAAGTGAGATTGAGCTCTTGGGTGTGTTTCCTTAACACACTCCATACATACTAAACAACTAATTTCTTCTCCTTGAGCTCAAATTCATTTTCCTTCACAATTTCCCTCTTTTTGATACTTTGCTCATTTTTCATCATTTTCCTGCATTCATCTCAACAAAAGGATTAGGATCCCAATTGCTTGTCATAAATCATCCAAAACCCACAAGGGAGTCCTAGATGCACTTTCAATCTCCCCCTTTTTGGTGATTGATGACAACCAATTGAGATTTCACAAAATGAGGTATAAAATGAGATTTTCATAATGTATGCACATATGACTCAAAAATGCATCAGGCAACAAGATAATTATTCATATGTGCATTCTTTATGGTGGGATGCATACTAAGAGCATGAATGCATTAAGAATGACAGAATTTTCATTTACCAACTAATATCAAGTGAATATGGCACTTCAGGAGCAAAAACTCAGATTTCATCACACACTTGCAAATTAATTGAGCAATTCATCGCAGGACCAAACATGATATGAAAAGAGAGTTAAGCAAATACAATCACAATAAAAAAAACATAGAGAGCTCTCTCCTCGCATCCTATTCAGCTAAAGCTTAGACTAGAGACTCCCCCTCAATCTCTCCCCCTTTGGCATCAAGACACCAAAAAGAGAGAGAGGAAGGTCCTAGGGCTTCACTCTTCACTGTCAGTCCTCTCGTCGTCTTCATCGTCTTCATCGCTTTCGGCTTGACGAGGTTGAGAGGTAGGAGGAGGAGCGGAGCTGCTCGAGCCCCCAATGCCAAAATAGGCAAGCTCGGAAGGAGTCAAGGGGCTGAGCTCGGTGATGTCTGGATCAGAATCTTCAGAAAGTACTGGAGATCCAATTGGATTGATCTCCAGCTTCTCACTCAGCTGCTTCACATTGGCTTTTATGTATCTCATGTCCTCCTTCCTCTTCTGATTTAGCTTGTGAAGCTTCACTTCAGTTTTCTTGCATGAGGAGAAAATTGCAGCCAAGTACTTGAGGATCCCACTGGCGGATCCTTTCTGAGGGGCTTCCCTGGAGGGAGGAGTAGCCCTAGCAGCTTCTTCTTGTCTCGCCGGTGCCTCGGGGCTTGAGGCCGGCGATGGAGCAGCCTGGACACTCAAGGACTGAGGCTTCTGAGGCCTCAGTGGAGTGTGCTCCACATCCTTCACAAACTCGATCCCTGTGACCTTCTCAATCATGAATATCAAGTAAGGGGCATAGCCACATGATCGGTTGGGGGTACTTGAGATATTGACCATATCATTCCAGATATAGTCTGCAACATCGAATTGCCTTTTCTTGCTGATGACCCTCATCAGGGTCCGGAGGTAGCCTTGCACACTCCCTGCATCCCCATCCTTGGGAGCAATCGTCTTCCTGAGGACTCTGTTGAGGACCACAAAGAAAGGCTTCATGTTCTTTGTGGAGGGAGGGACATACTTGGAGGTGGGCTCATACATGAACTTCATTCCATCCCTCTCAATGACCCCAATGTTGTGGATAATGAGTTGGTCTTGTCCTTCAGAGTCAAGGTGCAGCAGGCGGGCAAACTCTTCCTGGGTAATGGAATACTTGGATCCATGAGTCATCCAAGTCACACTTTCTTCGTCTTCACTTGAGAAGTGGCACGTTGCATAGAATTGTGCAATCACTTCATCATTCCAATTATATCTGAAGGCAAACAAATCCTTCAGCCCATGTCTCTCTGCAGCTTGTATCACTTCATCAAAAGCTGCACATTTCCTCTTCTCAAGGTGGGCCCAGTCAATCCATTGACTGCGCACCACCGGGGTCTTCATCGGCAAGTAGACCAGCTTGTAGAAGTCAGCATGGAAATTTGACCAGAATCTGCCATCAGCTGCTTGCTTGGGCCTTGCATAGCAATCAACACTTCTCAACTTCATAGCCACATCGCTGCCCTTGCCATTGAATCTTTCCTCATTGGGGTCTCGGACCCCTTCTCTGGGAGTATGCAGCTTTAGGGGCCCAACAGGCCCTGTGGCAACCCCCTTGCCCTTCCCTTTAGCTTGGCGAGGGCCACTTGAAGGAGGAGCAGCCTTCGAGGCGGCCTTCTTGACACACACCTTCCTCCGAACCTGCGGAGGGTCTCTCTTGGCGTTTCTTGCCAAGACCCGCCGAGGACCGAGGTGCCACCTCGTGGTCCAACTCGGCCTCGAAATCGGAGATTTCGTTGTCAGAGCTCAACATGATCTGAGAATGAGTGATCAAGAGAAAGGACAAGTTATACAAGGTATTGGTGAGGTAAGATGGCAATGGAAGGCAGTAGGGAATTAAAGAATTAGGTTTTGGTTCAGAAACAACGGACTTGTCCGGTGCACAGGCACGGACTAGTCCGGGGGACCGGACTTGTCCGTACCTGGACCGGACTAGTCCGGTGTTCATCCGCAAAAACCTAACAAACTGGATAAAAATTGATCCCTAATGAAATAACTAGTCTAGCATACACATAGTACATCAACTGGACATGCAACTAGTGAAGAATGCTAGGCCAAACGATAAGCAATAAAGAAATTTGTGATCTCTTAGGGTTTTGAGGAAAATTTACCAAGAAATCCAAGGAAGCTTGAAAATGTGGGGGTTGGAGGCCGGACTTGTCCGCTAACTTCAATCCCCGAGTCTTCAAGCTTGATCTCCGCCCAAGATTGAGGCTTTTCGACGGAGGAATCAAGGATTCGCCTTGGGAGCTCGAGCGCAAGAGAGAGAAAGCTTGGGGGAGAGTGTGGGGTGAAGGGATTAGGGTTTGGTGGCGGCTAGGGTTATGGACACGAAAAATCGGACAAGTCCGGACAAGGCCGGACTAGTCCGAAGTCCTCCAGAAACCTAAATCGGACTAGTCCGTGGTCTGTCGGACTAGTCCGGCCTAACCGCCACACTGTGGACTAGTCTGCAATGGCGGACTAGTCCGGGTAACCACAGACTTGTCCGTGGTCACCAGGAGAGAATTGCATAGCCCATTCATATATATTTGAAGGTCCAATAATTGAGGGTAGAGAGGCAAAACAAATCAAACAATCTTGATGAATTTGACCAGTAAGCAAACAACAATCATACTATGATCAAATATTCATCAAGATCTAATAATTGACATAGTTTTTCGAGAGAAAAATGAAGAGGGATGATTTTCACAATTCAATCAATATTTTGAAGCAATCATACAGGTGTGCAAATTTTCAAGCCACACTCCGAGAATCAAGAATGTTTAGCTCATTTCGGAGTTCGCAAAAACGTTTTTCATCAAGTGGCTTGGTGAATATGTCGGCCAATTGTTTTTGGGTGTTGACATGAGAGATGGATATGTCTCCTTTCATGGAATGGACTCTCAAGAAATGGTGTCTTATGTCAATGTGTTTAGTTCTAGAGTGCTCAACTGGATTGTGGGCTATTTTAATGGCACTCTCATTGTCGCAAAGAAGAGGAATACGGTTCATATTGTAACCGTAATCCCTTAGAGTTTGTCGCATCCAAAGGAGTTGTGCACAACAACTCCCGGCTGCAACATACTCCGCTTCGGCTGTGGATAATGCAATGTAATTCTGTTTCTTGGATGACCAAGAAACTAAGGATCTTCCTAGGAATTGGCAAGTGCCAGAAGTGCTTTTTCTATCAACTTTGCACCCGGCATAATCTGCATCGGAATACCCAATGAGATTGAATTTTGAGCCTTTTGGGTACCAAAGACCAAGGTCGGGTGTATGAACTAAATATCTTAGGATTCTCTTTACGGCTGTCAAATGACATTCCTTAGGGTTGGCTTGAAATCTTGCACACAAACATACACTCAACATAATATCTGGCCTAGATGCACATAAGTAAAGTAAAGATCCAATCATGGAGCGATATACCTTTTGGTCGACGCTCGGTCCATCTTCATTGAGATCCAAGTGACCATTCGTTGCCATGGGAGTCTTTATGGGCTTTGCCTTGTCCATGCCAAACTTCTTGAGGATGTCCTGTGTGTACTTGGTTTGGCTTATGAATGTTCCTTCCCTTTGTTGCCGCACTTGGAATCCCAAGAAGTACTTCAATTCTCCCATCATTGACATTTCAAATCTGTCTGTCATAATTTTACTAAACTCTTCACAGAAGGATTGGTTAGTTGATCCAAAAATTATATCATCAACATAGATTTGGCAAATGAAAAGATCATTATCCAGATTTTTTGTGAATAATGTATAGTCTACTTTGCCAATTTGAAAGCCATTATCAATTAGAAAATCTCTAAGACACTCATACCAAGCTCTAGGAGCTTGTTTGAGGCCATAGAGAGCCTTACGCAGTTTATACACGTGGTCGGGGAACTCTTCATCTTCAAATCCGGGTGGTTGCTCCACGTACACCTCTTCCTTGATTGGTCCGTTGAGGAAGGCGCTTTTCACGTCCATTTGGTACAGCTTGAAATCATGATGAGTAGCATATGCAAGTAATATTCTAATTGATTCAAGCCTAGCTACTGGAGCAAAAGTCTCATCAAAATCCAAACCTTCGACTTGTGAGTAACCTTTGGCCACAAGTCGTGCCTTGTTTCTTGTCACCACCCCGTGTTCGTCTTGTTTGTTGCGGAAGACCCACTTGGTGCCGACTATGTTTGCATTGGGTCTTTCCACAAGTTCCCAAACCTCGTTTCTCTTGAAGTTGTTCAACTCTTCTTGCATTGCCACCACCCAGTCCGGATCCTTCAATGCATCCTCAGTCCTGCGGGGTTCCAAAAAGGAGACAAATGAGTAATGTTCACAGAAATTTGCTATACGAGATCTGGTGGTTACTCCCTTTTGGATGTCACCGATGATGTTGTCGATTAGATGATCCCTTTGAATGCATTGGTGTACTCTTGGGTGTGGCACTTGGGGGGTCGTATGTTGGTGTTCATCTCCTTCTCCCCCTGAGTTGTTGTCCTCGTTGATTTGTTGATCATGTTCATATTCTTGTGATTGATCTTGTATCGAGGCTCCCCCTTGATTGTTGATCTCCTCTTGTGGTTCACTTTCCTCTTGTATTTGTGCCGATGACTCTTGTGGTCGTACTTCGCCTAGAGCCATCCTCTTTATTGCTTGATAGGGGGCTTCCTCTTTACCTAATTCACATTGATCAACTTGCTCCTTTTGGGAGCCATTAGTTTCATCGAACACTACGTCACGTGCCACTTCAACAAGTCTGGAGGCCTTGTTGAAAACACGATAGGCGTAAGTGTTCGAATCATAACCAAGCAAGAAACCTTCATCGGACTTTGAAGCGAACTTTGAAGTCCTGGGCTTCTTGTTCAAAATATAGCAAGGAGAACCGAAAACTCGAAAATAAGAAATGTTCGGTTTGTTACCGGTGAGTAGCTCATAGGGAGTCTTCTTTAGTAGTCGATGAAGGTAGAGTCGATTTGTGGCATGGCAAGCGGTGTTGATTGCTTCCGCCCAAAATCGATCCGAAGTCTTGTATTCATCGAGCATTGTTCTTGCCATCTCTATGAGTGTTCGGTTCTTCCTTTCGGCAACTCCGTTTTGTTGTGGAGAGTATGGTGCTGAGAATTCGTGCTTGATTCCTTCCTCATCAAGGTACTCCTCCACTTGTATGTTCTTGAACTCCGTGCCGTTGTCGCTCCGAATACTCTTGATTGATAGTGAGAACTCGTTTTGCGCTCGCTTGAAGAATTTCTTGAGTGTTCCTTGTGTTTCTGACTTGTTATGCAAAAAGAACACCCAAGTGAAGCGGGAAAAATCATCAATAATGACTAAACCGTATTTGTTACCGCCTATGCTTATGTAAGCAATTGGACCGAAGAGGTCCATATGAAGTAGTTCGAGCGGTCTTGTCGTGGTCATGATGTTCTTTGCGGGATGTTGTGCTCCAACTTGCTTTCCTGCTTGGCACGCGCTACAAGGCCTGTCTTTCTCAAACACAACATCTTTCAAACCTCGGATGTGATCGCCCTTGAGGAGTTTTTGAAGGTTCCTCATACCAACATGTGCTAGCCGTCTATGCCACAGCCAACCCATGTTGGTTTTTGCAATCAAGCATGTGTCGAGTTCGGCTTTATCCTTGTTGAAGTCAACAAGATAAAGCTTTCCCTTTAACATACCCTTGAATGCAACGGAACCATCACTTCTCCTTGAGACGGTCACACCCTCGTTAGTAAACAGACAATTATAACCTTTGTCACATAACTGAGATATGGACAACAGGTTATAATCTAAAGATTCAACGTGTAAAACATGCGAAAGAGTATGTTCAGAGGATATTGCAATTTTACCGGTACCGAGGACCCTTCCTTGACTGTTATCCCCAAAGTAGATGCCTTCGTTTGGGTCCTGGTTCACTTCATACTCCACAAACATCCTCCTTTCTCCGGTCATGTGGTTGGTGCATCCACTGTCCAGCACCCATTTGGATCCACCGGAGGAGTAGGCCTGCAAAAAACAAATTACGCCTTGGTTTTAGGTACCCAAGCTTGCTTGGGTCCTTGGAGGTTAGTA
Source organism: Tuctoria greenei (assembly GCA_036927565.1). Taxonomy (NCBI): domain Eukaryota; kingdom Viridiplantae; phylum Streptophyta; class Magnoliopsida; order Poales; family Poaceae; genus Tuctoria; species Tuctoria greenei. The sequence continues at coordinate 4,174,864 of JAYESD010000008.1, forward strand.
ACGATACATTTGGGCACCCACACATGGGATTTTGTGTTCCCATGGCGTGGCCCAGCATAATAAGCATGCACTTTACCAACATTATTTTTCATTAAAACATAGGAGGCATCAAATGTTTTAAACAGAAGTTGTTGTTGATTATGGGTCGGACTAGTCTGTGTGACCGGACTTGTCCCGACCACAACCGGACTAGTCCGATTTTCATGAGAGTTCAGATTTTTAGTTTTCGAGTTACTAGGTTGTGAGGGTCCTCCCTTCACAAATGTGATCATTCCCTTGTTATTCTTATGATTTCCAGCTCTTTGCTTTCCATCACAAGAGTAACCAATGCCATACTTGACATTTGGAGGTCTTTGGACCAAATATGCACTACGTGCATAGTTGATCCTCTCCTTGTCAAATATTACACATTGGGTAGGATTTTTGTCCTTCGTGGAGGTAGGATTTTCCTTCAACCTGGTGTTAGTTTTATCACATTTGCAAACATGAGCGATATTAGTTAAAGTGGGTTGAGAAGGTAGGGTTGAAGAGGAGGAAGGTTCATTAAGCTTGAGTGACTCAACCTGCACTTCAAGGATCTTGTTGACCTTGATTTGGTCATCAAGTTGATTCTTGATTGCAACATTTGAGTTGGTTAACTCCAAGCAAGTTTTCTTGCTTGAAGCTAGCTCAAGCTCTAGTGAGTGATTTTTCTCCTTTTCAAGAACTATAAGATTGTCAAGTTCGACATGCTTCTCCTTTTGGGAGATAATCATGTCTTCTTGACGATCAATTAGCTCTTCCTTCTCAATAAGTTGGTTAAGCAAGAATTTCATTTTTGCAGCAGTTTTTCTATCTAAACCAATTAGCATATCTTCATCACCACTGTCTAGATCATCATCACTTGAGTAAGAATGCAAGGAAGGGGTTTTGATGTTTACCTTGCGTTTACCTTCCTTAGCCATGAGGCAAGTTCCATTTGCCTTCTTTGCACCGAGCGTGGGGAAGAGTGTGGGTTTCTTGGGCATGCTTTCAATGGCTATGCTAGCCATTTCTTCTTCATCGGACGATGAGGACTCATCGTTTGAGTCCCACTCCTTTCCGATGTGTGCTTGTTCAGCTTGTTTCTTCTTCTTGAAGAACTTTTTCGGTTGAGGCTTGGACTCTTTACTCTTCTTCTTGTTGTCCTCATATGGGCAATCAACTATGAAGTGATTGTACTCACCACAACTATAGCATGCCCGCCTCATCTTCAGCTTTGTCTTCTCCTTGTATTTTCCTTCACTCGATTTTGTTCCTTGTCTTTTCTTCATAATTCTTTTGAACTTCTTCATGAACAAAATCATATCTTCTTCGTCCAGCTCGCTGCTTTCATCATCACTGTCCTCCTCAAACTGAGCTTCTCTTGCTTCTTTGGATAGAGGTTTGAGTGTGGATTTTAAGGCAACTCCCTTCTTCTTGGCCGATGTGAGGTCAGCTATTTCTTTGACGTGCTTGGCTTGCTTCTCCATCATCTCAAAGTTGATGATTTTGCCAAGCAGTTCATCCGGAGTCATTTTCTGGTACCCGGGACTTTCTCGGATCATAGAGCAGAGTGTGACGTTGCGAGGCATAAAGGCTCTAAGAATGAGTTTTACAACCTCGTGGTCATTCCACTTTTTGCTACCATACGATCGAACCTTGTTCACAAGAGTCTTCAGTCTGTTGTACATGTCCTGGGGAGATTCATCTTCCTCAATCGCGAACCTTCCTAGTTCGCCTTCAATCATTTCAACCTTTGCCTCCCGCACATGCCAGTCACCTTCATGTGCTGTCTGTAGTGTGTCCCAGATTTCTTTGGCAATTTCCAATCCGTCCACCTTTGTGAATTCATCTCTACTTAGAGATGAGGTGATAACGGCTGCGGCTTGGGCATTCCTGTGAATGGCTTGCTCTTGACTTGGCGTGAGTTCTTCATCGTCATCAGGGATGTTTATTCCTGTGCACACAATATGCCATAAACTTGGGTTAAGGGAAATCAAGTGCATCTTCATGTTTTGCCTCCACATGGAGTAATCACTCCCATCGAAGTGTGGGGCCTTTCCGAGAGGAATGGATAGATAATGACTGCTGTTAGAATTTAAACGGTCATAATTAAAAGGATATCGGGAGTAGTCGGTGTGACTACTCCCCTTCTTCTTTTCTTCAACTTTAGCTTTCCCTTTGGAAAGTGCTTTCTTTCGGAGCAGTGCTTTCAGCTCCAATGTCTCATCATCATCATCATCGAAGTCTTGAATGGCTTCGAGATACTTTTCAAGCTTTTGGTGCTTGTCATTGTTCATCTCTTCCTGGTTGTTGATTTTCTGGACTTCCTTCATGTCCGACATGATCTCTTCGAGTGGTTGCACTCTTTCTTGAAGAACCTGCTCTGATACCAATTGAATGTAGGCCTAGAGGGGGGGTGAATAGGCCTTCTTGAATTTTCTCGGTTCCTGTAGGACTTCAACAAAAAGGTCAAATCCAGATATATCGGACTAGTCCGGTAAAGTGCGGACTAGTCCGGATTTCACGGGCTAGGTTGATCAAGTTAGGTCAATTTGATTGTTTCGTTGTCGTTTGCAGCGGAAATATAAACTTTAATGACAGTTCAATAGTTGTATGTTAAGTTTTATTGCAAGTATGATTCTTGTTCAACTATTTAACTTGAATTCAACAAAATGAATCAAACCCTAGATAATGTTGATCAACTAGAATGATGAACACAAACGAACAAGACACAAGATTTATCCCGTGGTTCGGTTACCACGAAGGCAGCCTACATCCACGTTGAGGAGCCCACAAAAGGACCGGGTCTTCACCAACCCTTCCCTCGTCGGATCGCCACGAAGGCCAATCCTCTTCCACTAATCACACAGAGGTAAATCACCAAGTTGAAGGGGCGATCTCACAAGTTGAGAGCTCCCTTGATTACAAGTTTCAAAACCACCAATAACACACTTCGAAATATACAAATTGAGATGCAAGAGTGTGTTAGAGATTCAAACCAAGAGCTCAATCGTGTGCCAAGTGCTTCTCCAATGATCTAGAAGTGATCTTCAATGGATTGATTAATTTTTCACTTAACTTCGTGGAGAGAGATGGTTTTTGAGTCTCTTGGGAGGTGTGACGGCGCTAGGGTTCGAGAGTGACTAAAAGTGGGCCGTGCACCTCTATTTATATGGGGTCTCTGGAAGTTACCGTTAGGGTTCAGAAATATCGGACTAGTCCGTGGTGGTGACCGGACTAGTCCGGTGTGCTGTGTGAAGCAAACCCGAAGTGTCTAGGAATCTCGGACTAGTCCGGTTCAAAACGGACTTGTCCGATTTCGCCACTGGAAAGCTTCGGACTAGTCCGATTGACATCGGACTTGTCCGGACACATGAAACCCTAAGTGTTTAGGATGACAAGTCCGCACTTGGAGAACTTGTCCGATTTAGATCAGGGTGTATATCGGACTAGTCCGTGTGGACACCGGACTTGTCCGAAGTGGATCAGAATGAATATCGGACTAGTCCGGGTCACAACGGACTGGTCCGATTTTGTGTGACTTGTGCATTGAAAAGGACTAGTCCGCACTGGGGAGGACTAGTCCGAAGTGGAACAGAAAATATATCAGACTAGTCCGGTGGTGACCGGACTTGTCCGATCTGGTGCAGAATGTGATATCGGACTAGTCTGGCTGATATCGGACTAGTCCGGTCCTGTATAGTTTTGTGCATTGTGTGTGTGTGATTAAGTGAGATTGAGCTCTTGGGTGTGTTTCCTTAACACACTCCATACATACTAAACAACTAATTTCTTCTCCTTGAGCTCAAATTCATTTTCCTTCACAATTTCCCTCTTTTTGATACTTTGCTCATTTTTCATCATTTTCCTGCATTCATCTCAACAAAAGGATTAGGATCCCAATTGCTTGTCATAAATCATCCAAAACCCACAAGGGAGTCCTAGATGCACTTTCAGCGGCGGAGCTGGCCGAGTTCGAGCTGGAGTTCTTACTTCGACATGCAGTCAAAAGCCAAGCACTGACGAACTTCTTGGCCAAATGGACCCCATTGCCAAGCAACCCGGGGGGGCCGGACAACGGTGAAACGGTGCCCAAGGCTCCATTTTTCACCGAGACCCCCTGGACGCTCTACTTCGACGGCTTCTCGCGAAAGTAGGGGGCCGGGGCCGGGGTCCTGCTCCTCACCCCGACTGGGGAGCAGTTCAAGTACATGGTGCGCCTCGACTTCAAGGCGACAAATAACATGGCAGAGTATGAATCCCTAATCTTTGGGCTAAAGACTGCCCTGACTCTCAATGTCCGACAGCTTCTGGCTAAAGGTGATTCCCAGCTGATCATCAAGCAAGCCAAGGGAGAGTGCAGCTGCAACGACCCTCAGTTAGCAGCATACTTGCTGCACGTCCGGAAGATGGAAAAAGACTTTGAAGTCTTGGACTTGTGCCATGTACCCCGAGCCGACAACTCAGTCGCAGACGACCTGTCAACGAAGGCCTCCACAAGGGCCCCAGTGCCTCAAGGAGTCTTTGCAAGGACGTTATCGCGACCAACCGCCCGGGCAGCCGAACCGGGTGAAGGGGGCGAGCTCAGCACCTCGAAGCTTGCAGTCCCGGCGACCCTGCTACCATGGAGTCCTCCAAGGATCGTATGCACCACCGGGGGCTCCGAGCTCCCGGGCGCCCAAGATCCAAAGGCTCAAGCAAGTCCCAATGCATGGATCTCGGAGGTCTGGGACTACTTGAAAGACAATATCCTTCCCGAAGAACATGCCCTGGCAGAAAGGATTGTTCACATGGCTAAAAGGTACACGCTGGTGGAAGGGTATCTCTACCGGCGTGGTGCCAACGACATCCTACTACGATGCATTACCCGGAAGGAGGGCTGCGACTTGCTCGTAGAGATCCATGGAGGCGAGTGTGGGAACCACACGTCCTCCCGCACGCTGGTCAGTAAAGCCTTTCGGCATGGCTTTTACTAGCCGACAGCACTCCAGGATGCCGCCGAGATGGTAAAGATATGCAAGGCATGCCAGTTCCATGCCAAGCAGATCCATACACCAGCTCAGGCGCTGCAGATGATCCCTCCCTCATGGCCATTCGCTGTATGGGGGTTGGACATCCTGGGACCCTTTCCCAGAGCCGTCAGAGGATTCTGGCATCTCTACGTCGCCGTAGATAAGTTCACCAAGTGGCCGGAAGCCGCCCCAGTTGTCACCATCAACAAGCAGTCAGCAGCAAAGTTCATCAAGTCGATCGTCTGCCGGTTCGGGGTCCCGAACAGAATCATCACTGATAACGGGACCCAGTTCACAAGTGTAGCGTTCCAGGAATACTGCAAGGACCTATCGATCCAAGTCTGCTATGCATTCGTTGCTCATCCAGAGAGCAATGGGCAGGTCGAGAGGGCCAATGCAGAGATCCTCAAGGGCCTAAAGACTCGCACATTCTCACACCTTGAGAAGCATGGTGCAAATTGGGTGGATGAGCTTCCGTGTGCATTGTGGGCTAGCCGGACATCAACCAGCCGGGCCACGGGGGAAACACCTTTCTTCTTGGTGTACGGGGCAGAGGCCGTCCTCCCCCCAGAAGTTACCATGGGCTCCCCCCGTGCCCGGAGGTACGACGAAGCCGCGCAGGACCAGCTCCAGCGTGAAGACCTGGACCTCGTTGACGAGGGACAAGTGCGAGCGGCTCTCTGAAATGCACGGTACACGCAGGCGCTTCGGCGCTACCACCAGAGGACCGTGCGGAGTAGGGAGCTAAAGGTAGACGACCTGGTGTTGCGCCGCATACTCTCCCGAGAAGGGTCTAACAAACTCTCCCCCAGCTGGGAGGGCCCCTTCCGGGTAACAAAGGTTTGCCGCCCAGGATGCGTCCGCCTGGCTACGGAGGATGGACAGCGATTATCCAACCTATGGAACATCGAGCACCTCCGTAAGTTCTACCCCTAGACCAGAGTTGGGACAATGTTATTTCATTGTAAAAGTTACATATTGTCTCAGGACAGCACTTAGGCTAGGGGGATGGGGCTCCGAGTGCACATTCCGCTTAGCCTAGTCCAGAACCCTAAGTAGGTGCACTCGACTTCATCTGACACCCAGGCCGGGTTATTCCCCTTGTAAAGTCTGCTCCATTTTATGAGAAACTACAATGAAAGAATGTTGTCCTGCCTAGTATAGGGTTTGTCAATTCAAAAATTATCTTTAATTTTTATGATGTTGCTGTAAGCCCGCCATAGCTCGTGATCTATCATGAGCGTTGTCATTTTTCCCCTGCTTTAGCAATAGTGGGAGCCTTGCTGTCTGGATTGCAGGTGGGGTTGCTTGAGGTACCTGCAATGCGCCTGGGGCCTCTGATGTTCCAATACTCGGGGGCCTGTGTCTCCAGATGGTCTCCCCCGGAAAAGGCTTACGCCGAGCGGGAGGTCCAGGGCCACAACCTGCTTAGCCTGGTCCTGTACCCTAAGCCTGTGCGCTCTGCCTCCCCAGCGCTATAGCCGAGTACTGGGGACCAGATGGACCACCCCTGGGTAGTATGGACGACGAGCCCTAGGTGCAGATGCACTGAATTACCCAAGCCCCACGAGTCAGCCCAGGATCATAAGTCAAGCGACACTACAAAAAGAGCAGAGGTGAAGTGGCCAGCGGACAGAATTACTTATCTTTTTTGATCTATATACAGGTCTTGGAGGAAGTTATTTCGGCAACCACCGTCAGAGTACCCGCGAAGACAGTGGGTGCCGCTGGACTGGAGCTCCGGCGGCACCCCTAGGGGGCCCGCTGTCAACCTCTCAACAAAGATGGCGGGCACTGCCAGACTGGAGTTCCGGTGGCACCCCCAGGGGGCCCGCTGTCGACCTCTCAACAAAGATGGTGGGCACCGCCGGACTGGAGCTCCGGCGGCACCCCCAGAGGGCCCGCTGTCCACCTCTCACTGAAGATGGCGGGCACCGCCGGAATGGAGCTCCGGCGGCACCCCCACGGGGCCCGCTGTCGACCTCTCAATGAAGATGGTGGCCACCGCCGGACTGGAGCTCTGGCGGCACCCCCAGGGGGCCCACTGTCGACGTACCTGCATACTCAGCTACGGCAATGCAACCTACGCATCCTAGGCTCCCCCTGCACCCGTCCGCCCTAAGTCCTAAGTGTATGACAGGTGTACCCATAACAACTCGCCACGCCTGTCATGGGGGCATACTTTAGGGGACGGCAGGTCCTGGAAGCCAAGGAACAACAAGTAGCTAGAAGACATTGTTGGAAATAAAAACAAGCTGAGTATAAAAGGTACCACAGACAGATTTTTTATTACACAAATAAAAAGTTTGTTGCCACAGCCAACCACAAGACAAAAACAGAAAGAGAAAAACTTAAACAAGTGCCCGGGGAGCCGTCAGCCGCTCCGCTAGAACCTTGACGCGATGAGTGCCACCGCATCCGAAACTTCAGACTTGGCGGCCTCTTCCCTCTCGGCGATGGGCCCCTCGAGGACCGGTTGCAGAGAGACGTCGGGGTACCAGCTCTGGTAGCAGGACAGGATGTGCGTCACCACCTCATTCACCAGCATCCTCCCCTCTCCCTCCAGCTGGTTGTCGAGGATGGCCCCTAGCGAATGCATCCTCGAGCTGATGGAGTCAAGCATCGGGAACACCTGGCTCACCTCCTGCGCCGGCTCTCCCACGTGCACCGGGCTGAAGCCGAGCGGCACCAGAGCTGAGTCGGCGCCGCCAAGGAACTCCCAGACCTTCCGGGCCTAAGCGGAGCGTGCCGCCCGGAGCTCCTCCACCTCCTGCTGGGCCGCCGCTAATACCTGGGGGCCGCCATCCAGGAACCGCTTCTCCTTGGCCGCCAGGGCCCTCTCGCGCTCGTCGACCCCCTTCTCGCGGCGATCCAAGTCGCCCTCCTTGAGGGCTACGTTGAACTCGTGCTCCAGGAGGGCCTGGCGCTCAACGGACTGGGCCTGCTGCGCCTCAGCCACGGCGGCTTCCCGGCGGTCTAGCTCGGCGGCGCGGACTCTCACCCCTTCCTGCTGGAGGTTGAGCCCGCGGCAGGTCGCCTCCTTCTCGGCTTGCTTCGCCGCCAGCTCCTGCTCCCGTTCGACTAGAGCAGCCTCTCGGAGGGACAGCAGGTGCTGAAGGTCCTCGCAGGACTAGAGGCGAGAGCTGGCCTCAGCGTGGATAGTCTCGGTGTCTGCTTTCAGCTTCTGGGTGACGGCATCCAGCTGGGCGATGAGGTCGCGCTCCTGCTCGAGGATCTTCATCTCCTCCCGAACAACCGCCTCCCACTAGGCCGCTCAGCTCTTCGCTTGTCGGGTCTGGGCCTCCAGGGTCCTCGACCATTCCTGGAGCCGGTCGTCCTCGTCCTCGAGCCGCCCTTTCTCCCAAGCGAGGACCGCCTGGGCCTGCCGGAAGTCGGAGTAGGCCACGACCATAGCCTCAGACAGGGGGAGAGGCTCCACCATAGCAGCGGGCCCCTGCCTCCCCACTTCTTCAATGTTGTCCTCCATTTGGAGGACCACTGGGGAGACGGGGACCAGGGCCGCTTCTCGGATGGCAGCACCCGGGGCGGTGGCGCAAACCGACGTAGCAGTGTCGGAGGGCGCGGCGGCATCGGCCGGCATGGAATAGCCGGTGGATGCAGAGTCGTTGGCGGGCGCAGCAGCGGTCGTCGGCGCGCGCGGCTGGGCTTAGGCAGCCGCGGCGGGGGTCTCGGGCACGGAGGCCCAGGGCACCCCGGCGGCAGGAGCCTGGTGCACCAGAGCAGGGCTCAAGGCTGCAGAAGATCCCCGCGAGCCGGTTGGAGCGGCAAACCCCCCAGCAGAAGTGCCCGCGGGTGGTGGAGTAGCTATGGTGGCGCTGAAACCAAGCAAACTCAGATCATAAGAAAATGACAGGGTAGGCGCACAGCAAATAACACCCAAGGTAAAATCTGTGCAAGCTTACCGGGGGACGCTGAAGTTCCACCGCTTCCCGAAAGGGTTGGGGGGGTTCGGACCCCCCGAACCTGCGGCGGGGGCCCCTGAGTGTGCTGGGGGCCCTGTGGTGGTGGCGTCGGCGGCACCCGTCGGCGTTGAGGAGCCTCCTGCGCGTGGAGGACTCGGGCGGCAAAGTGGCACCATCGGCGCCCCCTGACGACGAGTGCGGCAGGGCTCCACAGTCCTCACGAGGGGCAGAAGGGGCCAGCGGCGGCGACCGAGCGCGCTTCTTGGGGGTCGGGTCCGGCACCGGAACCGGCACCTTCCCCTCCCCCTTGTCAGCAGAGGTGTCGACGCCACCCCATGGACAGTGCTGGGGCCCGCTCGAGGGGTCGCCGCTTGAAGAACCATCGTCTCTTAAGGGAGCCTCACCTCCCCCAGCGTCGTCGGCGATGTTGACCTCCCGGAATGGGTCCCCGATCTGGCACTGCGCTAGCCCAGACTCGTCGAGGGTCGGCATCGTCTTCAGCAGCTGCCTCCTCAGCTTGGGGTCCGAGCACAAGAGGCGGCAGGCCGACGGAAGAGCCAGTGCCTCAGGGGAGATGTCATCGGGGCAGACCCGGGTAACCATGCCGAGCAGCTGCTGCTCGCCCAAGTTTGAGTCGGGGCCGGTCTCGAGCCGAGTGCAGTCTGATAGGCCGGTGAACATCGACGCCGGACGGGTGCGGTGCTGGAGCGGAGCTATGCGGCGGGACATGAAGTCCCTCAGCACCATGGCAGATGACAGCCTGTGGTTCGCCAGCATCTGGATCCTCTCCAACACCGGGTTGAACTCCTCCTCCAGCTGTGGGCGCTCCTCCCAGAATGACCGCTCGGAGTAGGGGATTCCGGTGGGGAGGCACATCCGGTCGTGGGCCTCGACCTTGGCGATCATCCAATCTTTACGCCACAGCTCCCACCGTGCTGAGTTGAAGGAAGCGATGTACCTCGTGGGGACCTTTGTCCGGTGCTGGAAGTAGTAGGCGCCAAGGTGCTCCTTCGAGCTCCTGCCGGTGGCCCTCAGTACAAAAAAAGTACCGGAAGAGCTTCACCGACGGCATCACCCCCACGAACATCTCGCAGAGGTGAGCGAAGACCGCCAGCATGCCGATCGAGTTCGGCGCGAGGTGGTGGAGTTGGAGGCCGAAGGTCTCCAGGAGCATGACTAGGAAGGCAGATGTCGGCGGGACGAAGCCGGCCAGCACGTACGACGAGAGGAGGACCATCTCCCCGACGGAGAGGCTCAGCGGGAGCCTCCCGGGACGGAGCCACGTCTCCCGCTCAGGAGTATGCCAGCCGAGAAGCCGGCGCATGGGGGTCAGGTCAGCGGACCTGGACAGCCTGGACTTGGGCAAGATGCTCGCCATGAGGGTTGAAGGAGGAGGCTCTAGACGGGAAGACTGGGAGCTAGAGCGCAAGAACTGGGCTTGGGGCAAAAAGCACGAGCGCAGGGGTGCAGAGGCGGGAAAAAGGACCCTCAGGGGGAAGTTCTCTTTTTATGCACCCATGCAGGCCAACAGGCGCAAAAGTGTGAATCGCCGCAGCCTCAGTAGAAGAGTAATGATCCTGTGTAGGCAATGACATGAGGGCCCGGGTCGCTCGACAAAGAAGGCGAGCCGGGTGGCTAGCTATGCAGGAGGTAACTCGGCGGTTTTTGAAAGAGCATAAGCAGCGGAAGTACAGGAGCCACCTTGGGAACCACCACAGTTAAAGCACGATTGAAGGCAGGAGTCATGTCGCGCGGCGCCTGTTCAGCACCACCACTTACCAGAGTGGGACACGTCGCCACAACAGCAGCGGCGTGTCGCCTGGGGAACTGCCCCGAAGTGGAATCAAAAGAGTTGCGCGGGAAGAAAAGGAAAAAGACCCCACCTGCGGTATCGACGACTCTCCCGAGGTGGGCTCGGGGGGCCACTATCGGTACCCTGCAGACCGGGTACCCCCGCACACAGGGAGAAAACCGCTAAGGACTCTGCCTCTACTTAAAGAGGTCGAATCCGAGGCTGCCACGTTGTGGAGGGAAGGACCAGATCCTACCCCTTCGCCGGGGGAGGCTCCCAAGATGCCACGTGGCCAGCAGAACTGGACCCTCGCCTCCCCGCTAAGACGGGCTCCGGAGCCGCCACGCGGTCAATCGGGACCTCAGGACCAGGCCCGCGCCCTCGCAGGGAAAGGCACCAGAACTACCACGTGCCCTGCAGGGCTGAGCCTCCACCCCCCATAGGGGTGGGCTCCGGATGCACCACGTGGCCTGTTCCGCCAAGTGCTCGACTCCCCGCAGAAGGCAGGCTCCGGCGCAACCACGTGGCGGATGGCCGACTCAGTGCGGCAGGTCGCCACACGGTCAATCGAGACCTCGGGACCAGGCCCGCGCCCTCGCAGGGAAAGGCACCAGAACTACCACGTGGCCTACAGGGTTGAGCCTCCACCCCTCCATAGGGGTGGGCTCCGGATGCACCACGTGGCCTGTTCCGCCAAGTGCTCGACTCCCCGCAGAAGGCAGGCTCCGACGCAACCACGTGGCGGACGGCCGACTCAGTGCGGTAGGAAGCCGTAGTAAAGGAAGGTATGCGCTGCTCAGACAGGCATTAAGTACACGCGCCTTCCCCAGGCAAGCTGAGTCGCGCATGCGAAGGTCAAGGCTCTAGTGTCCTGTCTTGTCCAAGTAGCCGGTACAGACCCACGCCGTAGGACGGACGAATGGGCCACGAGGACAAGACAGACGGGACGGGCACTACCATCATCACCAACTATGTGTAGCCCTGGCACACGATGCAACGGTACGGCGCATTGACACTCCTGACAAAGGGAAGTAGATAGCAATTAATCTTATATCTTGTATAGGATTTGGTTCTCCCAGGACCACCTGTCGGGTTCTGGGGCCCACCTTGTGACTGCAGAGTCCTTGAACTATAAAAGGGCTCTGCAGACGACCTTCCCGAGAGATCGGAAAATTAGACCAAGAATCATACACGCTCAAGCAAGGCAATACACAAACACTCCCGTGGATGTAGGGTGTTACGCTCCGGCGGCCCGAACCACGTAAACCCTATGTGTTCATCACCCTGCTGCGTTCGATCTCCTGGGACTAGCCCTCGTGAATCCAAAGAACCTCCGCGGGCTGCTCTCTAAACAGGTCCGGGGGAACTGTCGTTTACGACCTTCGACGGTAGCAAATTGCGAGAACGTGTACTTACTCCCCTTGATGGACTTCCGATGATTTGGTCAATTGGATGCGCCTTGGAGATATGTCCATGCCTCATGAGTGGTTGTGAAGCACTTGGCGGTGGTGATGCGTATTGCTCAGCTTGTGGTTGGACTTGATCATGGACTTCTTCTTCTTCTTGATGGTGTGTGGCTTGTGAATCTTGAGTCGGCAATGTATCATCCTTTTTTTCTTCATCAACTTGAGGTGCCATAGATGTGTTGATGTTGGAACTTGAAGCTCCCCCTTGATCATGGCTCTCCTCAACTTTAGGCTTGATGTCTCCGATGGTCATGTTCTTCATAGCTTCTCGTAGAGGCTCATTATCTATTTCATCATGACTAAAACTCTCCTCTTGGAAGCCATTAGTTTCATCAAACTCAACATCACAACTTTCCTCAACTAAACTGGAGGTTTGGTTGAATACTCGATATGCTTTTGAGTTTGATGCATAACCAAGAAATATACCAACATCACATCTTCTTTCAAACTTACCGAGCTTTTTCTTGTGGTAGATGTAGCATTTGCACCCGAAGACTCGAAAATAGGAGATGTTGGGCTTTCTCCCAATGAGAAGTTCGTACAGGGTCTTTTGAAGTAGTCGATGTAGGTAGACCCTATTTGCGGCATGGCACGCCGTGTTGATTGCTTCGGCCCAAAACTTCTCGGACGTGCCATAGTCATCAAGCATTGCTCGTGCAAGAGTGATGAGAGTCTTATTCTTCCTTTCAACGACACCATTTTGTTGACGAGTGTATGTGGCCGAAAACTCATGCTTCACGCCTTCATGATCACACCACTCCCCAATGTTGTAGTTCTTGAATTTGGTGCCGTTGTCACTGCGGAACTTGATGATGGGAAGTTGAAATTCCCTTTGAGCATGGTTAGCGAAGGTCTTGAACACTTCCGGAGTTTCACTCTTGTCACCTAGAAACAAAGTCCAAGCATAGCGAGAGTAGTCATCAACTATAACAAGACAATAGAGATTACCGCCAAGACTTCGATATGTGGACGGTCCGAAGAGGTCCATGTGGAATAACTCAAGTGGCTTGGAGGTTGACACCATTGTCTTCATCGGGTGGTGTGAAGCAACTTGCTTCCCGGCTTGACAAGCGCTACAAAGCTTGTTCTTCTCAAATGTGACATCTTTCACGCCGGTCACCATCCCAAGCTTGAATGACTTCTTGAGCTTGCTCATTCCAATGTGCGCTATGCGTCGATGCCATAGCCAACCCAAACTTGTCTTAGTGAAAAGACAAGTGGTCAAGCTAGCATCCTTGTTGGTGAAGTCTACTAGGTAGAGATGTCCACGCCGAAATCCTTTGAAGATTAGTTCTTGGCTTGTTTCACTAGTCACAACAACATCATTTTTGCTAAAGGTGCACGTTAGTCCAAGATCACATAGTTATGCAATAGAAAGCAAATTGAAACTAAGTGACTTAACATACAATACATTGGAAATAGATAAATCATTTGAAATTGCAATCTTACCTAAACAAATTACCTTCCCCTTAGAGTTATCACCAATGGTGACTTGTTCATGATTGCCGGGGTTTTCTATGGTGGTGAACATACTATCGTTGTCGGTCATATGTTGAGTGCACCCGCTATCGAGTACCCAATGCTTTCCTTCGGCTTTGTAGTTCACCTACACACACGAATTCACTTTTTGACTTTAGGTACCCAAGCCAACTTAGGTCCTTGTATGTGTGATACAAGTGTTTTTGGGACCCAAAGTTGCTTGGGGAGCTTCCCCTTCATGCCATTTATGTCCTTGCCAATGAACCTTGCCTTCACCTTGCCATCTACTTTACTCGAGAGATAATAATGATCATTGAAAGTAGACTTGTAGTTAGTAGGCAATTTGGAGAAGGCCGGTTAGGAAGAGGACACTCCCTTGTATGGTGACCGGTGACCTCACAATGTTGGCAATAGGAACCAACTTCCTTGATGAAGCTTGTTCTAAGCTCCGGTGAGGGCACCTTTCCTTTGTTAGACACCGGGAAGGATCCAAGCCCTCTCTTGTTGAAGGCATTTGCTTGTTGGAAGAGGATTTCCTTGTGCTTGACTTCTCCTTTAGATAGTCTTGCCACACTAGTGCGGAGACTTTCAATTTTTTCCAACAAGTCCTTCTCCCTAGCATTCTCTTTCAGAGGCAAAGACTTGTGCAAGACATTAGTGGCATGAGAAGTAATAGATACCTTATCATTAAGGGTTTCTTTCTTTATAGTTTTCAATTCTTGTTCAAGAACTTCATAAGCAAGGTTAAGTACTTGATGCTCTTGGATTAACTCATTGTGCTTTCCCAAGAGTGCTTGGTGTGCTAAGTCAAGCTCATGATGATCTAGCTTGATTTGAGCCTTATCCTCCTCAACTTGCTTGACATGAGATTTGAACATGTCATGCTCCTTAAGTATGCTTTCATACTTGTCAAGCAAATCGAGATTAGCACTCTCAAGCTTAGCACGAGTTTCTTCAAGAGCCTTGACCTTACTCTTTTCCCTCTTAATGATAGTGTGGTATTCATTTATTAATGAGGTTAAGTCATCGGGGGAAAGCTCATCATCGCTAGAATCATCGCATACCTTGGTGTTACCTTTAGCCATGAGGCACATGGGAGGTGGATGAAGAGATGATTTATCATTGTTGGCAATGGCAAGGCTGGCCAAACTTTCTTCTTCCTCTTCACTCTCTTCATCACTTGATTCTTCGTCGGTGATCCATTCATTTTCCTCACACACGAACACCTTTTGTGGACCTTTCCTCTTCTTTGGGAAGAGTTTTTCCTTCTTGCCCTTTTCATGCTTCTTCTTCCCAAAGGATCTTGGTTTGAGCTTGTCCTCTTTATCGTCCTCACTATCTTCAAGCTTGCGATGCTTGCTCTTGTGGCTTTCTCTACTTTTGTCTGGTTTTGGACAATCATAGGAGATGTGGCCTTGATCACCACAATTGTAGCAAGTCTTGTTGTCATCTCTCCTTGGTAGAAAAGCTTTCTTCTTGGGATCAAAGGTGTATCCCTTCTTGGCAATCTTGGAGTTTAAGCGAGAGAACTTTCTCATCATCAATGCAAGCTCATCATCGTCATCTTCACTTGATGCTTGCTCTTATTCACTTGAGCTAGGTTCAACCACTTTCTTTTTTTTGACACTTGTTTTCTTGGTGGAAGCCTTTAGAGCAATTGTCTTTGAAGATGATTCCTCCATCATCCCAAGTACACTCATCTCATGAGCGTGAATCTCTCCAATAAGTTCCGAAACTTCAATGTGATCAAGAGATTCTTTTTGAAGCATGGAGTTGATGATGTTGTACTTTGGTTTAGGAAGGAGCATAAGAATCTTGCGGTTGATGAGTCCCTTGCCAAGAGAAGCAATGTCAAGAGTATTAATTTCCTCAATAAGCACATTCAAGCGAGAAAACATTTCATTGACATTTTCATGAGGTAGCATTTTCAACTCATCATATTTGTCTTTAAGCATATGATATTTTAGTTCTTTGACACGAGAAGAACCCTCATGAATCTCAATCAAGCAAGCTCAAATTTCACAAGTTTTCTCTTTGCTAGCAATCCAAGCAAATACATCTTGACTAATGCATTCATAGATTGCATTTCTAGCTTTAGCATACCACTTGATTTGATCACCAACATAATTATGCTCACCAAACCTCGCATGGGTCGCTTCCCATACCTCGGGATCAATAGCCTCTAGATAAGCACACATGCGTGCTTTCCAACAGGCAAAGTTCTTGCCCTCAAAGATAGGAACCGAACCCCCATTCTTGACCATTTTAGCTCTCTAGCGGTGAAGCTAGGATGATCCAATGAGCAACCTCGCTCTGATACCAATTGTAAGGATCGAATGCCCAAGAGATGGGGGGTGAATTGGGCTTCTTTTCAAAAATTAAAGCAATGAAACTTAATTACTAAAAGCTCAATTCCCTATGCAAACAACCTATGCATTCAAGTGAATAGTAACTTTGCGGTATAAGGAATGCATAAGTGTAAGGGGAGAGGAAGAAAGCGCAAACTCCCGAGGAGACACGAGGACACGGAGATTTATCTCGTGGTTCGGCAAGATCGTCAAGATCTTCCTACATCCACGTTGTGGCACCCACCAAAGGGTATAGCCACTCCCAAGTCACCGAGACCAGGGATCTTCACTATACTTCTCCGTTCGCCAACCTCGGCAAGGTGGAGCTCAAGCCTTGTACAAGTTGGATCCTCCGGGCTTCCACAACCGTCTTGGTAAGCTCCGGAAGGCTCTCGCCGATACAATCACCAAGGGACACTCCCTTACAGCTCTCACTACACTAGAGACTCCAATCACCAAGAATGGAGGCACACAAGCACTATCTCTAGTAAGTTCTAGCCTATCTCTTGGTGTACAAGTGGTGAAAAAATGATATGGAAGTGGTATCTCAATGCCTTGAATGCTTGGTAATGTGTACAGTAAGTTTGGGCTTCAAGTCATGTCGAATAGACTGGTTGAAGGGGTATAAATAGCCAGCCTCCATGAAATAGCCGTTGGAAAAGTAGGCTGACATCACTGTTCTGCGAACACCGGATGATCCGATGTTCCCCCTTCAGTTATCATCAGTCAAATACAAATTAGCTGATGTCACTGTGTCAGATATGACCATTGTTAGACCGATGTTACCCTTGCCTTCTCATCGGATAATCCGGTGGCACTTCATCCAGAATTGGTTTAGAATTGATGCTTACTGGAGTGATCAACCGATGTGTTTATAGTTGTACATCGGATGGTCTGGTGTTACACTTGGTCCAGGGATATTGCTTACTCTATTGATGGACCGATGTAACATGCCCTTCATCATCATATGATCCGATGAGTACTTAATTCTGATGTCTTCTTCTTCTGCTGAACGAACTCGAACGATGTATTGTTTTCTGGAAACATCGGTTGATCCAGTGAGTTGATTTTGTTTGCTTCGAGTTGTTCTAAGTGATTCTTTTGGAATTTGCTCGATTGACCTCTTAGGCATTGGTTGGAAATATTCTTCTGATGATTATCAAGCATTGAGTGCTGTCAATTTTGGTTGAATAATTTTGACATATGAGCTTTTACTTCTAATCTTCATAAACATTGATTGATCTCATAGAATGATTGTTTAGGGGTCTCCAATTATATCCAATGAGCAGTAGATGATATTCATATAGATTTCGTTCGATTGTGATGAGTGATATGGGAGACCTTGCATCCATAAATTTATTAGTAAAATCCAATGGTTGTTATTAATCACTGAAACCATACCTCATAGGGCCTAGATGCTTTTAGCGGCCGAGCGGATCCTATGTGCGCGGGGACGCTGTGCGCGAGCGGGCTGGGCCGGTGGGGCACTGACAGCAAGGCCCGCTGCACAGTGGACTGGAAAGGTGGAGGTGAGGGCTTGTGCGGGTGGGCTGGGCCAGCATGGGATGGGCTGGGGAAGAGAAGGAAAAAGGGGTGGAAAGAAATGGGCCTAGTTAGGTTTAGCTAAGAGGGTTTTCTTTTTATTTGATTTGCTCTTTTTCTTTCTATAATTCAAGTCTATGAATTCAAACAAATTGTGGGCACATTTTCTAAATTAATATTTTTAATTTAAAACACAAACATGCATGCACTCACAAGAAATCAATGCACCATTCAACACATTCTTTTGATTTAATTTCTTTCTTGCTTAAATTTGAATGTTTACATTATTTACATTTCAATTTGCTCATGTTCAAATTTAGGGTGTTACAAATCTACCCCCCTTAAACGGAATCTCGCCCCGAGATTCAGAAGCGTGGGACGAAAAGGGAACTAGGTTTTACGCCATCTTCTAAATAATTTATTTCTTGTTATACTTCAAATTTTATTATTTAAATATATATTCAAAACACTCAGAAACAATTTTAAAGGACCACACCAATGCAACAATACAACATGATATGTTGTTTTAAAATAATTTTAAGAAATATTTTATTAAAGCATAGATTTTCATTATAAACAGTTAGAGATTGTATTTTTTTATATGAAAACACTATGAATTGAATGTTAATTATAATTCTATCACATTAAATAATATGAAGTTAGAATATTATTTTTTTTCTTCTTCGATTTTTAAGTTTTCAAATTTGCCAAAGCTTTAGGTGTGTTTTCCAAAATAAAGCATGTTAATCAAATGCATTATAAAATGTGGAATACATATTTTATGTATTATCTTTTGGAAAGCACGAGTGTTCCAATTTTGTTTTTAATTTTACAAATGACATCATACATTTTAGAATCATTAATTAAATTATAAATTGATCTTTCTCTATTTTAGATTTTGAGTGTGGTCAAAATTTTAGTATGGTCTTTCAAATAGAAAGTGTTAATCAAATACATTTTAAAATACAATTTTTTTATATATTCCGTTGAAATATACTAGTGTTTAAGATTTGATTGATGATGGGCTACCCCCCTTAAACAAGAAAAAACCATATTTTATATGTTCGTTTTTTTAATTTGCAATACATCAATCAACGTTTACTACTTTTGTTGTGGCAAGGCATGAACTTCACTCGCTAAACAAAAGAGGACATAAACGAGTGTATATAACAAATCTTCTAGCAGCCTTCTTCTCGCTTTTCGCTATCTTCGCGCGTTGATCTTGAAGCAGCATTGGTCGAACTGAATCTTCGTCTTCGTCAGAAAAGTCAAAAAGCAAAACTTAAAAGTCTTTTCTAACTAAGGTCATATGCCTAGAGTCGATATATAGCTCTGATACCACCTTGTCACATCCCATTTTACATAAAGTAAAACAGGGCAAACCTGCATGTATGCCAGGATCTGTTTGATCATACATGCACGACAAAATATGGTAAACAGTTCTATATCAAATAAAACAATAATTAAATATCTTAAACAATTACGAGCACAACAGCGGAAGAGGAAGACAAGCAGGACACGCCACAGGCAAATTGACTGGCAGCAACGTGACCTTCTAAACTCCATCTTCACTTGATCATCTTTTACCTGAGAAGCATGACATGTACAAAAATAAAACAGAAAAGGAAAGAAGCAAAGATGAGTACCTAATGTACTCCGCAAGTGTGGAAGTTATGACATGCGGGTTATTCAATGAGGAAAGGCTGACACAGGTTAAGCCTCTATGCATCCTTAATTTCCTATGTTGACCTTAGCATCCTATTTACTAGGTGAAAGACATATATATCCAATAATAATAATATATATATCGTCGGGTTACACCCACCCGACTCACCACCGTCCAGGTTACCCACCTGGAAACCAACTCATCGGGTTACCCACCCGACTACCAACTCACCGGGTTACACCACCCGGTTACCAACCAAACCATCCAGTACCAATCCGACTAATCAAGGTTGGGCTATCCAGGCGAGCTCATGACCGTGAACACGGCTATCTAGATAGATTTAATACTCTGCAGAGTTTGTACCACTTTACCCACAAGTTGTGATTTCATCCCCTGTTTCTAGGTGGACTAAAAACCTCCTTTATGCCCGTGATCGCGAGTCACACTGCACACTTCCTAAGGTGTGAGGCCAGAGGTCACAACAAAGCCTTTACAAAGGGTCTCCCGACAAGTACGAGCACTCTAAGGTTTCACATACCGCGGCATTTCTGGAGTACACCCTCCGTCGGGGCAGCCCCCTCTTGAGCCTTGCGGATCCCAGAGCAGGTAACGCTAAACTCATTCACCGCACCATCCTTTGCCCATACCTATCGAAAGATTACCTAATTAATTGACTAAGCCGTTCCATACCGTCATGTGGTGGCACGAAAAGACCTGGAATCACTACACCAAGAACCGGTCCTTAGAATCCACGCAGGCATCTAACAAAAAACCCGAGTCTCGTGCGTACTGCACCCACCAAGTCAACTTGCCTGCTAGATTCCTATCAACTACATCCCACCACCAAATCCACAGTAATGCAGGTAATAGTAGAGTAGACATATTAGCAATTTTAAAATAAAATTACTCCCCCAACTATGACAGCATGGCTAAGCAGTTGTAACCACCCATAAAAACCCTAGCATCTACCCAATAGAGCGACAAGGAATAATATGGAAATCTAGGGAAACTTCCTAACATAGGATTCAATTTAAGACTTGCATGCAGCTAATTCTATCTATGTCCTTAATAATTCCTAACCGGTGCAAAGTGGTCAAGGACACTTGCCTTTTCTTCATTTCATGTTGCTGCTCAGTCTTCCCGGTAGAATGCTCGATCTTCTAGGTCCTCTCACCACATCTCGATCATCACGCGATCATGAACAACTACCGAAAGAGAGATAAAGCACATTCAATAACATTACACCATACAAGCAAAATAAGTAATAAAGAGTACTACGCGAGTATCCCACGGTGTGACGAGAAACCTACACGCGGAAACGGCTTAACGCGGGGTTATGCACATTTTATCTTGTTGTACCTAGGGTTATAGTTTAACTAGCATAATTAAATAATGATTAAGTTAACAAAACAGGCTTTTATGGCAATTCATGGGTTTTATCATGTTATAACAAGGTTCAAGAGACTTGCATAGTTAATAATGATTAAGATAATAAAATAGGTTTCTATGGCAATTCATTAATTTTAATGAGAAACTTCACATAAACATGCATGCAATATTAAAGTAAACCTAGGTTATAAATCATTAAGTGAGCAAGAGTATGTTTCTTTATTATCACATGCCATGATACATGAAAGAATGATACATTTAGTGCTCAAACCAATATCACATGAAATGATACATTTTATTACATATTTTTAGTGTTAACGTGCATGAATAAATAATTAAGGGTGTGTTTTATGTGCAACACAAGTTAATAGAGGTTTTAAATGTAATTTCAGCATGTTACACAATTATTTATACTAAGGCAATATTAGTCTATGATTTCATGTCGACGTATAGCACACTACAATGTCATTTTAATTAAAACAGCAAGTTCAAGGGCTTTTATGCAAAAATACAGTGAGCTACATGCAAAATAGAAGACCAGGGGTGATTTTGTGAATGTACAGGGGCTTTTATGTGAATACATACTAGGTCAGGGGCTTTAATTAAAATTATCTAGCTACTGCAGGGGTTAAAAACATTATTAACAATTGTGCTAGGGGTTATATCGATAAAACAGCAGACTGCAGAAGTTTGAAATGATAAGACAGTAAAGTATAGGGTCCTGGGTGCTATTTTATTACTTAAAACAGGATTATCCAATATTCCAGGGTCATTTTTATGAATGTAGGGGCCTACGGGTAATTAGCACAAAGTTTCCAGGGGGCTGGGCGCGAAAACAGCGAAGAGGTATGCTAGATTTATTGAGGACCACTGGATATAAAACGGAGGGCTCGGATTTAATGGGAATGAAAGGGTAAGTTTGATCTAATCTGGATCAAAGAAGCACAAGGCTTCTTCCACCCAGGGACACACGGCGTCGCCGCCATGGGCGCGGCCAAGGAGCTCGACGGCGACACGATCTACACCTACACGAGAGTATATCCAATGCTAGCTACGGAAACTAAGGAAGAGAGATTCGCGAGCTCACCAAGGGGTGCAGGGGGTGCGGGAACAGCATGGGGACGGGCGCGCGACGCTGGAGGTGGAGGACGGCGGCTGTGTACGGCGAGTCGGCGACTCAGAGGCGTCTCCTCAGCGCCATCTTGCCCGGGAGACGTTCTGTGGCATATAAAAGGCGATGGCGTGGTCACGACGAGTAGAAAACGAAGGGAAAGGTGGGAACGACAACTACGGCGTCGGGAACTCACCGGATCTCGTCGGGGACCTCGAATCCGATGTCGATTTATGGCGAAGAAGCCCCGGGGAGCACAAGAGAGGCCTTGCGAAGGAGGTGGACAAGTTTCCGAGGGCTAACGGTGTGTGGCTAGGGAGAATCGCGCGGCGGCGGCGCACAGCGAAATTTTGGGAGCAGGAGGGGAGGCTAGGGTTGGGAGCGGTTTTATAGAGTGGGGTTTCGTGCGGCGCAAGTTGGGGCTCCGGATTTGGCGGCGATTTTTGGAGTCCGCGCGCGATGGCTTGGCGTCCCCGCCCGGGCGTCACGCGATTTCCGTGACTCGCGCGAGAGAGAAACAGGGCGGAGAAGAAAGCTGCCAGGTGGGGTCCACACGCCAGCGAGAGGAAGAAAACGACGAGGGCGGTCGAGCGGATCCTATGGGTGCGGGGACGCTGCGCGAGAGCGGGCTGGGCAGGTGGGGCACTGACGGGCGGGGCCCGCTGCACAGTGGAATGGAAAGGTGGAGGTGAGGGCTTGTGCGGGTGGGCTGGGCCAACATGGGTTGGGTTGGGGAAGAGAAGGAAAAAGGGGTGGGAAGAAATGGGCCTAGTTAGGTTTAGCTAAGAGGGTTTTCTTTTTATTTGATTTGCTCTTTTTCTTTCTATAATTCAAATCTATGAATTCAAACAAATTGTGGGAACATTTTCTAAATTAATATTTTTAATTTAAAACACAAACATGCATGCACTCACAAGAAATCAATGCACCATTCCAGACATTCTTTTGATTTAATTTCTTTCTTGCTTAAACTTGAACGGTTACATGTTCAAATTTGGGGTGTTACACACAAAATGCACAGATCAGTTCCAAACGTCTATGCTTTCTACAGTTCTCGTCTTGTTCTTTTTTTTTCTTGCAACACCACTCACAAAAGTTTTGCATCCTGAAATGGCATACCCGTGGCGGACCCTGGACCCTGGCTTCCTGTGACGCACATGTTAGAAATCATAAGGGAGCCCAAAGATCAAATAGCCACTAAATTATCTCAAATTACATGAAGAAATCTGAATACTAAATCAACATCAAGTGTTATCTCTCAAATACCGCAAGAACACTACTAATACCTTCTCTCTCATCTTTGTTGTTGCTTGACGATGCGGCCATCGAGCCAACAAGGTGAGGCCGCAAGAAGAACGACAACGGGAGGCGTTTCCCCTTGTTCTTCTCTTGGTATGTTGATCGGAATCTGAGACAATTGAGAGAGTTCTTGTGTCTAATGTGTATTCAAACACCACACAGAATCATACACATAACCCTCTCCTTATATATGACCAAGAGACACAAGAGGGGGCCTCCCACCCTTAGATACGGTTAAGACATCGCAGACGGTAGCGAAGGTAGGTTCCATCTATCCCTTTTTGATCATATCACAACTATGTGAGTTTTATCCATTGTGGTCAGTAGATTATGTCATTGCATTTGTTGAGCGTCGAGCGATAGAGTGGAACCATGTTAGTTCCATTGTTGCATATTGACATGGTGAGATTATACATGATGATGTTGCCTCTTGTATGTTGTATGGTTGGGCCGAGCATGCATGAGTTGTGACCGGGGCAGATGGGTTAGTATTGGTGTATGTGCTACCGTTGTGGTAGACTTACGGCGAGTTCTATCATATGATGATATGCTCGTGATGTGTGTATGGAGGTTGTCATGGTGAGCCTTAAGGACCGAGTTGTTTTGACATCTCACCTAACTTCCTTTCAGTACGACCACATGTCCCTGTATGGGCGGGGCTTAACCTAATTCTGGTGGCTATCCTGACAGTCGCCCACGGTGGAGAGAAAGTTATGTTGAAAGATTATTGAGCTCACTGATGATGTTGATACTGGGTTTGGGGCGACTGGTCTAGGTGATGTTTCGACTGGGTGTCGATTATGTCGGGCTGTCGTTGATGGTTTGTGCATATGGGTACAGCGTACAACCTCTGCAGAGTAGAAAATCCATTCGAATGGTCGTGTCCTCGGTATAGGATGAGTTATGGTGTGGTCCTGACAACTAGAAAACCACCTATAGTAAGGTTGAGATTAGTGATGTATCTATGGGAGATATTCACTTGCATTAGTTGCATTAGGTTGCATTGCTATTTATCTTGTGTATTGCATTCATGTCTGTTTAATCCTCTCCCAAAGAACAAAGTGGAGCTTGCTGAGTACTTTTGTACTCAAACGTTGTTGATTGATTGTTTTCAGAGGATCCTGACTTCGTGCCGGAGGACTTTGAGTAGGGTCGCGTCCGCACCCAAGTTGTGTGTAGTGAAACCATGGGCGTTGATGTTCATTATATTTGTCTCGTCACTAGTTGTAGTTTTTATCCATAAGGCTATGCCTTTGAAATAAAGCTCTGTATGGTTGTGGTTCCACTTGTGTTGTATTATTATTTATTGAACCTTGTATTAGTAATAATATTACATGTTTAGATCCGATCTTATGGGTCGGGACGCTTCATTAGCACATGGAGATTTGATCAAGAAGAACTTAGGGTTGCATTTGTTGAGATAGTCATAGAAGATGAGCAACCCTTGTACTTGGGTGAGAAATCAGGTTCAATAAAGTTTATGGCCAAAGCATGCCCACGTTTTCAGCTTCCATCTAGAAGAACATATACTAGGGATGTAGTGTGTTGTTTCTTCCAAAATAAAGCCAAGCTAAAAAAATCTTCAATGATTCTTGTCAAAGAGTTTGCTTAACAACATATGGTTGGTCTTCTGAGGAACAGGATGGTTATATGGTTGTGACTACAACTTTTATTGATGATAATTCGAGATTGCATAAGAAGGTCATTGATTTTTTTATGGTGAATGGTCACAAAGGTGATGACATTGGGAAAAATGTGATGAGATGCATGGTTGATTGGGGTATAAAAAGAGTAATGACCATTACAGTTGACAACGCGAGTGCCAATGACACGTGTATTACTTATCTGAGATGGCAACTGAGCACAAGTTATGTAGCCAATGGCAAGTATTTGCACATGAGATGTGCAACACGTATTGTGAACCTCACCGTGCAAGATGACCTAAAAGAAGTGGATCTCTCTATGAAGCGTGTTAGACTAGCTGTTAGATACATTAAAAATGGCGGTTCTAGAATAGTCAAATTTAAGAAAAGCGTTGAGGAAGAGAAATTGACCAACAAACTATTTTTGAAACTTGATATCCCAACATGATGGAACTCCACATATCTTATGCTTAAAGCTGTGCTAGTTTATGAGAAAGTGTTCACGAGGTTATGTGATGAATGTCTGAGCTATGTCATTGATCTTTCTGAATCAAGAGATGGATTTGGTCATCCAGATGGAACTGATTGGCATAATGTTAGGAAGATGACAGATTTTCTAGAGCATTTTTATGACCTTACTGTTTGTGTCTCTAAGACACTTCATATCTTTGCACATACATTATTTCTTGAGATTGCGGAAGTGTAGATTTTAATTCAATCTTGGTTGAATAGTACTGATGCTTTGCAATCAGCCATGGATAGAAGAATGAAGGATAAATTTAATAATTATTGTGGACTTTGGCACACCAACAATAAGGACGGGAATGAGAATGATCATAGGGGTAGCAGAAAGGATAAGGAGAATCTTATTTTGCTGATTTTTGTTGCAGGTTGTCTTGATCCAAGATACAAGTTATCTTTGTATACAAAGATGACTGTTAAAGAGATTTTTGATGAGACAAAGGGTCAGCTTGTTTGGGAAGCAATTAACAATTGTGCTCATGATTTGTTTGAAGAATACAAAAAAAAATGTATGCTCCAACTGAAGAGGCAAGTGATGTAAGGATATAATAGCATCAATGGGAGGTAAAAGAGTCAAACCCAAAGAAGTTTTCACTAAAAGGTCGAAGATATGTAGTGGTTCAATCAATAATACAAAATATGAACTTCACAGATATCTTGCTGAAGAAACTGGAAATATTGAAATGAAGATTGATCTTATAATTTGGTAGAAGAATTCAGAGCAGAGGTTTCATGTCTTGTATCATTTGGCTCGTGATGTTCTTGCCATACCTATCTCAACGGTAGCTTCAGAGTCAACATTTAGCACAAGCGGACACATTCTAGATTACTTTCGAAGCTCTCTTACTCCATTCATGCTTGAAGCAGCTGTATGTACACAAGATTGGTTGAGACGAACAACTGTCGATATTACAGAAAATATTGAGGAATTAACTGTGTTGGAAGAAGGTACAAATTCTTTCATTTATTTTTTATGTCTGAATTAACTATTGACATGTGTAAGGATCGAATGACCAAGAGGGGGTGAATTGGGCTTTTTTCAAAAATTAAAACGATAAAC